>VZSR01000520.1:33536869-33588621 GCA_013398615.1 Brachypodius melanocephalos
TTCTTCTTCCATTTGAAATATGATTTTTAGAAACATTCGGCGAGCTCAAATTAATGAGCAATGAGCTAGTGCTGTGGGCTGGAGGTTTTTTGCCAAGGTGTGGCTCTGTTTCCTGTTCTGCAGGGCAGTCAGTCTGTTATGTAAATTCCTTAGATAATCTTTAAGTGAAACCTCACAATTTCTGGAAAATCACAAAGAGTGCAGGAAGTCGAGCTGGATTTTGAACACAAGGTTTTTTCCTTTTTTTTTTTTTTTTTTTTTTTTTTATTTATTAAAGAAGACTGGTTTTAGTATTTAGCATAGAAGCTGTTAGCATTTCTACCCTTTTGTCCTTCCTCCAACACACTGTGGGGAATTGTTTAATCATTACATATAGACCTTAAAACAAACCCACCACCTAATTACAGATGAGATCTGCGTATTTTCCTTAACATATAGAGCAGATTTTCAACCCTATCCTTTTCCCATATGCAAGAGCTTAACATTGTACAGCTGGTGAATTCTCCATTGTATTTGTTGCTCTTTGCTGCAGTTAGATGGTTTTTATACTTAAGTAATAATATTTTAGGACAAGAAGTGTTTGCCTGCCTTCACTGACCTACAAAATTCTCTGTTCCATTTGTAAAAATGGTCCAGTAAAATGTGTTTAAAACAAGTTAGTACCTTGTATTCTTCAGTATCTGTGATTAGGCATGTAAAGTCCTTTTTTTTTTTTTTCCTTTACTAGGAAAAGACATATTTTTCCATAAAGAACTAGTTAGCGCTTTTGAGTCCCAACAGTGGAGCTTTTTGTGATGCCCTATCTGTACATAGGGGTAGGCGTATGGAAGGATGTGGCTGTTGTAGTTAAGCTCCAGAAAGCCCTTTTGATTGCCCACTGAGCTGTATACCTTTGTATGCAGTGATCTCTTGATGTACAGAAGGTCGTAAGCAGGTATTTTAACTCTTGCACTTAAAACTATATATAAAATAACCTGCATGTCTGGGTGAGGCACCTTAAACTGCTTGGCTGTATGGAAAAATAGTATGGTGGGTGAAAGCTGTAATTTTCTTTGTCAAAGGTGGCAAAAATCTCTATAACACCAAGATGTGATTTGTCAGATCACAGCAGAGCCCCTTCTGTGGGCTGGCAGAGGGCTGGAGGCTGCTGCAGTGAGGTGGGGAGGGCAGGCAGGGCTGGAGCAGTGGGCGGCACCTCAGCCCACGCCTGTGTGATACCCCCACGCTGTGCTGGTGCACTGCACTGCTGGGAATGGCATGTGCTCTGAAACCCCAAACACATGGCGTTAGGGATTTTGTGCCTCTCTGATCAGTTGCATGGAGCCTGCCCTGTGTCCTTCACTGGACCAAATCAGATTCACCAAGTTGAAGGATGGTGTTTGGTTCTTCATGTGCAGTTTCAAACCAAGTCAGCCTATATGCTTTTGGAAACAGCTGCATGGTGTAGGTGAGTGCAGTCTCCCTGTAGGGACAGAATTCCAGGGTTTGGAAGTGACTTCATGAAAGCAGTGATAAATTACTTCTGAAATTTAAAGGAAGTGCCTCATGGCTTGACAGAGCTAGAGGTAAACATTATTCTAAAATGTTCTATTCTTTGTGTAGGCTGATCAGCTGACTGAAGAACAGATTGCTGGTGAGTATTTTGATGATACTTTTTTTTTTCTAGCTCTTGTGACTAAAAGAAAATATATTATCTCAAGCACAGTGGAAAAAAACCATCTTTGACAATTTAAAATCTGTACTACCACTTTTGAAAAGCACTCACTTAAAAAAAAATCCTAAACTAAAAAAAACCTGACAGAAATATTCTGGAAGATTACTGGTTCATTGCCTCTTAATTTAGACTTCTTATTCCTTGGACTACAGATGATTTTTTTTTTTAGTTGTTCAGACTTGAGCCAAGTTCTCCTAGATTTCTTGCAAACAGAATTAATTGCTGGACTCAAATGAACTACTTAGACTCAAAAGCAGACCTGGGCACTCTTTAATAGAATGAAGATAAACTACAAATGAAATGGCAACAAATAAACCTCAGATGGGTTTATTGCACATTGTTGCAAGCCAGTGTCTTAAATAAATCTTTTAATAGATTGCTTGTGGTTCACTCTGGTCTGGAGAAGGAGCATTATTTGACCTTCTGGAGACCAGTCCCCCGTTTGTGGCTGACACTAATTCTTACTGTCCGCTGACTTAAAAATAAGCGGTAAATGACAATGCTTTTGTTCCTGTAAGTCTGTTAATTGTAAAGGGAGCCCAGTGGCTCCTTTCACTTACTTCAGACAGCTGCTGTTCGTGGAACAACTGTGCCTCAGGCAAGATGCAGATGCATGGAAATGAATTACGGAGTTGTAATGCAAATAAATAGCCACATGAAATAAGTTTGAATTTACTGTGAAAATTATGTGTTGGTATTGTAAGTAATTTTTTATTTGTATTTGGGAGTGTTAAATAAAGGGACAGTTAGATAAAAAGAGAAAATGTTTCTTAGAATTGTACCAAGCTTTGTCACTAGAGTGCATTTTTAGTCTGTGGTTTTCTCATGCTGGTGATGTCTCTAAACACTGGGATTGTTTCTGCCTCTAGAATTCAAGGAAGCCTTTTCCCTGTTTGACAAAGATGGTGATGGTACTATCACAACAAAAGAACTGGGAACTGTCATGAGGTCACTGGGTCAAAATCCAACAGAAGCAGAATTGCAGGATATGATCAACGAGGTAGATGCTGATGGTAAGTGTTGGACGTGCTGTGATCATCTTAAATATGTATGACCTCCACACCGGGGCCTAAACTGCATAAGGAAGACTATGACATAGAGCTCTTAAAGCAGTTTCAAAATCCTGGATAGCCTCTAAACTCAGCAGGATGTCAAAGAATGCTAGCAGTACTCATAAGACTAAAAACAGGCAATGGGCAGAGACAAAGTTATGCTATTTGTCTTTAATATTTTATGGGTCACAGGTTTCCTATTGCTATCTGACTTGCCCTGACCTGCCGTTAACCTTTCTTTCCATCCAGCTTTTCTGTATGTGTTTTGTCAGCCCATGCTGGTTTTAATAGCTTTACCAACGTGGTTTTGGCTAAGGCAAAAAAAGTGTTAGGAGTGGAGCAGTGTTTTCAATGGAAGTTTAGCACAACAGGAAGAGAGACTATACAGTCGACCTAATGTGTTAAATCCCTAATAGATAGAGAGGGGCTATTGGAGGCAAAGGCCGAAAACCTTTCCCCTATCAAGGCTAACAGAATTCTTTTAAATGAACACCAGAAATCCCATATTGAAACACATGTTGTGCTTCTGAACCTGACATAGGCTGACAGTTTTAAAAAGGAAAAATACATCCCCTGCTCAGGGCTGTCAGCCTTTAGTCTTCCGTGTTGGTTGTGGTAGTGATTTTTCTCTAACCTTTTTGTAAAAGAAGAGTGAAAGTGTATTGGCAAGAGTATAAATTATTGGATTATCAGGCCATATTGATTAAAATACTAGTTTAAAAAAAGTGTAAGTTGACCTTAATTGCTAAGTCTTTGCAGAAACTGAAAAGCTTCAGTGTCTGCAGTGGTATGTAGAGCTTGTGTATAGTAGCTTCTTTAGGCTGCAGACCAAATGCTGCTGTGGTGGATTTAAAGCAGAAGGAGACTGAGGACTTCAGATAAGTTTGCTTGCCCAACTGTTTAAATTTGGGTTACAGCAGAACGCTTTGCTAGTCTTCTGCGTGTTCACTGAAGTTTTTTTCAAAACTGGGTATGAGACCTGTGTTCATATTTTACTGGTACATAAAGCTGGCCATGATGATAAATAGCTGTGTAGATCTCAGGCTGGAATCCCTAGGATGCTAGGATTTTCTTCAACTTCATTTGTTGCACAGTGAATTTGTATGGTTCTTTAAATCAATGGACAGATCTTAGTTGCACACTGAACTGTTTAATGTGGTTTTGTAAAATGTGCCTTTTTTGTATATAGAGTTGAATCCTGACTATACAAATCTAGTCTCTTCACCATACTACTTTTTTCCTAGTTTTGAGCAGCCTGAAATTTAATTCTTTGTTTTGATTGAAAAGCTTAATCTTAGGGGTGAGGCCTGCATGTCAGCAGGGATTTTCAGTTTTGCAGTAAAATACCTGTAAGAACACCTACAGCTGAGTTTATTAGTAATAACAAATAACATCAGCTTTTCTTGTGTCACTGGTATTTGCAGATCCTTGTTGCCCTCTAGAATAGTTTGTTGCTTTTGTGGTGTGCAATGTTGGTTGATAAGGTAGTTGATTTTTAGAAAGAAAAAAACTATTTACGAACAGTTTAGTGAAGTGTGATGTTCCCAAATATTAGATAACCTGGGGTTGTAATGGCAGCTTAATATGTGTTCTTCCTGGAAGATACAAAATCTGAGAGATTATAAAGAAATTAAAAGGTTAATTTTGTGGGAGTTGTTTGAAGTAAAAATTAAGTCTCCTTATTGATTAACCTTGAAGCATCAGATTGACATTTTACTTGTAGCTTGGGTGGCAAATGGTGTGGCCTGTCCTTGAAAGAAGGCAGCAGTTGATTTTGTGCTGAAACAGAGTGGCTGCTCTGGCTGCTGCTTGTTGTAATAGCAAAAAAGGCAGTGGTAACAATTTAGAGAGAAGAACCAGTTTGTCTATAAGGACAGTTAACAGAGCATCTGTCGGTCTTATCTCCGGCTAAGTAAAATGCCAGATTTTTGTTTGTTAATGAAGAAAAGCATGGAAGTTTAATTTTTGGAGGTTTCTTTTTGTTAAGGCAATGGCACTATCGACTTCCCTGAATTTTTAACCATGATGGCCAGAAAAATGAAGGACACAGACAGCGAGGAAGAAATCCGTGAGGCATTCCGAGTCTTTGACAAGGTATATCTTAAAGTACAGCTACTCTTCAAAAGCAATAATGATGTCTGTATTTTCCTTGGTGTTTTCTCACTTCTTGTCTAGAAGGAGAAAGAGTTCTCTAGTAGAAGCAGAGGAATTGGAAACATAGCAGAGATTGTTCTGAATATAGAAGCAGGACTGTTGCAGCCTGGTTATCCAGCAAGGTCTAAGCTTTAGGTTCATCCATGAGGAAAACTTTCTGGCCTTTCCTTAGAAACAGAGATTAGCAGAACTTAATGCTTGGAGGGGGGCAGGGGAAGGAGGTTTTCAAGATGTGTGGGTAGAGGAGGAGGATTTTTCTGTGCGTTTTGACTTTAAGGGGAATGGGGAAACATTTGCATGGATGCACGAAATTTTATACTGCCCTATGAAAGCTTTTGAAGTCAAAATGATGTCATCAGTATTTGGAGGGACACAAAGTATTGCATATTCTCTTTTCACAATGTGAACTCTGAGGTTGCTTTCATAAAAATTTAAGAGTTCAGCTCCCTTGATCTTGTTCAAGAATACCTGGGTATATGTCAGTTTTCTAAAACAATGTTCCCCTCTATGGGTTGTTTGAACATGACAGATGTTATACAAGAATTGTGTTGAGTAGTGGCTGGTGCAGCTGTAAAGCTAACACACATAATGTGTGGAAGAAGACTTTACTATTACATTTTATAGGAAAAAAGTGTCAGTCTCTAGTACTTTGCTGAAAATATGGGCGTATTTCTGCAGACTAGATTAGTGTTTAAAGCCATTGAGGTAGGTTATCTACTGGTGACGGCCATTTCCTGTTCTAAGATAGTGTATTCTTCCAGTATATGGAATTTCTGAAAGTGGATCAGAGTGAGCTTTAGGTTTGGATGTTGCAAAGAAGTGTCAACTTCTCTTCTCTTTTTAATTTTGCCATAAAACTTCTAAAAACTCCTTATGAGTAGCATTTAAATGCTTTTTTTAATTTTGTTTGATATCATCTTATCCAAGAAGCCTAACATAGCCAGCTGCAGTCTGGTTGACTTCATTCTTGCTGGTGGGGAAGCAAGTCTCTTTTTGGCCTTGCTTAGGCAGCAGAGATGAAACAAAAACTTTTTTGGTTTTTTTTCTGTGTTTATTTTTGAAAACTCTTTAAAAGCATTAAAACTACCTTATCACAACTACAAGTCAGGCATGCAGTTGTTATTACAGCACAATAATTGTATGGAAGGATATGGTGTCATGCATACCTAAAAAGGCAGTGGGACTAACACATACTGCAGTTTGTACAGTGTGCCAGGTCTGTACATCTGTCCCAAGTGCCAAAAGGCTGCTTCAGAAGCAGTTATTGGAAACCTAGGTGTAGTTTCCAAGTTAGTCAATGTCAGGATTGTTGTTCATGGTCTTGTGCTACTCTTTTCTCATAGGATGGCAACGGCTATATCAGTGCAGCAGAACTACGCCATGTTATGACAAACTTAGGAGAAAAGCTAACAGATGAAGAAGTAGATGAAATGATCAGAGAAGCAGACATTGATGGGGATGGGCAAGTCAACTATGAAGGTAAAAAGATACTTGTTATGACTCTGAACTATTATTCTGACTGAGGAAAGCCTGTTGCATAGGGCACAATTTTTAATAATTTTTGAAACACTAGTTTATTTGTTTGTCCACTTCTGTGGACAAAACCTTAGATGCAATGAAAAGTGCCTTTTTTAATGCCAGCTGTGTTTTAGATGCTTTTGACTTGAAGTACGCTGGAGACAGTAAATCACAGTGACTTTTTATCTTTTCAGAATTCGTACAGATGATGACTGCAAAGTGAAGAGACCTCCTTTACACCTTTTTTCCTCTAGAAGAATCAAATTGAATCTTTTACTTACCTCTTGCAAAAAAAAATGTTCATTTATTCATTCTGTTTCTGTATAGCAAAACTGAATGTCAAATTACCTTCTGTCCACAAACTGCATGTAATGGTTGGTGGTCCTGTCCCTAAAAGATAAACATCAGTTTTACAATATAAATAATTGTACTACCTTGAAAATAAAAAAAAAGGAAGCACTTAGTGAACTCAAAAGTTCCATTTGCTAATGACTATTACACTGTTTGGGCTGGCCAGTTTTTCATGCATGCAGCTTGACAATTGAGCACAGTCAGACATGTGTATTAAAAGGAAAAAAACCTAAAGGATCCACTCTCTTGTTCAACAGTGGATTCTAGTTCAATTTGTAGTATAAATTGTCATAGCTGGTTTACTTTAAAATTGGTTTATACCTCAGGATGGTATGCAGCAAAATGGTTGAAGGATGCAAAACTTAAAGAAAATGCCCTAAAGGTTGAATGGTTCTCCTGTACGTAGCAGTGTGCTCCAAAAATAGGATGATCTTAACTATGGATGACATGTCTGTGTTAAAATACTGGTTTAACATTGTCTGCATTGCACTATAGTGAAACGGGTGTCAGGCTGTTACCGTTCACAAAATTTTTAAAAGAAACCTTCACCAAGGGAGCATCTTTGGACTCTCATATTTTTAAAACCTTCTGTACCATGACTTGGAGCTGGCGGAGTAGCCTGTGGACTTCAGCACAACTATCAACATTGCTGTTCAAGATATTACAGTTTATGTCCATTCCAAGTTGTAAATGCTAGTCTTTTTTTTCCAATAAAAGACCATTAACTTAAAGGTGGTGTTAAATGCTTTGTAAAGTTAAAATATATATATATAATTGAGATAATAAACCAAAAAAGCAGTAGGAAGGAAGTGTTTCTATGAATGACTTGCTGCTAAATTATAATGCACATGTATGCAATAAGTTATCCCCTATCTTTTCAAGATGGCAAGAACTGACCTCCTGTAACCCAAGACCTTTGCTATAAATAAATGAACTTGTGCTTGCCTTTCATATTACGACAATGTTAATTTAGTTGGTCTCAAAGTCGTGTAATGCTGACTCGTCAACTATCAGCACAGAAGTAACACCTCATTTCACTACAGTGGAGAGCTCTGAGCATGCATGTCAATACTGGGGAAACATGTTTAGGTTGCTTATGTTTTTTTGACAGGTTATAAAAACTAGTTGGAGAATTTAAACAGCATGGACTTCATAGATATCTGTGATTCTCAAACATGCCAAAAATGCATTTATCTACCCGCAGAAAAAAAACAAAAGGACATTTTACAATATGTACTTAAAACCAAATTAAGCCTTTTTGGAGACTGGGGCTATTACGTCTTGACTTCTCTCAAACACTTGCATGAATTTTGTGGGGTGGAGAAGAGGACTAGGGTTAATTTTAAAACGATCTTGTTACTTCTGCTTTGCATGCACTAGCAGTGCTTAGTCATTCCAGTTCTCTGAATCAGTGTTCTCTGATCCTTCAGCTTCCCCATGAATGAGTGGCAAAGCAGCTGTGTGCACTCTTCTTTGAAAGAAGAATGCTGCTTCTCTTTCTTTTTTTTTTTTTTTTGGTTTTGTGGGTTTTTTTTGGTTTTTTAGCAGAGCCTCCATGTGGAAGGAGGCTTTTATGCTTGGGAGGGAGGGACTACAGCATAATTACTGACTTAAGTTTTTGTTTCAAAATGTAATGGGTTGCAAACTCTAATTGCTTGATTGCATTTGGTTTTGGAGAGTATTGATACCATCCCTAGGAAGAGATGGCAAGTCTCCATTCATCCTGTCTAACTGAGGTGCGTGTGTTAAGAACTTGGTTTGCTCAGTGAGGGGTCAAGAGACACCTTCAGAAGGCAATTGAGACTACCTGCCTTCACTGATTTTTTTTTTTTTTTTCCTTCCCCTGGGGGGTGGGGGGAGTTCTGGGTCACAACGGACCCAGGCACCTTAACCAAGTGCCTAAAAGTTAGATGGGCTGAATGTAGGCAATTTGTTGTAAAGGCTTACCACCATGGCTGTGAATGCTGTCCTAGCAAAGTGGCCTCAATGATGGGAATGTCTGACTACCCTTTGAAAGTAGAGTCTTGCATAGCAGCTGTAAACTGCTACCTTTGTAGTGCTTGAGAATGGCTGCACTGATTCTGTAGACCAGCTTTTAAAGAGAATGTACTCGAGACAGGCAAGGGAGGAACGATGGTTGCAGCTCTGAACTAATTACTTCTGCCTGGGTGTGCAGAGATCTTGTCTAGTAGGTAGATGCTTCTTACCATCTATCTGTCATTCGCTCATAGTTGGTAGGGTAGTTCACCTAAGAACAGCTGCTTTTAGCTTACTCAGTGTGCTCTGTGCTTGCTAGCAGAGACCTCATCCTGCAAGAGGTTCTTGGCTTGATTAGAAATTGTCTGGCAGTGTGCAGTGTTGGTATGCCCTGTAACTGAATCTGCCTGGAGGTATCTAATTATTAACTGACTTCAGTACCACATCAACCTCGAGTAAATGTATCCTCTGTACAGGACTTAAAGCTCTGTTCCCTTCTGCATAGTGAATAACTAGAAAAATGAAATGGTGTCATCAAGGTCTTTTTTAATTTTTTAAATTTTTTTTTTCCTGTGAGTGTGTGTGTGTGGCTTTGGCTTTTTCCAAATGTGAAAGTGTGGGCTGGATACACTTGGTGCATGGCTTAGAAACAGGGGACTGGAAAGAACTTCCTGGGTCATCAGATCCAGTCCCCTGCTATTGCAGGCAACCGTGTCATATAATCCTTTTAATAAACTGATCAAGCTTAAACACCTGCTTGTAAGTGGCTTGTTTTCATGGAAGTTCTGTAACTCATGTTGCTCTCAATTGATGCAAATAATATATGAAATATGAAGTTAATCAAAAGGTCCTCCAGCTTAGCTTTAGGTTTATTATTACATTTATTTAACTGACTTTCTTGAACTTATTATTTGCACAACACTCAGGAAAGTGTTGAGTCTACCCCATCTTGTTATGAATAAGAGTTGGTGTGCTTGCTTATTTTTTTTAATGGAAAAGATGGATGTCTGGCTTGTTGAAACCTGTTAGATATGTTAATTGTCAAGGCAAGAAACAATTGAGTTACTTGTATTTGATACATAAATTTAAGGCTAGAGTATACATAACCATTTTTAAAAGACATCAACTTGCAGTGTAGTTTTATATTTAATACTGAAATTGTACTGCTAAAGTTTAAACTGCTGTTAATCATATTCCTCTTCTGATCATAATGAAAAAATAAAGGGTAAGAAAATGCTTAACATAGATTATTCATTATCATGCTTATTTTATTAGTAGTTCAGTCATTGAAACATCTCCAGGTATGGGGCATTTGCTCAGTTTGCTGGGATGGGTTGGAGTGAGGGGTGGGGAGGGTTACTGATGTAGTAAATTCTTAACCCCCAACCATTTTTCACACTTATATAGCTTCAGAAGCACAGACATTATCAAAAAACTCTTCAAGAAAGGACCCTATAACTTATTGATGCCTTAGATGCACATGTGGGAGTGGGGCTGATCTTTGGGCAGTGCTTTGGCTGCCAGTCCCTGCACCCTGCCCAGGGCAATGTGAAATGGGGTGAGGCAGTGTACCGGGCCCTGGATTACAGCACATGTGTGATGTAAATGCAGATTTTTGTTCCCAGATGACAACATCCTAGACTAAAACCACAGTTTAGCAATACCAGAGTTAATACAGCTTGCTTTTCCCCTACCATGAAACTAGCTGGAACACTTGTTTTGCTGCAATCCAGTTAGGGTTAGTTCTTTTTATTTCATAGTTTTGTTTTGTGGTTTGGGTTGTTGCGGTTTGGTCAGTTTGTTCATTGGTGGGGGCAGGGGTGGGGGGTGTGTTTGGTTTTTTGGGTTATGGTGTTTTATTGTTGTTTGGGGTTTTGTTTTCAATTTACTAAGTGAAATCTGACATCAGACTGTGGTAGAACCACAGCATGTTCTGATACACAAACATACAACTAGGTAGCGATGCCCTGGTTCTCCTGACTGACATTTAGGAAACTAAATATTTTATTTTCAAGTAGAGTGGGTGGATGTCTAAAATCAGCAAGACAAAGATATCAAGTTCTGTGAGAATTTTTTCCTAACAGCATTGCAATCCCAAAATATTAATGATTTTTTTAAAAAATCTAAATACAAGATTGTGAAGTAATGAATTACATGATGAATTGTGTAAAGAACTGGGGTTCCAAAGATTCTTGATGATCTTTGGTATAGAAATTTTAGTACTTAGAGGATTTTATATTTCCTAAGAACCTCTATCAGTGAGTATCCTAAGGTATTTAAAAGAGTTAAAATTACTATTCCTTTAATAAGGAATTACTATTCCTTTAATAGTAATAAAATTACTATAGTAATTTTAGTATAATAGTAATAAATTACTATTCCTTTAATAGTAATAAATTGGGTTTTGAACTGAAATGGATAAGTATCCCAGTAAGTGGCAGACCTACTGATTAGGTAGACACCAAGAAAGCCTCCTACTGTCTCCTACAGTCTAGCAGTAAATGAGTGTGTTGCTCTCTATCTGACTGATGACTGTAACCAGGAGCAGAGCACACTTCCAGCCCTTTGGCCCTCAGACTCTTAAACTCCAGGAGAAAAACCTGCAAACATTAATACAAAAAGTAGTATTGTAGCGTGGGGCTAAACTTCTCCCACATCTCTGTGGAGACCAGCACCATGTACGAAGTTGAGAAACAGGTCTCCCAGCATTACCACCAGTGACCCTCAAAAAGAGGTTGCAAGTTGTCCTTTCCAGCATCCCTGTAGGTGAGCAACAAAGCTAGATCTGCCTTGCAGTGCAGCCTCTTTCATAGAAATTTCATTGACTGGGAAATCTTGCACAGATCTCTGAAGAGCTGCTTATGTTTCAGTTGCCTTAGAAGTCAGCATCCACAGAAATACTGAAAGAATTATTCATAGTGCAGCCTTTTCCTGACAAAAACAACAACTAAAATAGTGGTTGAAGTACAATATGAAAACTGTTCTAATCATCCAAGAATTATTTCTGAGCATTATTTATTTCTAGATCTCTAAATATATTTCAAACCCAGATTCTTCAACAAATGTCATGTTTGCCCTAAAATTTGCAGCATTTAAAATGAACACAGTATTTGAATAGGAACCAACTAAATCAACTGAGAAATCCATTAATGGCATTAAAAAGCATTTCCTATTTTACTAGTTTGCAGTGGGATTGGCAATAATAATAACAGTGATGCTGTTACTTGGTTTGCCCAGCTTTGCTGGCTCTCCATAGCTCCCCCTGCTCCATGTTAACTTCACATTTACCTGAAAATACACAACCCAGAAAAGCTGTCAGCCTGCTGCTGTTCAGAACATGCCAAATGTGCTCTGCTTATTCTCAGCTTTTTAAAAATAGGTATTTAAAAGAATAATTGCCTCCAGACATTCTGTTAGGAGACAAAATATGACCACAATTTCATAAGAGTTTTACTATCTCGTGAAGTGAAATTTTAGCCCAGAGTATTTAGCTGTCTAGGAATCTCTGTGCAACATCCACAAAATTATTTTGTCAAGGGTTTTGACATAAAATTTGATGGATATTTCCTAATAACTAATTTGTTTCTTTAGATATTAATAAATAAAAATTCCTACACAAATATACTAGATGCCCTGACAATCTGTGTATGTGCTGTCCACCTTACATAGCTGAATTAAAGACAAGTAGATTCAATCAGTAAATTAAGTTAGTAAGTAAAACAGATCTTTAGTATCAAAGAAGATATCCTGCACTATGATACAGTTACAAAAGCACAGCTAAAGTTTGAAAATACCCTTGCTGATTTATTTTCCATCAAATTAATTTATAGAGGAAGGTAATTTCTTAAATAGCTCAGGTTATAATTATTTTCTGTATTAAACACTTGCTCACATGGAAAATACTGTTGGAGAAAAATGGTCTAAGGACTACAAAACTAAGTACTCCAAATTTTTTAAAAAACCCCAAATAATTAAGGTTATCCATGAAACTCAAGACTGGCCTATGGCAAATGTGATTGCTAAACATCATGACACTGTCTTTTCTCATTCTATACTGCACTCAACATCTTTCCATCACTGTATTAAACATTTCATTGCAACTTTACTTTCCAATGCAACATTCCATCCATACCCCAGTCACTACCCACTACCCACATCTTGCTTCAAAGTCAGAATACTATTTTCCTATGACACTGAGGTGTCTGAGTGCTTCACAAGTACTACCTTCTTTTAAGGACACACAGTGAATTGAGGACATGCTTTATCCTCACCAAACAAAGGGAGCCGAGATAAGTCCAAAGTAGTATCTTTGAGAGTTCGGTCTGAGACATTTTCATTTGTCAGAATCATAATCATTTCTTATGTGTGGTACAAAGACACCTTCTCAGTAAGAGCATCCTTCAAGTTTGGAAACCAGTCTAAGCCTCTGGGTCAGGCCGTTGCTCTCTCATGTTCTTGGAAGAAGCGACTGCCTGTAGACAGCTGAGCCTGAGCGGTTGATCCCACCCCACACAGGGCTCCATGCAGAGACCAAGACCTCTTGTTTTCCAGGGCAGCCATGGCCTGCATTGCCCAGCAGGTCAGCTTCCTTCTTGCAGCCCCCGTATCACTATGCATTGCCTTGTTTATGCAAAAGAGGAAAAGGCATCAGCTATGCAGCACTTCTTTCATTGCACCACACCAATTCCTGCCGAGCAGCAGCAGAGAGAACAAACTGAAGAAAACAGAGTGATTTCATGCTAGGAACACAAAATAGAGGGGGGTGCTGGTGGTGGTGATGGTTTGTGAAAGGGGAGTAGGGGAATTAAAGTGGCAAACCCTCTCAATTGCAGCACTTGGTGCTTTCCAGAATAACCTTTTAGTTTCATTGCTGTTTCAATCCTGTAATTTACTACCAGAAAAAGGAAAGCAGAACTACGCCTCCAGCACAGGAAACTCGGTTGTGTGGCATCATGGTGACACCCCAGTGAGTCATTATCTGAGCTGCTGCCATTGGGTTCTGCACAGACCTCTGTGACCTCTTGAGGTAGCAGAGTAATAGCAAGCAAACCTCTTCCGCTTCCTCAGCCAACCCAACACGGGGAGGGAGCACTCTGCCCACAGATTTGCGGAGGAAAGGTGGATCCAGGACTGTGGAATCAACTCAGCGCCCTACAGGAGACTGTGCTTTAATGGTCCTAAGCTTTTTCATCCATCCCCTGTAACCATGACCCCATACCTTCTGTCCTCTTCGGCACTGCCTGCTCCCTTCCTCTCCATTTTAATCTCTACCCATGTCAGGCCCAGCTTGTGCCTCTCAGACTTTTCTAGGTTTCCTTGTCCCACAGTCCTTGCTCCTTTTCAATTTCTGCACTCATGAGCTAACCCCAATTGGGAACTCAGCCCCACCAGCCACTGAGGGGGATGAGGGGGAGAATCAGAAGAATAAAAATGAGAACATTTGTGGGTTGATACAGAGAATTTGATCAGGAAAGATCATGCATGTGCACAAATAAAGCAAAACAAGGAATTAATTCACTTCTCCCCATGGGGAGGCAGGTGTTGAGCCATCCCTAGGAAAGGAGGGCTCCATCCCACATAATGATTATTTGAGAAAACAACAAAATTACTCCAACAACATCCCCCTTTCCTTCTTCTTCCCCCAGACTTTACTGCTGAGCATGATGCCATATGGTATGGAATATCATAGGATGGTTTGGGTTGGAAGAGACCTGAAAGATAATCTAGTTCCATCCTCTCTTCCCCTAGACTGGGTTGCTCAATACCCCATGCAGCCTGACCTTGAACACTGTCAGGGATGGGACATCCACAGTTTTTCTGGGCAGTTCCCTTTGGACAGTTGAAGTCTGCACTCCTGGCTGTGTTCCCTCACAGTCTCTGTGCATCCCCAGCCTGCTCGCTGGTGGGCTGGGGTGAGAGGCTGTAAAAATTTTGATGTTATGCAAGCACTGCTCAGTGATAGCTAAAACATCCCTTTGTTACCAATATTTTTTGTGTCACGAAGCCAAAACCGAGCACCACACGAGCAACTATGAAGGAAATGAACTCTACCCTAGCCCAAACCAGTACATCTATTTCTCCCACTAATTAGGGGTGCCAATGATATATCTTCTTCCAGATCTCCATTCCCACAACTTTTGGTTCTAATTAGTTGATTTCTCACCAAACAACTTTATTCTCTGTATTGCCTAAGACAGGGTGATCATTCAGGACACAGATGAAAGTTTTCCTGAGCTCTGCTCAGGCCCCAGGTTTCAGGTGTGCATCTGAGCCTTGCCTGACTTTTCTGACTCAGCAGAGAGCTGTCGTTGCAAAAAACAAAACAAAACAAAACAAAACAAAAAAAAACACCAAACAAGCAAACCAAAAAAAAAAAAAAAAAAAACAAAAACCACAAAAAACCCCAAACCAACCAGCACAGGCTGCCCCAAGCTTCAAGCTGGAGATATTTAGTCTAGGGTGAGGCAGCTGTTGGAAGTCTACCTTGGTCATGAGTGCTGGTTGTGAGGGTCCACTGCTCTGCCTCACCACTTTCCTGAAACACTGCTTTTGTCTCAGAAGAGTTACTGCTTTTTTAAACTTCGAGTGCACCACTCATATCTTCTGCGCCACTCTCATACCTTCTTGCATTCAAGAATAGTTTTGCTGTCCATTCCTGAGCAGAATCATACTAGATGTAAGCTTAAGCAGTCACTTCATCCACCACTGATATTCAGCCATCTTCAACCTAAAATGTGGCAGATTTATAAGAGACAGTCTTTGCACATGGGTTGTGCCCAACAGAGATCAATGCATTAAGTTCTGAACTTAGGGCTGTAATGTGGTGCAGAATAAGCCTGAGACAGGCAGGAAAATTATACCAGGGACCGACACAGAGATCCCTCCCAGCCCTCTTCTCCTATCAACTCTTCTCTACCTTTGTCTTCCCTTCTTACCTAGTCTCCATCTCTTCTTATATGTCATGATACACTTTATTTATTCTACAAAGCCCACCTCATTGAACCTAATTCTGTTAATAGGCAGCTTCAGATTAGGACATCAGTTACTATTTGCTAAACTACTGCAGGAGTACCCACACAGAAAAAGTACAAGTAAGAAGCTCTCAATTGCAGAAGTATGCCTGCACAAAAAGTTACATTAAGTTTGATTGCACTGATATTAAATTATTGAGGTAGTTTGAAGTTTTATGAAGCAATATTCATAGTAATGTCATTTTAGTACGCTGTACTTAAACACATTAGACCTGATTCCATACAGTAGGTAGTTCCTATTCGGGGGGAAATACCTTCCTCCTCTGATGTAGTAAAAAGCTTTTTCATAGCAAAGCTGTTGCCACTAGTGAGTATATATAAATAAAAAAGTAATATCTAATAATAGGTATATAGCTAGGTACCTTTTCCAGGCTTTTGCAGTACATTGCTTACTATGAAATAGTGGAAAGTAATTTAGTGTTTCTCTTTTTAACAGGATAGGGAAAAAAATCAGATTCTTGTTCACAGTTAATGTCTATCACATGTAAGCTACTTCACATTGCCAGTCAAATGATATTATTAGTTCAAAGATGAAATATGAAGCTATCTATTTGCAGATTGTTAATTGCTAGAACAATACTGAACCTCATACGCAGCTTTAGTTCCTAAGATATTACTCAGAGATCATATAGTCTACTTGTATGGCAATGTAGGCATTTCTAGTGGTTTACAACATGCCAGGTATTGTCTTGACCAAACTCTAGTTTTAATTAATATGAACAGTTAATACAATAACAATTGGAACCAGCATTAGGCCACACAGCTGAATCGGTGAGAAAATGGAACCATTATTTTAGGGCTATTGCTGTTGACTGCTAGTTTGGGAATTTATTTAATCTCTTCAGTTTTACTCTATTAGATTGGCAAAGTCTTCTTACCTGCAGACTTTCTAACGAATTTGGTATACTTCCTGCTGAGTGAATAGGTTGCTGTTAAGTATTTCAGTCTGGGATTTGACCCAGTTTGCAAATTTATCACCTTCCAGCAAATTTTATCTCAATTTTATGTTTCCAAATAAGAAAACCCCATCACTCTCTTCAGCACAAACCAGTGAAAGCACAACTCTGATCATTTTGTTCTGTTCCTGCACTGAGAGCTCAGTTCCTGTGAACTCTGGCAATTAGACATGATTAGCTGAACAAGCAGATTCATCATTAGATCAGAATTTCTTTGATTCTGGTGATTTCAGTCAGACAAAGTTTTATAAAATGAGGCTTTGTGGTTTAATTTTTATTATACCCTCTATAAAAAGAGAAGAAAAGGTTAAAAGGGAAAAGGTGTTACTGATATAAGCAAAGGTGGAAAAGCCTGACTGATGGACTTAGGGAGGAATAAAAGAGGAGTGTGTTTGGCAAAGCACTTGCACAGAAGAATTCTGCTAAGGATGATGAGAGATTTCTGTAGAGCCAGCTCTGGGAGAATCCCTGCAGAGAATAGAGGCAAGTGGGGGCAGAAGTGTGTGAGGGAAGATCTAAAATAGATTAAAAAAATGTGAAACGTGCAAATGGCCTTGGGAATGCAACCAACTACAAATGATAGCAGCCCTGCTGCAGAGGCAGAGCTGCCACAGCCTGCATTAAGCTGAGCAAGGGTTTAGGGAACAGTGACTTGGGAGGAGTGGGATGCAATCCTTTGTGTTTCCAGTTCCAGCCATGACTAGGGATGGCTTGGCTTTCTGCTTAGTCTTCAAAGCTGACTCTGTCTCCTGTGCTGCAGACCATGTTTCCAAGCTGGCTGCTATTTTTTAGGGTGTTTTCTCTATATCCAATTATTGACCACATGCAGTTCTCCTCCATTTTAAAAATATTAGCTAGACCACAGTTTAGGACCAAAAGCTTACAAGGGACTAAGTTTGAATATTAGCTAGTTGATTGAAAACTGTCAGATGAGAACTTAAAACGTATATAGAACAGGTATGAGTGGTTTAAAAGATAGAACTATCTTTTCTAGTTCTTTTTTCAACCTCTAGCCCTATTTTTCTCTTTCATTCCACCAGGTTTAAAACAGAGAAACAGTGAAACAGAGACTACAAAGAAGGTATAGCAGGTTGGAAATTAACACTTCGTGGCAAAATCAAATGCAAGCACTTTCCTCATTTTGAATAGTTTAGTAAATGGTCTAGAGAAAGGAATATTGTGCAGAAGCATCCAGGCCAAGTTCATCAGTTCAGGTGCGACCCGCAAGTTGAGTTACTGCCAGCAAATGTCTGCTCTCAGTCTGCAGAGGAGACCTCCTTGTAATATTACCCTTACCTATGGTTGCCTATTTCCCTTTCCCAGGAGTTGCTATGGCAGGAGATCCACTGTCTCCCAGTCTGGTGGTACTCCAGCTGCTAAAGGGATGTCCTTGTTTTCAGCAGGCTGAGGACACACAGCAGTGATCTTTAATGACATGGCTCTGCAGGCCACTCTGCAGACACAGCCCAAGGCTCCGTGTGGTGCAGTGGTGACCAGGGGCTGCCTGAGCAGCAAAGTTTGTCCCGGTGTCCTCACTGTCACCCTTTGTGGAGGGGCAGGGACTCACTGCTGTGGTGAGTGACACACACGCTGGCCTGCTGAAGGCTTGGGCTCGGATACCCTCTGGGTGCCAGGCACATCCTGGGCAGGTTTTGTAGCCTGTGCCAAGCTCTCTGCTGCTTCCATCAGCACAGACAGCTGATGAGCCCAGCCTAAACCAGCTGCAAGGGCCCCACACAATGCTCCGGCTGCTGGGAATGACTTCCTTGAAGTTCATTCTGCCTGCTCCACAGGACTGAGCTGGAAAAAGGGATTTATTGTTATTGTCGATATCATTATCCGAGCAAACAGGCTGGTGTGAGATCCCCACTCACTGCTTTTATTGTCCTTCACAAGGAAGTGAGCCGTGGAGCCGGTTCCTTCCCGCCCAGCCAAACCTTCCCTGTGCCCACAGGAGCAGGGCAGGCGCTGGGCCGGATCCCGGGGCCGTCTGGTGGCTGCCCCCAGCCCCGCGCCTGCCGCTCGCTGGCCCGTGCCGATGCCTGGCCCAGGGAAATGTGCCGGGACATTTGCATGCTGGCAGGTGGGAAGGACTGGAGGAAACTGGTCTCTGCTCAGCAGCTCCCAGTGCTGCTGCCTGGGATATAAACACAGGGAAGGAAACGTCTTACAACTGGATGCTGGCTGTATGCAGCTTTGTGAATGAAACATTGGCAGCTGAACCGTCACAAACAATTGGCAAATCCAGGTTTAAACTTTATTGGTGGCCTCTCTCTTGTTAATCAAATGAAACACTTCTATCTATCTCCCTCTGATCCTCAAATACAGTATATTTGATATTCATGTGCAGAGGAAATTTTACACCTTTAAACCTCCCCATCCCCCGGGTGTTTATATCATGCCAGTCACACTATTCCTGTTTTGTTTTTTTTTTCCTTTCTGGATAAATATGAACATCTTAGTACTTCTATGACTGGTCTCTATAAAAATTATCAGGAAAACAAACGTCAGAAAAGAATGGTCATTTAAATCAAGGGATTATTCTAGAAGGACAAATGGGTAGGAGGGTCGCAAAGTAAACCTACCCTGGAAATGAAAGTTTTCCTGGCATGGGAAGAGCACAGCTCTGGAGCCATCTCTCTCTGAGTAGCCACAGGAAAAAAAAATGGCTAATTTTGGCTCAAGCCTTACCAAATGCAATAGACTGTGTGGTGACCTGGATCAAAACACCAAAAACCAAGCCTATGTCTCATCTCCATTATGGCACTTGAAGGGAGATTAAGTTGCCAGGACTGTCTGTTATAGTATATTTCAATAAGAGTTTTCTGGCAAAATCGTTGTTTTTCTTTTATTGAACCAGTCTCCCTTTCCTAACTGAAAAGTTGTCTCATTTTTTTGGCTTGAATTTGGCTGTAGATTTTAAATATTGTGTAGCAATTACAGATCATGCTCATTATGCCCACAGCAAACTAAGCAGAAGAAGAGCTTTCAATCAAATCCATCAAATTCTGGCTGTCTTATGCAGCTCCCTTGCTTTATTTTGGGGTTTTTTTCCCAGTTAAAAAGCCATAAGTGTTTTGCAGTGATGTTATTAGGGAACTGCCTGCCTGCCTATAAACAGCATTGTCACATTATTTCCATAGTGCAAGTGATTAACTCAGCCTCTGCACTTCTTCTTTTTGTCATTTTTTAGGTTACTAACAGAGTTGCTTAAGTATGTACTCTGGTCAATGAGCTCAAGAGCTAATGCTCAAAGAGGAGGACTTACTGGGAAGTAAAAAGAAGAGCTCAAAAGGATTTATGACCCTCTGTCTAGTGAGGCTGAAGGCTGATCTGAGGCAATAGTGACAGGTACACTATTATCACATGCCAAATATTTAATTTTTTGCTGGAACAAGTTTGAGAGTGACAGTTGACTTCCCCCAGGGCAAATGGCCTCTTATGGATGTTATCTTCCGTGTCAGCCTTGTTGGATGTCTTGAAGGACAAGCTGAGACCTAATTGGGAGCTGGATAGCAAAGGACTCATGCATAGGGATGAGCCCGGGACTGTGGGTAGGTGGGATGAGTAAACCTGGTCTTATGAGTTCCAAGTGGTATCTGTTACGGGGTAATTAGAAGATTTCAATCTCCAGGGGAGCACAAACTCTGTTATCCAAACAGTCATTGCCTGAATTATTCACAACCCATTAAAAAAGATAAGGAAATTAAACATAGGATATATGCACATAAATCATGGTGAGATCTTCCCAGTACCTACTGTGGTCAAGAATGAAACCCAGCTTCCATTACGATCTCCTTTTCTCACCCCTTTCTAACTTAGAAAATAAAATTTAAAGAGAAACATCAATTTTGGAGCAAATAAATATATTTGGGTTTGTCACTTTCCAAGATTAATATTATGGAGTGTAGGAGTTTGCCATGCTCACATCTCAAAGGTTACTTTCATTTCTATTTCACCCATTTGCTTTATTCTTTCAGAATTTCCTACTAAGCAATCATATCTATTGGGTTTCCCTGTGTCACCATTCCCAACAATGGAGGAATTTGACAAACACCTTTATGCCTTCACCAGTAAGTGGTTTTTTTTTTTTTCCTTTAAAAGAAAATTACCAAAGAAATTAAATGCAAAGTGTTCAAGTTGACAAGTTCCAGGATATGTCCAAGAGAAGTTTTTAATCACCTCATTGTGCAACACTAGGGTTAATATAAAGTTATACAAAATATTTTCTCTAGTTTAACTCATACCTTGCAGACTACCCAGGGATCAGGTTTTCAAAGTCAGTAATATCTCAGTTGAAAAGAGAACAGAAACTGCAGAATGGTAACTATTTTGGAAAATATATGGCCTCTTTTCAATGCAGTGCTATTCTGTAAATCCAATGCTTACTTGGATGATGTTAGAGGATGCAAGCTCACAGGCCAAATGAGCTTTAAAATTATACTGTGCAATAATCTCCTCAGAGTGAAATGCAAGTGTGCCTAAAAAGTATCTTGTTGCTATAACGAAATTGGTAAAATAAAATAAGAGAAACAACTGTAATTGAGTGCTATGAAAGTGGTCCTGGCATCAAAGAAAGGCCAGGCTCTGGGGTTTGGCTCAGGTCCTAAAGACAGTTCAAAAAGCTCTGTGGATGGCTTAGTAAATTCCTAGACATCAGCAGTACTTGTAGGTAACAAGATTGGTGAATTCAATGTATGTACATATTTTATGATATGGAAACACTGCAAAATTATTTTACGTGGCTTGATCTGCATGGCTGTGATACGATACCTCCATGGATGGCTGAGTGGGTGCACCCCTTTTGACCCAGTGAAATAGTGAAGGTGTTCACTAGTGTTTGGATTAGCTCCTACAAATACTGTATCCTCTCAACTATAATTTATGTTAACAGCTGCTGTGAACACTGAGTACTTGGAACTGCACTGATGAGGTCGATATTACCAGGTGCACTGGAATCCTATGAGGTGCTGAGAGATTTCTAATGAAGTCAGTGAGAGGGAGACTGTCAGCCTCTGGCTGGCTTGAGGCTTTGCAGAACACAAATTAGGTCCTATCTGCTTCTCTGAACTTTTCCTGGGAATGTTCACTCTTTTGTGCTGGCTAGTTATCGTTCTGCTTTATTACAGCTTATGACAAACTAACAGAGTAATAAGAGTCAGGTTTTTTTAATAATCATATTGGAGTAGTGATTTAAGAGGACAGCATGTTTTTCTGGGGAGATTTTACAAAGCTTGTTTTAGTCATTTGGAATGAAAACACACAAAGTAGTGCAGTCCCATTACCCAGTTAAAGATCATTGGAACAAATACACAACCTCACATATAATAGAGTTGGACGGCTTATTTATTTAGAATAAAATACTGAAGAATTGTTCCAATTAGACTGATGCTTGTCCAGACCATCTTTGTGGGATATGAAAAGCAATTACTGTGCTCTTCTTGCTGTTCTTTTCTGGATCTTTCTTGCTTTCCTCACACTTTCCTAATCTCCTGACTTGCTTGGTTCATGGCTACTGCAAGCCATGCAATTTAAGAAAAGCCCTACCACTTGGGCTGTTGTGTTTTTTACAATGCATATGTAGTCAAACAAAAGGGAAAAATCAGCAGTGTTTGAAGATAGACAGAGTCTGTTGATATGGGCATAGAGGTCTCTCTGAGGACCTGGAAAGCTATCGAATGAAGCGTGGGAAACAGGAGAATGCACAGTTTTTTCTCCACTCTTTATTCACACAGAAAACATCAGGGTTTGAGCTCTTTCTGTGTCTGGCAGTCTCCTGGACATGAACATTTTGTGCATGACCACAGAGGGAAAAGATGGCATGCTCCTGAATCCTAAGAAGATAACAGTCCACAGAGATGCTGTCCTGCCGGGAGCCTGTCTAGTCTTCAGTGTGCAGACCTGGTTCTTGGTGCCTCTCCCGCACTCCCCCTCTCTGCAGCACTTGCTTCTGCTGCTGCTTTCCTGGCATGCAGTTGTACTGCAGCTGCAGTGGAGGTCCTTGCTCTGTTTCCCAGTGTGGATTTCGGATTTCAGTCCTGCAGTAAAAGCCATCCCAGGAGTTTTCTGGAAGTTGCACAAACTCAGGGACTGGTAGCATTCATCAGGAGAGGACATGAGCCTGGGAGGTAGCCCCCAGGTGCTTCATCCCTCAGTATCTGCCCATTCCCATGTAAATAATATGAGAGTTTAGGTTTAATTTTGCTTTCTTCACATAAATTTTACTTAAATTTAAGGCTTACGCCTAACTACCTCTTTCTGCTTTGCAGCATATAGGATGAACATAACTTGTTCTCTAAAACATTGGATGATGTTCAGGAGGGTTGTAAAGACTCATGACCTGTTCAAATTATGACTGTAAACCTCCTGAGAGTCCTGGTAATATTTTAATCAGTCATCCTTCTTCCAGCTAGTGAAAAAACCCTGTATCACCCTATGTCTGCACACGTAGCACCAGAATGATTCATCACGCTTCCCTTCTTTCTCAGAAGCTGCCTGCACAGCCGCGTGGTCCTCATATGTCCTTTTGCAGAACCGAACTGGGCATCTTTTCAGAATTCCGGAGAAAAATGTTCACACCATAATCACAAGATGGAAGGAGCTTTGGGGGTTTTTTGCAGGCATTTGGATACATGCATTTGTTTGCTACAAGCTATTTCGAGCTTCAGTGGTGGATATAGCAGTCACAAAAGGGTTAATAACTTCTCTGCAGTTGCTAGGTAATGCTGTCTTATCATTGGGACCACTTACTAGTTAGTGACAGCCTTTCTGATGATGTAATGCTTAAATAGTCATTGTGGAGTGCATTAAATTGCATTTTTATTTTTCTTATTTCCTTTAGAAAGCTAGGAAATGAAACATAAAATGATATTATGGCTGCATGGATAAATCAACCAAAAGCCAGAAAATACAGAAGCTGAACATTAGTCCAAGGAGACATCTTCAGCTCTGAGAGAGTGAGCTCTTTTGTTAATGTATTGTGTAGTACAGCTTCTGTTAAAAAGTATTATTTCTTCATAGTTCTTGGACCAAAGTAGATTGAAATGATAGATCCACATGATGGGTCACTTCAATACTAAGCATGGAAATATCAAACAGGCTTTGTTACAGTTAAAAAATTCTTTGTATGCTTTATTTTTTTTTTTTTTTTTTTTTTGCTATTTGTGTCTAATTCAGCAATTAGAGTCACTCTTATAAAACAACAAGCACTGTTGGGATTCAGATTTCTTTTGGACACAGACCAAACTTCTCAAACCCACGTGCAGACCAAGGTGCAGCCAGAACTCGTGCAGTCAGGTCAGTTCAGAGGTGCATGCATTCTTCGGGTATCAGATCTGAAATAATTGCTAATTTGTTTCTAGGTAACAGGAAAACACATTCAAGTGAATACAGCTATTTGATAAACATTTAATTCTCATTTCTATTCATTTCACTCAGCCAAGTGGTTGAACTCCGTGCCCCTTCTTTCCTAGACTGGGAAATACTGCAGGAAGGAGCTGAGTCTCAGTGGGGTTTTACACCCTTAAAATCCTCAGAGTGTGAGGGCCCTTGACCCTGGCTGTGGCAGACCTCACCTGTGCTTGCCTCAGCCTCCTGGGACCCCTTCCTCCATTCCCTGCTCTTCCCTGCTCCCTGTGGACCAGGGCAGCTTTGCTGATGTCTTTCACAAGGCAACACAACCCCAACCAAGGCTGCTTTAAAGTGAGAACAGTGCAGGCTCAGCAAGTGGTCCTAGAACAGCATTCCAATTCTTCCTCCACATGGCCTTTTTCTCCATGGAAAAGAAATAGTATTGGAAGTGTGGGCAGTTACAGTGTCTGACTATCTTTTCATGCAAGCAAGTCAAATCCACTTGTGGATGCTGTTCCTGAGGCAGGACCCCACTCTAGATTAGATAGCAGTCACATCATGGAGAAGCTGGTATTTACATTGCTGGCACCAAACGATGGAGAGAGAAAGGTGCAGTTAAACGCCAGGTTCTTTTTTTCATCTCTTTGCATGATCATTTGTGAATTTTTTGGTGGCTAGGAGAAGCTGCGTGCTCACTCAAACCTATATAAATATGCTGAACTCAGCCCAGGTGCTGCTGAGAGGGGCTGTCTTAGCCAGCAACAGTGGCAACCCAGAATCTTTGTACTTCCCATTTGTCAGATTAAAAGGTCCTGTTTCAGGCTCTCCCTTATGTATACTCCTACAGTGGACACATGAAAGGAGACCAATTGCTCCCTGACTGAGATATGTGTGGGACTCAGTGTCAGGAGAGAACAAGAAATCTGCAGGCTTCAGCACCCAGCTTTTGTATGCTGCTGACAAAACTAGCAGGAATAAAATATGCATGCTGAAAAGAAAAGGGAAATAATTGCTTCCTTACATGAGCCTTTCTCTGGGATCTAGGACATGCAGTCTTAATAATGGTGGACACTACACAGAAAACAATACACAGGGTGAGATCATTCTTGTAGTCAGGTTCAGTACAGGCATTATTTAACAGTACTGCAGAATACAGATTGTTTGCAGGGCAAGTCTCTCCTATGACAGGTCATTCAAATGCTCGTGGCAAGTGCAGTTACTGCTGATATGACAAAGTGGTAGCTGGAAAATAACTGGCTACTGACTGTGAACCACTTTAGATAGAAAGATTTTATTATGCTGAGTTTTAGCCCATATGTAGGTAGCTAAAATAAGTAGGATGAAGTATCACCATAGCTGGGAATGGGATTACCAATCACATTTTGTTCCATTTGATTAGATAGGAGATTTCATCCTACTCGCTTGTTTGTCTCATCTCAGAAAATATAATCCTCTAATACAAATACCTGATACAAAGCATCATCCCAACCGAAGGAGCAGAACTGTTTTCAAGTTGTTCTGTTTTGCACTCGTGTTTCTCCCCACACAGAGCAGGTGGTAGGTAGATGCCTGTTGCAGTGCTGAACATATGCTTGGAGGGCTGACACATGTGTTTGTGAGGTGAAGTCTGGTGTGCTGACCTGCTCATTTCTCCATTTCTGATTCCTTCATTAGCAGTGGTGCCATGTCTGATGCATGAGAAGCATTTGAGAGAGTTACAGAAGCATTAAAGGCTTTAAGGGAAGAAGGTTTAGCTCCACAAACCAAGACCATCAGAGATAATCCCAGATGATAATTCTCTCACTGTTTCCCACATAAGTAATAAAATCACAACAGAGAGGGAAACAGGATGGTAAGTGATTGCACTACCTCACCACTGAAACTGAACTATCATGTTGGTATTCATAGCAAATACTTTTCAGTTTAAGGATCAGTGCTCTCTGCAGTCATCAGTTACACCAATCTACACTTATAACCGTGCTGTCTGAGCTTCCTGCCTGTGATGCCACCAATTCTTGCTGCCCTGCCATCCAGAGAAACAACACAGCATGCCAGTAGTCCTCCTATCCTCTTCCAAGTATAAACCTTGTCAAAGTGTGGCCCAGAATTATTTACCTGGTTTGTAATGCATCTAATTACAGATAACTACAGCCACCTGAATCAGTACATGGTAGTTCTGGTAGTGCTGCTCACAGTGAGCAGTGTTTCCTCTTCAGTTTCCTTTGGCTTGGAAGAGGCAGAACATTGTCCTCATTCACTGGCTTTGTTGCAGTAGATGCGAACTTTGCTTTAGCTAACATGAGGAAAACACAGATCAAAACCAAATAGTGGAATAAACATATATTTCCAGTCTCCATTTCTCTAGGTGTATCTGAGCCTAGATCGGTGTCTGTCCAAAATATTTCCCAACACTTTGCGCCTTCTGCATCAATCCACAAATCTTCCCCCTTCTTGCAATCATTTTCTGCAAGTGACAAGATTTTAGCTAATATAAAAGCCTTCTCCAAAGCTTTCTTTTTGTCCCTACTTGCACCTTGCCAGGTTAATGAGTTTTAACAACAACATCTGGCTTCTGTGTTGTGACCAACCTCTGCTGTGACCAAGATATCTGTCTGGTTTTACCTTCCAGGCAGCCCTCAAAGGGTCCCCCGCACCCCTGTGGGGCATATGACCCTACACACACACATGTGAATCAGAGACACCCATGGTTCTGGGCAGAAAGGGGAGACTGAGGCCCTGTGGGAAGCTCTGCTCCATCTTCCTTCACCTTACACCGTGCAGGCCTAGTCTTAGACTGAAAATGTCTGTTTTGTCCTCCACCCAAATCCTCTCATAGTAGCTTTGCCTGCAGGATTGGGCTCCTGACAAGTTATTTCTGTTCTGTGCATGTGCTGGGTCGTTCTCATCAAATGGCTGCAGAGGTTTCTTCATGCCTGTCCCCTCCTCAATAAATCTGCAATTTGGGAAGCAGATTTCATTTTGCTGATTTTTTTCTGACTATTTATTGTGCTGGATTTCTAAGGCACTTACACTTGGCTCGGTGATTCCTCAAAAAGGGAATGGTGCCTATTGTAGTTAACCCTGTACAATGTCTAATGAATAATTAAATAGCATGTTGTCTGTAGTTCAGCTTTGTCAGTTTGGTCAGTCGATTGCTGGTTTGTTGCTTCTATCAAACAAAAACCTTGCTGTGAAGCTTGTTTAAAATTCAGCATTTGCTAATTAGCCTTGTTTCGAATGTAATTCTAAGTGCCACTTCTTCAGGCAATTCAAGAGAGCAATGTAGAATTTCAGTGTCTCTATGGAGACCATCTATAATTTCAAAGACAGAAACAACAGTTTAATGCCTTGTAATACTTAAAAAAAATCACCAGTAGCTCTTTCCAAAATACCCCCAAAATACCAATAAAGAAAGGATGGGGCCCTGCTAATATACAAAGACAATTTGTTGAAGATCACTGAATTGTCATAGGGATGATTCAGTGAAACTAGTTGAGGGCTAAGTTAAAGCACCAGGATTAGTCTCAGGGGGGTAAATTAAATACTGAATAAATATTTAAAATGCAAAAGATCAAATCGTTAGGCACATGTGCCAGCTGCAGGAAGGTAAAACCATTTTGTTAGATTTATGTACAGAAACACTAAGAAATGAATTCAACAGCCCTGCTAACCATCTGGCTCACAGGACCACAAGCCACAACTGATCTTGATTTCCAGGGCAGAAGTGAAGAGGGTTAGATCACCCACAGTGGGCATCTTGCCTCCAGAAACACCTTATATCCAATAGCTCAGAGAAAAGCAGCACTGGGATGACACAAAGGCAGGGTCTCCTGTGAATAACCAGTGACCACACAGGCAAGCTCTCCTGGATGAGCAATGCAAGATTTGTGTACAAAGCTGTGTCTCCTCCTGAACAGAATATTACAGCTGGTCAAAACCCAGGGCTGAAGCTGGTGGTGCTGCAGCCTGCCAGGGAGAGGAGATCTGGCTGCCTGCAGCAGGGCATCGGGGTAAATGCAGCTCCTGGAGCTCCTCAGGCTTGCAGAGAGGTCACTGATTCCTTGGAAACTCTCAAATCATTGACAGAGAGCAGTGCTGGTATGATGTGGGAAAAATATGCAGTGCAAAAGCCGTGTTCCCTACAATCGAGGAGCAAAATAAAGGTGAAAGCAGATGGGGCAGGAGGAAAGGTACCAGCAGCTGTGAAAGAGCCCTGTTCCAGTTCCAGTTCAGACCTAAGCTTTGCACTGGGCAGCTTCAAGGAGCTGCCTCATCTGATGGCATGTCAGGACAGCAGGAAGGGTGGGAAAGGTAAACTAGGAAAGGAGCAAGAGACAGGAGAGAGCCGGGGTGGGGAGCAAAGCCCTTCTCAAATTTAATGGAGATATCAGATAAGAGGAGGGATAAGCCCTATCCCACAATCAATGAGGAAACAGCACCTTGAGATGCCCGGCTCTGTGTCAGGCAGACTATGGGCAAAAATTCTTTTGTGCCCTGAATTTCACAGGTGAAGCGGAATATGATGACAAATCTCACCATGCAACCTGTGAGAAGACGTAGGAATAAAGGTCTGCTACTCTGCCTGAAAAGAGCCAGCAGAAGTTAAAGAAAACATCTAAAACAGAGGTCTTTTTTGCTTAAAGGTCCATACCTATTTCAAGGTTTACTTGAAAACTTCTGCTCTCCTGGTGTGAAATATCTTAAAATAAATAATGCTATCTTCTCTAATGGTGCATTATAATCAGAGTAGGAGGTTTTAAGAAAGCAGAAATTTCTAGCTGAGCTGAAATTACTGATCAGAGATCAGTTTTCTTATATTCTTAGAGGTATTTTAATATAGTAGGATTTCTTATTGTACCTAGTTAGATCACAGGAAAGATTTACTACTCAAAATTGTAAAGGAATACATTTTAACATATTCACCATCTTATTTCCATTGCCCCTTTAGCAATAATGTTCATTATTGTCTATAAAATAGACATTTAATGAGATGTTTATGTTATTTAATTAAAGTCTAATATTTTTTGCCTGGAGTACTGTATCTGCTTAGTCTTTTTTTCTACATTAGATACAAGTTAACTACATAACTTGATATTAATAGTGAACAGGGATTTTGTTCTTTAATACAAATAATTCTATTTTTTTCCTTATTATTCTCTCATGGTTCCAGCTGATGCCAACTCAATGCACTTCATGTTTCACATGCAGCAGTATTTTTCTAGAAGAAACAAATGCTTTTTGCACACCAGCTGTAGTTTTTAGGCAGCTATTGGGATTTTTTTTTCTTGTGACATCTTCATTTGCTGCACTAAGTTAAAAGCAGCTATAGGATGAAAGGAGTGTTTTGGTAAGGGCAGATTTCACTTGGCATATAGAATCACAGAGTCATAGACTGGCTTAGGTTTCAAGAGACCTAAAAATCATCTTGATCTCTCCGCTGTGGGCAGGAAGACCTTTCACTGGACCAGGTTTCTCAAGACCCCATCCAGCCTGGTGGCTCACTCTGCTGTGGTCTGTGCCAGCTTGATGCTCAGCTCTCTCATTTTTGTTTCCTCTTTCACCTTTATCTTTTTGCTGTCCCAATTCACACTCTTGCTGTATGTGACCATATATAATACTTTCCTCATGGAAGCTACTGCATCACCCTGAGATCCTGCTCCCTCCAGGTGGTAGGAGCTGGTCCAGCCACGGAGCTGTGCACACACTCTAGCTGTCCAGTGTCTGCAGGAGCACACAAAGGCGGCTGTTCTGCAATCAAATGTCTGCTCCAGCACAGGTTAAACCACTGGTCCATGCTGCAAACCACAGGTTTGAGTCTTGCATCACAGCTGTGAGCTGAAGAAGGTGAATATCTGGAAGGCCCACATCCACAAAGCCAGCAGTGTGTCAGGGCAGAGCTGGTCATGCCAAGCCAAACAGCAGGAGAGTTGGATCAAGCCAGCTGTACTTTGCTCAAAGTCTTACTCTCAAATATCATCCTTTTTAAATCAGCCAACATTTGCCTGAACTTACAGCTCATCAACACAGCCATATTGAACTTTTTTCTTTCCTGGTGGATCAGCATTACTTGATTAGGAAAAAAATTAAAATAAATACCCCATAAAAAATGTTACATCTTTTCACCCCCAGCTCCAGTGAGAGAATGTTTCATGGATCCACACAGATGGAATCAGCTGGACTTTTTACCACTAAGGCATCCTGCCTGGAGACAAAGAGGCCCCAGTCCTCTAATCAGATGTATAACCATTTTGAAAACAAAAAAATTAGGCTGCCCCCTCATTCCACTTTCTTTCTCTTTGCTGGCATAAACAGATACGTGACTTATCTCAAGAGTCTGTGTGATGCCTTCTGACCCACTGAATTGCACTTCAGATTTCTGCTTCAGACCTCTCTTTCAACGTCATGTCTCTTCAACTTCAGACTAGGTCAGCTATTATTGTGTTAAGAATATTAGAAATGTTTTTAAAAGTGTAGTACATTAAAACCTACCATTTCTTATGTGTCTCTTCTTCCTTTCCAATGACATTGTTTGGGCAATATATCATAAAAATACCTCACTAGAGTGATGTATGGCACTAATCTATCATGTAAGCACTATCTCTTTTGGTGATATATTAGAACAATGCATCATTAAAACATCATTGATGTAGATATATATTACGCAGCTACCGACTGATTAGGAGCAATACATATATATATGGGAATTAGATGAGTTTAATGTATTAAATCAAAAGTGCATGGATTTGAATCTAAAATAATAATATCCAAATGCTGTTAAGAATGGTGTTACGTCATATATTAATAGCTATAATGAGAGATGCCACAAGGCATTTAAATTAAAAAATAAAATGCTGTTTTAATGAAATGGTGGAAGCTGCCCTTCTGCCACCCACACTGTTTTCCTGTTTCAGAATGGGCCAGAAAGGAAAATAAAAGCTGGATTGAAAAGATATAGAGCAGTTGTCCAAAGGCATCACTGCCTCCCACAGCTTTGATGGAAAATAGGAAAAACAAGAAAAGAAAATTAAAACATTTAAATGGAGAAGAGCAGTACATTTCTTTTAGGATTTGCTGACAACTTTGACTGTTTTTCATATGCCTGACTTTAAAGGTTAAACAGGGTCTCTGATCTTTATTAAACTGAAGTGAGGTGGATCATGGGTGTGGGCACTAATGAAAAGAATGAAAGGGAAACATGATGTATATGATTCATTAGTGTCTATCAAATGATGTGATTTTGTCCTGAAGTATTTGTTGAATTCCCAGTCTTTCTCTAGAATGATTTCCTTTGCCCAAATGAAAATACGGGGTCACATTTGTTGAGGGAAATCTGCATTGACAGAGCCCTTTCCAGACTATTTCCACTTATGCCAGAACATGATGAACCTGCTGTTCCTCGATGTTGTTTGTTCTTCCTGCTCCCTCATCTTTTGGGAGTATTCAGGAAACAGGAGGTTAGGAAAAGGGCATTGCATTATTTTGTAGGAGTTCTTTTTGCCTCCAAGTGCAAGATAAAGCAGAAGCTGTGTTATGAACCTCTCTCTGCTCTGGTTCCATTGGGGGATGTTTTCGGTTTTGAAGGAATTCTCAATGACCCAAATGCTAACTTTTTGAAAAATCATCTGCTTTTCATTTTAGAGGGTAAGGATATTCTACATGGTTAGTAATTTAATTTCATAATCCACCTTTGAACCATAGAAAAATTAACTAATTTTTCAGAAACTTATTACAGCAAAGCATAACTCCTTCATCCACACTCAAGGAGCATATAGTTGTTCAAGCTGGAATTGCAGATAGTAAGCTCCCTCAGTGTCTTCCTAGAATTTAAACCATATTTACCTTCTAGAACTTCCAACAGTCCTTTACATTTGTCAACCATTTTTAGTCAGTCTGATTTCTTGTATTACCACATTACTAGCATAACCAAATTTTCACTGCCCGCTGTCATAGCACAATACTGAGACTCATCTCAGTAATATAAAGTATCACAAAGTCATAGAATAATTTGGGTTGGGAAAGACCTCTAAGATCATCAAGTCCAACCATTAACTCAGTTCTACCAAGTCCACCATTAAACCATGTCCTTAAGTGCCACATCTCGGTGTCTTTTAAGTAACTCCAGGGATGGTGAAACCATCACTTCTCTGGGCAGCCTGTTCCAATGCTTGATAGGCCTTCTGGTGAGGAAATTATGTGGACAGAGTTTGGAAAGGATAATCCAAACTCCAGAGTAATCTCTACATTACAGATGTAATGTACAATGGTGCAGATGTACCATGATGTGCAGAATGAGAAAGCTACATATGAATATTAGACTGGAATTTTGATACGCTGTGGTTCAGTGATGAAACCACAAATTGTTCAGCTCAGTTAACAGCAGGAGAGAGACAGAAGAGTGAGGAACACCACGAGGAAGCCACTTGGTAGCATTTTGTAATGGTGGGGGAGGAAGAGAGTGTGTTTCCAATGCCTGAGGCATCATTTTCCACACAAAGACCTTTCCTAGTGTACCAGCTCGAGTACATCCTGCACTCCACCAAGGCATTCCACATTGCCAGGCATTGGGTCATCACATGTCCTATAACTTACAATAATTAATTTCCCTTTCCATGGAAAGACTATGTTACATCAGTGAATATCATTGACACAGTGAGGTGGCAGCAAATATCCTGGTTCTGCTGTTAGTAATGCAATACAGAACCCAGAAAATAAAGTGCCTTGCAGTTTAAAGGTCTGGGAACATGATGTGGATGTAAAAAATTGGTAGTACAAACTCATTTGTTCTTTTGCAGTTTGGGCCATATTTTTTCTGTGGCTTTCAGCAAATCCCTCAGGTTTTCCAAGCCCAGTCTGTAAAACCAGGCTTGCGGTCTTTTGTCATGTCCCACATAAGGGACCATTAAAGATTGATTTATTCGTGTTTGAAAATTGCTGTGGAGATGAAAACTGCAGTATAAATTCTGCCTATTGTTCCAGTGGCCTCCTGATTTCAAAGGCTGCCGGGGTTAAAGTGGTGGCAGACTGATTTAAATCAAGACACTGATTTAAATCAGACTGGAAATCAAGACACAGCGTGGCTGATGCAGGAGTCAGACAGAACATGTGCAACCAGCAGCAGCCTGAGAGGAAACTGTACAGAGAGATGATACATAAAGCTCTTCAACACCGTAAAATCACACATAAAATGAATCTCATTACTGCCTTTTTGCACTCTCTGGCCACTGTTCCTACAATTCTTTTGGGCTGTGGCGGTAGTGAGAAACATATTAATGAAACAGAAGAGTATCTGGGAAGGATATTGTGTCAGGATATTGTATGATGAGATACAAAGACATCCTTTGGAGTTTACCAAGAGTGAGACAGTAATATGCACGCTCAGAATAAAACCCTTTGCAAGCAGATAGCAAAACATCAGAGGGGCAAAGAGGTGGGAAGACAAGCTCACACTGTGACACACAGTGGCTCTGTCAGAGTGCATGAAAGGAGCTGTTGAACGCTTCATCAGTGCCTTTCACAAAACCTTTCAAGGTGAGAAAAGAGGTGAATACCACAGCAATGGATACCAGCGTGCTTGCCTTGATAAGAGCCAGAGCACGAACCCATGACATCACCCTACAAGGGCACAGCTGCTTGTTGCTGCAGACAGGGAAGAGGTCCAGAGACTTTCATTCAGATTTTCTGTCCAAAAAACGAAACAGCAAAATTAACAGGGTTAATTAATAACCTTAGAAATCCATCATTAAATAAAACCCAGCAGTGGCTCCAGTGAAGTCCAAGGATATTGGCACTCACAGTGTGGGTGATGATGCTTGAGAGAGAGCCCTAATCACCTAATTGAACACGCTGTTGGTCTGTGCAGCCCCCGTGGCACAGGAATGGGCCTGGAATGGGAATGCCTCCTGCTGGTGTGTTTGCCCCTGCTGCCTGTAAGGGATCTGAGAGCCATTGGGAAAGCTGGGGCAGCCTGAAAGCAGGAGATGCCCCTGGGAGCTGAGCGAAACCCAGAGATGTCTGTATAAAGAGCCCCATAGAGAAAACAAAAGATGTTCTAACTTGTGCTACAGTGTTATTACCATCACTTGTCTCCTCTCTGGCTGCTGAGGTGACCCATGGTGGCAGGACCCATAGTGCCCTACACAGCTGCAATGACAGCCTGGCCCCACAGCTCGGGGCACGACTCAGCCTGGTCCAGCAGTCTGGGTCTCAATCAACCCAGAGACCTGGAATGAGATGGAAACAACACACAAACATGTGGAAAAATGCCATCCAAAGGGTGAGAAACTGCGAATGATTCAGTAGGTTATCTGACTCAGCGGTTTCCTGCTGAGTGCAGGCTGTCGTGCACAATGTATGGGAACAGCTTTCCCAGCATACAAGGAAATCAAAGGCTTTCTGGTGTCCATGGGACCAAAGCAGCCCAGGACAGTCCTGTAAGCTACCAAGATGCCACTGCGTTTCCTGCAGCAGCCCTTTCCCTCCACACATTTCAAAGACCAACAATAATTTATTAAAACATTGCCTTTCTACCCTGCCTTTCAGTCATGGCATTTTATAAGCATTTCCAAACAAATCCCTCTGGATTTGTGGATTTTTCCCCAATTCCTCTGGAAGGTGATTGCTATCCATGTTTTATGGCTAGATAAGCAAAGCCCTGGAGAGATGAAAGGCTGGTTGCTCCCAGCTTTGTCCGAATGGGAAAGGGAAGAGGCAGCGGCCATAAAACCTCCCATTTCCTCTTGCATGGCCTTTCCTACCCCAGCTGTCCCATCAGGAAAGAGCCTGGGAGTTCTGGGGTATCTACCTGTCACTGTGACACAAGGGAACTTTTGCAGAGGGATGGAATTGTGTGTTTCACCACACCCATGCCAGGAGCAAAGGGACCGCTCACTAGAAGAGAGAACACAGCACATGCCACCTGACAGATAATTCGCTTGGCACCAGCAGGGAATTTTTTTGTGGGTGAGAATTTGTACCCAGGACTTCCAGGGATGACTTTGCCCCTGCCAGCAAGATGGCCTGACTTGGGGGTGGCTGAAATGAACAGTCTGTAAGTGAGAGGGCCAAGTTTTCATCATCTAAAAAAGGGAGATGATCAGGGTCAAGACATTGGAGTGACTGCTCTCAGCCAAGCTGTCTCATTAGATTGCTAGCTCCAGTTTTGGACCCAGATGTTGTAGCATATAAAAACTGACATAAATTTATGATAGAAAAGTTGCCTTTAGGCTCTCTAGTGTCCATCATGAACAGTGCACACAGTCATTTAATGTTTCCTCTGGGCATCCAGCATAAACACTGCTTTTATGTAACTTACCTACACACACGCACATATGTGCAGGAGGATTTGGGAATAGTTTCCCTGAATTCTGAGTGGAAAAATTAGTCTACTTGAATGCCATGTTGAATTTCATTGTGCTCATATCACCACACATCTGGCACAGCTGTGGCTCTCTCTGGCAGACCGACAGCCTGTGCCTCTCACATCAGCTACATGGAAAAGTCCTTCTGTTTGTAATGCTGCCTTCTGCAGCCCTCTTCCTCCCCTAAGAGTCTTTAGATCATATAATCTATACCATTGTTTCAGTTGTTCCTTTTTCCTCCAGCAGATGAATCACTATGAAGACCAACTTTGCCTTCCCCTGACAACAGACTCCTCCATGCAGTGAAGATAAAGATTTAGACAAGTCACTCACCTCAGAAAACACCTAGGAAAACATTCACACTATTTCAAAAACTCCCTGCCCCACACTGTAGTGGCAATTGCCACAAGAAATCCCGAATTATAGACTAAGTAAACAAATGCAACATCACTGAGAATCAGAAGAAAGCAATAGTAATGCTTGCTATTCTGCAATCAGTTCAAAACTCAAAACAAACCAACTAAAATAGCTTTCCTAATTCCCTTTATATCCTTTTTCCTGCACCTTTTCCCCAAGGTACCTAGTGGAAATTAAAGCAATAGTTTTATATAGATAAATCCATAGCATTGAAAAGAGTCTGATCTCTTTTCTCTAGATGGTCAAAGACTGCACCAGTCTATATGGTGTTTGAAAACCATGTGGGAAAGAGATCATTCTCCCTTAAATTCAATAGGCTTTTAGAATCACTATTGAGAATTTATTTAGAATTTATTCACTTCTATAGAGTTTTTCCATATGGGATTTCAGAGCCTTTTATACAAGAAGGTGCCACCTTCTCTCCTCTTCTCTCCTTCCTTTGTGCTTGTTCTTTCATCAGCACAAAGCTGAAGTGAACAATAGTACACACTCAGCTTTACATCCTGCAACATCCAGGACTCTGAAGAACAAAGAAATAAATACCCGACCGAGGGACAAAGATATGATGGGTAACTTTAGATCCAGTGGAAAGTTCTGGTGCTGGTGGAAGAAGGTTCTCTTTAGGAACCAAAGAAGATGAGTACTGAAAGCTGTTTCTGATGTGGGCTGGCTATAAAACCCCAACTGAATCACTCTGCCTCTCCAAGCTGCATTTTCTACAGCTGCAAAATGGGGTTTTGGCCCAGAAACCTCAGTAGTGGCTTTATAAGGCATTATAAAGGACTGTGAAGAATATAAACATTTTTTCATGTGGGAGGGCAGGAGCAAAGACAGAAAGGAGAAAAGCAAATACACGGAGTGGGAGTGTAGGGACAGCAGTTGGGGCAATTTATTAATTTGGTTTTGCCCTCGTTCTCATAAACAACCTGCAGCTGAGTGAATCTGCTTTATGATCACTCTGTCTGCTGAGTGTTTCCCTGCACTAGGTCCTTGGCCCTGCTCCATGCTGCAGGCTGTCCATTGCTGCACCCAGCATCTCCACCCTGTCAGAGCTTGCTCCCACCACAAGGTGCTGAGCCCGACCAACTCCCCTGCTTTGGTCCATGGGGACACATGGGGTGACTCTGCACTCTCCTGTCACTGCATCATCCTGTTTTCCCTTGGTCTGGAAACTGGGCTGAGGAAACACATATCCTTCCCCAGCTGACTTGTTACAGAAGGAGAAAGAAAACTGTTTTACTCTCCCTAACTCAGATGTCCCTCGGAGATATCAGTGTGAGGCAGATGCCACCCTGTGGGACCTGGAGAGCAGGGATGGGGAGTGGGGCAGGTCAAAGCCCCAGGTGATGCTGTGTAGGGAAGACAAGATCTTGCCTTTCTCCCTTTCTCACCGAATTTCTGGTAAACCATGTCCTTGCCTGCTGGTATTATCACTGATTACATGCCGTTTGCCTGTTGCATTAATGCTGCTTTCTTGATTAATATAATTTTAAAGGGTGGGCTTGGCACGAAGGAGACAAGCTGTTTTGAAGTCCAGTAAACACATTTTGTATGTGATCATCCTAAGCAACGCCTGCAGCCTTTCTACGGTGAACAGGCAGAAAACACCACGAGTTAATGAACTGTATTTTAACCACCTGATGCTGGTCAAAGCTTTGATCTATCAGGTTTAAGGCTGGGGGGAGGAGGGGAGGCAGAACGCTCTGCCATGCTCCCCAGTACCACTGAAACTGTTAATCAGCCTGCTCTGCAGTCTGCTGCAGAGTTTGCTTTATTAAAGCTCCCTGCTGCCTGCACACGTTCACTGGCACAGACATCGAGAGACAAGCAAACACTTACCCAAGTGCAGAGCACTCACTGCTGCATTGCAGAGTTTACTGGCAGAAAATGATGGGGGTAGGTAATTGCAGGTGGAGACTTGGGTCCTCCCTCAGCCCGCCTGCATCTGCAATCTCCTGGATTTCTGTAACAGGGGATACAAGGAGAGCTGGCAGCAGAACATGCTTTTTAGGGCTCTCTGTCAATTCCTGAATATCTGGATAGCTGCATTGCTGGTGCTAGTCTCAAATGTAGTCTATGTTGCTTAATTTGGTTTTGTTCACGGTTACTCTAAAAACCTAAAAATTAATTTGCTTTTGAGGTACTTGAAGGGGTAAGCATAATTTTATTTATTATTGTTATGAACCTTGCCTCTGCCTGGAGGCCCTCTCTAAGGCTGAGGATGCCATTGTGCTGTTGAAGTATTCAAATTAAAGTCAGCCTCCTTTCAAGGACCTGACAGCCTGAGTATTAGAGGCTTTTTGGTTTTCTTATAGGTTGTATGATACAGAAGGCTGAGCAGGATTAAGTCACTTTTGGAGGAATTGTAGGTGATTAATTCAGTTCATTTACTTTGTCCCTCCCTCCCCTCCCCACCCTCCCTCCCCTGGTTATGCTTTTTATGCTTTTTCCTTTTTTTTCTTTCTTTTGTGACAGCACAGAAATATTTGATTGTTTCTTGAGGTTTAATTCCAAATAGCTGCTCTGTTTTGTAATATCTGTAACCACATTGGATTTGTTGTTTTTAACAGACAATTTTTTCTGGAAGAACACTGCTATTTGTTTAAGAATTGTTAGGCATTGCCTTTCTAATCTGTAAATATGCATGTGGAAATTTGATTATAATAATTTTGTTCTTTGTGAGCAGCTGATTCAGGATTTCTTAGTTCCCCTTGTATTTGTCAGATATGGGGGTTTTTTTGTGAAACAAGGAAGGCTCAGATTTCTTCTCCTTACGTGTTTCCTGGTGACACAGTACTGCAGTCTCTGCCTTACTCAGCTTATGTCTAATTGCAGAATATTTAGCAAAAGAATTCAAGTGCAAGTTTTAGATTTGGAGTTAACCATCTATTATACTTGGCTTTGGTAGAAGATGTCATCTTCAGGCCTGTGTGAAGGTGGGCTTGTATCAGTCTGAATCAAGAACTTGTAGTTTGGTAGAGTTTAGGGAAAAGCAAATTTTCTTTCCACTGAAAAGCCAGGATATATCTGTGTAAGTGTGACATCTGTTGCAGTACTGCTTACTGACAGTCTTCTGGGACAAGCTGGCCAGAAGGACTGGATATTGTGAGAATTAAAGCTCGGTGTTCGTATGGCAGTTTAACTGCTGAGTGCACACGTTCTGAAGGAAAAAACATGATTTACCTAAAAAGATCTACTGGGGCTGGATTTCTGGAGCTGTTGAAAAAAATCTCTCGACTCCCATAGGAGCTGGTAGGAGTCCTGGCTTCCAGGTGCTTCCAAAAATCTCATTGTCAAGATGAAGGTTAAGACAAAAGAGGCCAGATATGATTTCATTATTAATTTAACCTTCCACATCAGAATTTTCATACCAATAAAACAAGGATGACATTTGACTACCTTTAAGGAATGATAAGGGTCAACATAATATAATCTTCCTGCAAGGAAGACATTGGTAAGTGACATAGTTGTTATGCTGTTAGTTACCATTTTTGAGCAATTTTTCCTCATGGTTCAGATCCTTCTTTAATTCACTTCTTCCAGTGACCCTTTCAGTGTTAATCCACCACACAGAAGCGTTGCAGTTTTAATTAAAAAGGAAATCTCTATCTCACTAAGCTTAGTCTGCCATCTGATCATGCAGTATGGTTTACAGACAGTATTATCTGTCTAATTTACATCATAAAACCATGACTTAAGCAAGGCAGAACACATTGGCAACCCTCACCAAATAATGCTGCTCTAACCAAAACCAGCCATGTTTTAAGCAAAACTCAACTGTAAGAATGGAGATGTGTGTCTCACATGGTGCAGCACACAAGGAGGGTTACAGGGGCACAGAGAGCTCAGTGGGACACCTCTTTAAAATAAAATCTGTAGACTGAGTTTGAGGCAGCTCCTGCAAATATATGCTCCAACTTGACAACAAGATAGAAATTTGAAGTAGGATTTACTGGATTAAATTTTTTGGCTTCTGGTATAATGAAGGCTAGTTGTCCCAACTGACCTTTAAAACCTGTGATCTTAAATATTGGCAGTTGTTATGTCCCCTGTCACTTGGAACTTCATTAATCAAATTGTGTGGTAAGCTGCAAAGCTATGAACTGTCCTGCGAGCCTACACGTGGCGAATATTCACACTGGGCTGGGTAGTATCCCCAAATCCCATTCCAACAGGTGATGAGATCAGCAGAAGTCCACGACTGGGCAAAAATCTCCTCTTAGTTGTTCTTATGCTGGGATCGAGGTAAAGCAGCTGTCCCAGAGCAGTGTGGGCTCAAAGGAGAGCAGGAAAACCAACCTCACTGCTCAGCTCCCAACTGCACCAGCACATCAAGAAAACAGAGCCATACAAAACTATTTTTTGCATTGTTGTCAGATTTTTAAAACACTGTGGGAGGAAAGCAGTGGGGGAAGGGAAAGAGAAACTGGATCTTGTATTTCTTATTAGCAGAGGAAGGAGGGAGGTAGGAGATCTGTGTTACTCTGTAAGCTCTTTACTTCAGAGGAAGGTGAACCCCACCTGGCAGAAATTAAATGTTAATGTATCAAATTATGTCCAAAAGCACATAAAGCTCAAGGGACAGCTTATGATACCCTTTGAAAACAAGATCTAATTTAATTCATTTGCATGTCCTGACACCCAATACTGCAAATTGGCATTGGTGGGTTAATGCACTGCTACCATTAGGCTCCCTTGAGCTTATTGGAAAACTGTAGTCAACAAACTGCAGGCATTGAATTGAAGTGTCTAGTCAGAGAAAACCAGATCAAACTACAGGGTCTTAATTGTGACCCATTTTGGGATGCAGAAGGGTGGCAGCAACCCTTGGTGGAAAGAAACAGTAAATTGATTTTGCTGAGAACCTCATCAATCACTGGTCACAGTGACCCATGGATCATTAATCTCATTAAAAACTTCAGCCTCATGGCAAAAGTAATAGCAGACACACTAAAAGCGTGCAAATTAGATGTGCTCCCACAAATGCGAATGGGTCTGGCTGGTGTCCCCGAGGAGAGCTCCATTTCTAAATTGGGCAAACTTTTCACTGACTCCAGCTGAACTTCAGCCATTCACTCTGTGTCAGATGCCGTCTTTAAGAGATGTGAAAACTGTATGGAAGGTGTGGTCTGTTGGTGGGTCATGATTATGCACTCAGTTCAAGGAAGGAAGAGCTGAACAGTGGGCATGGGACATCTGCTCTTAGTGCTGTGACCTTCTGGGCAGCTAATCTCTCTGGTGCCTGAGCTCTTTAGATGAGGTGGTTCAAAAAGAGTCTGGGAAACTGTCCTGGTTCTAGCCTGGACCAGTGGGAGGGTATGGCCAAGGCACTGTGTTATTTGATACCATCTTATGTCATGAGCTGGGGAAAAGAACTCTCTAAAAAGGAACTTCTGAGAAGAGGTTTGGTTTCCAGCTGGGAGCAAGTGTGGCAGGTGAAGAAATTGGGGTGGAGTGCCACTGGCTGTGGTCATGTCAGGTCTCAGTGAGCACTTTGCATGTAAATCACCCTCTTTTTTTGCACACTTTTGTTATTGATATTATTGCTGTTACTGTTCATTTTCTTATTTCATTGCTGTTTCCAGTAAATTGTTCTTATTTCAACCCATGATTTTTCCATTTTTCACGTAATTCTCAATTTCATCCCTGGACCAGGAAGTGGGAGGGAAAATGAGGGAACGGGTGATTGGCATCTCCTTTGGGTGAGTTGAGAGAGAGGTTGTGGCAGAAACACATCGACAGTATACAGGCAACACTGATTTTCTGTGTCTGTGAATGCGAGGAATTTGCATTTTCTCAAATGATATATGTCAAAGTGTACTCAGTTGGTCATGTTGGTCTTTCCAAATACAGCAGAGCACATTGTATCGCCAAGATGTGGGTTTTGCTGTCATCTGTAGAGTTGTAAGAGCATGCACGCAGTTGCCAAAACTGCTGATGTGCACAGTACAGCTGCAATATTTGTACTTGTTCCTCTCAGACCTTGTGGACACAATCCATGACTCTGAGTGTCTCCACGCAGTCCATCTGTGTTCAGATGGTGCTTGGCCCTGGTCTCCAGCCATTTACATGCAACCAGATCAGCCCAGCTGAAGCAAGCTAAATAGCTGCCTCTGTTTAGAAACTTCAGTGCATTTGAGAGGGCTGTTCTCAGGGATTTGCACACCATGGACACTACCTACACAAACCAGGATGCTTTCACTTCCTTCTCCCAAGAATGTTCTCCAGCGCCCCTAGACCTATGAACACACATCTCACTCAGCTGTGCTTACCAGCCTCCCAGTTGCCCTGAAAACCTGGGGAGCTCTATATCAATCCCCTTATTATTTGACCGCTTGGGGTTTTACTGAACCTTGTGAATAAAAAACCTAAAAGATTTTGGGTGCAAAAAGTATTTCAGGGCTGCCATATTCAGCAGTTCCAGGATCTCCACATACCATATAACTGAGGCTAGTTCATGCTATGGATTTGGCCTGCAGCAGTAAGTACTTTGGCTTCAAATTCATCAAAACAAAGGCTGTGCATGTAGAGAGCTGTGATGCCGGTGATCATGCTGGAGCAGCTTGGCAGACATGCCTCCATCTATCATGAATTACACCAGCTCGAGACTGATGTGCCGTAATGGTAAGCTCCCTGTGTTGCACTGTCACTGGGACTTGAGCATCTTGCTGGGTCTGAGAGGTCTGGGATCTTAACAAGCCTTGCAATAGATGAGATTCCCTGAGGTTCATTCACCCCTTCCACTTTCACTGCCGTGCTGAGGACAAGTGGAGGGGCCCCAGGCATGAAGCCATGCTTCTGGCGCTGCCTGTGGCTCTGGTAGGCGTCTTGTCTGAGTTATACTTACTGAAGAGATGAGAGCAATAGGATGTGTTTAGGTACAACTGTGCTGAGGAAAGATAGGCTGTGTGATTCAGCCATTCTCCAGCAGAGGTGGACAGCTCAGGGGTCAGGACAAGAGACTCAGCTCACCCTGTGCCTTGGGTACTGCTAACGTGTACACTCACACACAAGCAGCCTTTTCCAACAGCAGCCTCTGCCCTTGTTTGCCAACAATGACATCCAGGCCCTGCAAGCACTTCCATATAACAACTTGCTATGTCACAGCTTGGCTGACAGTTAAGAGCCAGGAATGTAATTGGGGCAACAAACACCATCTGGCCAAGACTGGCTCTAACAGGCATCTGTGTGTATCTGTCTGTAGCCCTAGTTTGAGCTGGTTTTGTCAGCACCCTAGTGCATGAGGTTTTCTGTGGTGGGACTGACATCGTGTACTGAGGAAGAAATGGTACCAGACATGGTCAGAGCAGAAGCAAGCAGTGTGTTTTTGTAGCAGCCCCTGAACTCCTTTATTTGGCTTGGTCTCTTTATGAGGAGGTTGCTGCTGTGGTCACCTGCCATGCCTGGGGCAAGTGCATTCTGACATCAGTGTTGGGAGAGCGAGGAGATGCTCAGCTCCAGCAGCAGACAGCAGTGGAGGTTGGTAAGATGCCAGGTTTGTTCCCAGAGCACTGCAGTGTGGTCATGGTTTGTGTATTCCTGAGGAACACGGGCCATGCCGTACAGGCTGCCAGGGAACCAGGGCTTGCTCCAGGTGTGAGCTGCAAAGACAGTGTGAACAGGGGGGTTTTGTCTCCTTCATAGCAGCATCACAGGATGTACTGAAGTGTTTGAACACAGTACACAAACCCAAGGCTCAGCCATGAGTACAGGGGAGCATACCAGATCATTGCTTCTGAGAGTGTTGAGTTAAATGTGCAATGCCTAATGTTAATATTAACCTATATAGTGAATGGTTTGGAAAGCACCTGTTTGTACTGAGCTCTCCCAACTGAAACATTTCAACTGCAGAGTTCTCAGCACTTCATTATTCTGAGACTTGCTTTTCCAGTTAGCTGGAAAGAGCCTGATTGTTTTCACCCTTTTGATCATATTTTAGCTCCTGTAATAGCTTTACCTGAGATAGATTAATAAGCAGAAATTTCTTTCAAAATGCTATGATTACGGACAGATTACACATTCTCTGTGAATGAAACTTCTCATGCAATTGGGTGTGAATTGAGGGAGAGCCTTTTAAAACTTCATTGGTAAGGCAGCTGGTTGTCTCTTCTGACTGACACAATGTACAAGAGTATGTCACTGAGCTGTGTACTTTATTAAATGTGAATATGTAAACATGAACTTAGACCAAACTGAACGTCCTGGGTTCTATTTACACCTCAGCATGAACCCAGGGCCTCTGTCATGTAATTTTGACTGTTCCAGGTGCCTGTCTCAATGCCTTCCTGATTAAAGAACAGCTAATGTGATCCCAAACAATTGCCAGCAACCTGGACAGAAACTGCATAGCTCACAGGTAGCTTCCAGAGAGGAAGGAATAACCTGTTTGTTATATATGCTGTGAACAAGACAAGATGTATGGTTCTTGAATTGCAGTAAGGTAGAAAAAGAAAAAAACTTCTTGTCAGTAAAGAGGTAAGGGACAGAAACCACTTATGAGGAGGGCATGGAGCTTCCACCACTTCCCCAAATGCCTGTTGGGCGTGCCATTGGCAAGGGCAGAGCATAGACCAGCATGAGCAGGTTGAGACAGGTAGGGTCAGAAAGGGGAAGAGACTCAGCATCCCTGAGCAGATCTCAGGTCACCAGGAGCAACAGCAGAGAGGCTCACTCCCTCTAGCTCCTCCACTAATGGGGTTGCATAAACATCTGCCACAGGTACAACTCATTCAAATTTATTTTCAAAGCACAATCATTAAATTGCAGAGCTGAGAGCAGAGGGCAGGTAATCTAGTTATCAGTTATCTGTGCTGCCCACCAGACCACAAATACTCCCATTCTCCTGACACATGAAATAAAGCCAGGATGAAATTTCCTTTCACCTAAGTATGGTCTAGCACAGAGGTGTTAGCAGCAGCCCCGAGTCCTAGGGGACCAGAGGAGACCTTAATTAGGAGGTGTGGCTTTTTTCTGGGGAGAAGTGATTTGGCAGGCTAGAAAAGGATTCTAAGTGTCCTCCCAGGGATGCCATCATGAGCGATAAATGATCTTTGTGCCCCGGGTTTGTAAGTGGGTCATATTTTTACCATGTCAAGCATGCTGCTGTCTTTTCTGCAATAAAGCTCACCTAATCAAAACAAGTCGGAGCTTATCTAAGCCCCTAGCCAGAGATATTTCTGTGGTGGCTACAGAGCCAGGTTTCCTAGCAACCTAAAAGGCATTAGACAGGGCTTTGTCGACATTTATCTGTTACACACAAAACCCCCCGTTTGAATAATATTATGGGTGTAACATCAACTGACAAAAGCCAGGAAATTCAGAGCTGGGGCTGATTGTCTATCCTTGCCTCTCATCAGGCTGAAAAACAAAAGGCACAGCCATGTGAGTGATGAGCAGAGCAAACCAACCTTTATATTTCCTGGCTTTCTCCCAAACGAGATGCCATTCAAATGAGGTGCTTGTATTAATTTCCTCTATTTAAGACAGGTTTAATGCTCACATTAGGTAGCATGTTAGCAGTGCTGACAGTTTCTCCGTGGGCTACCTTTTTTCCTTGGAGGGGCCAACCAGAGTGAGGAAAGAGATATCCCAGCCCGTCTGTAACCCTTGGTTTCTGCATGGTGAAACCAGTTTTCCCATCCGTGGCTTCACAGGTGAAGGCTGCAAACCTGCTCTCTGCAGGGCCACCATGGCATCCTCAGGAGATCACTGCTGGCCCAGGGTGGAGACAGTGAAGATACACAGGTTAAAAACACTCCATCTTCCTGCTAGTGCCCAACTCTAGATACAGGAAGATGATTTTTATAGGTTTCAAGGGGTTCTTGAGATGGATCTTGGAATGAATCTTGTTATCAATCATTTTGAAAACAAAAGGTCAGGGGAAAAAGGTTTTAATGTAGGTGGGTTTTTTCCCCAGACCAAAAATATACTGAGGGCTGATGAATGGTCTGAAAAGTGATATTTTGTCTTTTATTTCTTCACTCGTAGCAATAGCAATGTTTAAAATCTTATAACTTGAAGTTTGTGGGGGAGACTGAAGGAGGAAGGGATGGAAGAACTGCCATTGCTGCTGATTGCCACTTCAAATCCTTGGGGGAAGAGTCTTCTGGCAGTGAATGGGAACTGATCACCTCTCTACAGACTTCTTGAGTCATCTCACAGAATTTAACAGAAAATAATTCTTTTGCTTCCAACTGATACGATGTGGCTTAAAAGTGCTCGAAGATAAAAGATGTGTTCATTTCCACAATCTAAGTTATCAGCTGGGATAAATTAACTCCCTGAAGTCTGTGTAATTCTGTATGAGTACCATCTCTAAATAGGTAGATTTTCATCCATGTATTTGCACTGCTTTAGTAGTTCCATCTCTGGGGCTTTCACAAAAAGATAACAGCCATTTTTACATTTGCTTGAGGCCTGACTCAAGGGTTTATCTCCATGTAAATTTTCCAGCCCAGTTGTGAAACCTCTGAAATGGATGGTAAAGAAAGTTTTGATGAAACGATCGTTGAGTACTTTGCTGCTGTAAGGGAAAATCCCCCGGTCCTGTCAGTGGGTGAGCAGTCAGGCTTTCATCCCTCCATTCTTCACTGTAATCTTCATTAACATAAGAGTTGGTGTTCTGCTCCCCACACATGGATGCCATACTGTTGGAACTCCGGGAGGCTGCTGGGATAAAGGCATGAGTACAGGCCTCTCTGCTGACCACAGCCAGCATTTCTTCAGCAAGCATAGCGTGGATATAAACGTTACATACACCACAATGGAGAGGAATTACTATGCACTCTATCACTATCAAGCCTTTGAAAGAAACAGAAGCAGAAGGAGGTTCTTGCACTTTCTGCCGACATCATCTTTGCTGTCCATCCATTTGTTCCCCATTTAGCCTCCCCACTGGCAAAGCCTCTATTATGTGCTGAAAGACCAGACAATGGGAGCCCCCTACGCCTGGCCAATGCACGCATTGTTCCGCGGGCTCCCTTATGGAAATCCCTGTGTTTGCATGACCCGTTTTCCAAAGTTTGGGGTTTTGCTTTCCTGAAGGGGGAGGGTGAGAGCAAAAGTGACAGTGTCTCACAGCTCTGTGCAGATTAGTGGTACGTTCGTGCCCATATATTGTGATGGATAAAATAGCCATAAATTTTTCCCAAAGTGCTTATTTGTAATGCATGCGTGAACTCACTTAACAAGCTTAAAATATTTAGTGAACACTTAAACGAATGGAGAGTGTGGGAGGGGGGACAAAACTAGCAGAGATAATTGAATACACTTAGCAGTCATAGCAGCTTTACGTAGCTGTATCATATTCTCTGTGGATAACACAGCTGGGACAATATGGTTAGAGTTTTAAAATATCTAGGGATTTCTCTCTTAAGATGGTTATCAATAACTGCAAACTTAAACATTAATTTTTTTTCTTAATTAAAATATATACCTCTTTATTTAATGCATGATAAAATATCATAAAATAGAGAATATTCTCCCCTTGGCATTTCTCCAGGACACAGGTAAGCAGGAAGGGTCTCTGAGTGGGGCTGTCCAGGACCTAAGTCTGTCTTGGGGAAACCACAGTCTGCCAAAGATGGGTGGATTAAAACACAGAAGACAGAAGTCCCTCAGACTTGACAGCATTTGAAATGCCAAATGAGAACAAGGAGATGGGTTGCTACAAGACAGCTTCATATCGCCTGTGAACCTGGTGAAATCCTTTAGCACTGGAGAAAATCTTGCCAGATGAAATCGTGTTTCCAGCTTCATTCCAACTGAGCTAAAATTTTCACCCTTGCCCTTTTTCTGACTAGAACTAGGACCTCAAACCCACAGACTGCAGCAACACATCCATCTCCGCTCACATCTAATTAACTGCTTAATTAGAGCAGCACTGAGGAAACTCTGCTCTTTGTTTTCCCTTTCTCTCTGGTGCTTGATGCCACTTGTAGCAGCACAAAGCTCTTTGAGTGGCTGAGCCTTCCTGGTCAGGCATGGCAGGTTCAAAGTGAAGGTCTCTTCTGCTGGGCTTTTCCTTTCTCTTCTGAGATAATCGACCTCGATGTCACCATGAAGCCCCTCCCCGGGTCACACCACTCACACTGCAGCCAGTACCTCAGCTAGAACTGGAGACTAATGCACAGCTGTTTAATTTGGAAGAGCAATATGAAGGTCACTGAGGAAGGTAATGTGGTCCTGTTGATTGAACATGTGGATAAGGGCACTGCAAAAACATAATCTACTTTGTTGAGAATGAGATAAACCAGGTTTATTTATGCAGTTGGCAAGCAGTTCTTCTGAGTGTTACTCCATCAGATAATCCAGGCAACAGAGTACTTATAAATCCTTCTGGTCCCTTAATATAGTTTGAATCTAAGGTTTAGGTAATTTTCATATTTGTAGGGTTTTCTAAACCATTTCTTTCCTACTTGTTTCCTGATCTTTACTTATGAAATACTTATTTCTCTAACCAAGCAAAAGTAGTCTAAGAGGAAGACTTCTGATATTCCAAGAGAAAACTCCTCATTTTCCATCCAGCTTAAGATGTCTAGAAACCCCAGAAGATTCACTGGGGTTTGCAGCTTTGCTGCATGTGAACACGTGGCTGGGGTGTTCCTCGTGTGAGACTCATCACACACATGGAGCCCAGGCGGTGTGTGGCTGGGCAGTAAATTTGCTGTATTTTTATCTCTCCAGCCCAGGTGTCACAGCGTGTACCAGGGAGTTTGGGTCTTGTAAAACAGCCCTGCACATTTGCACACTGTTTTCTGCACCAGGCAGGTTGTGAGTGGGAAGGAAGGAGGTGGTTGTGTTGTTAAGGTATGATGGGTGTGATCCAGAGAAAGCTTTGGCAGAAGACAGCCCTATTTTCTAGCTCTTAGGATCAGGGTCCTAGATCAGAGCTGCATAAGGGTTTGTATGATTCAGGTGCTAGGCAGAGAGACCCCTTTCTGACCAGGGAATGTCACATCTGTACATTTATTTGTTATCACCGGTTTGGCAGCAGGTCAGATATAGAGACAGCTTAAACTAAGCATAAGACCAGAACTGTGAGGTTAACATCCAGGGACAACTATTTAAGTTGTAGTCTTAATTAGCTTAAGTTTCACAAGAAGATGTGGGCATATATTTATGAATAAAATTAGACTGGAAATTAAAAGGATTCTAGCCATGAGAGGAGTGAGATTCCAAAATAGCTTTCCAATGAGAGTAGAAGGGTTCAGAAGCAGTCAACATGTCTTAGACTGAGATTTACATGATACAGTTGGTGAAATAGTGAGGGATGTGGGCCATAGACTTGAAGGCATATTTCCACCCTGTCTTCCCTGCTTGCTTTCATTTTGACCCTGTCTGTTACTCTACTTTCTCCTTCTCTTCTTTCCTGTTTCTTTTCTATTTGGATGACAGGCCAGAAAATCCTCTCGGCATTTTTTCTGTTGCTGTTACATCCATTTGGTAGAACAAAGCAAAGGCAAATCCCATTCTGGTACATCTCAGTAGGCTTATTGAAGTCTGCAGGCAGAGCCAGCATGGGGCTGACCCTTGGGGCACAGGAGCAGGGCCATAATGCCCTGGTGACACAGCAGAGTCCTTGCCCTCCTGGTGCATGGCTGGTTCTCCTTGCTCATGCCTTGACAGGACATTCAGTTTCAGAGCACTTGATTTCTGCTTGGGAAAGCTGATGACACAATATCTACCCAAGAAGACTGTTGAGGGTTAGGTTAATTTAGAGGATGACTGCCATGTTTCTGTGGAGCAGAAAGGTCCAAAATACAGGTACAGCTGTAGTGAACATCACTGTACAGAGAATATTCTGCTTAACTGGAAATGGAGAGGCTGAGCAGATAACACTTGTTGGGAGAAAGAAGGAGATGCCCTCAGGACCCAGTGCCAGGAGCTGCAGGGCAGCTGCACTTTGACCTGCAACTGGCACGAGCTGCGGGTCCCCATCATTTTTGAGATCCAGTTCTCCCATGCTCAGCAGGGCTGGTCTGAGGCAAAAAACCATCCCACTGGCACTGCCACAGTATGACAATCCTGCACCTACCTCTAGACTCTGAAATGGAGCTTGCAGAGAGCAACTTGTTTCAACTTATGATAAATAGAAAGAAGGGCTCTTTGGCGGGGGGTGTAATGCTTCCTGGTGCTGGCTGCTTTATCTGTCCTTGTGTCCACTTGCAGTGACTGCATTTTGCAGCTTGCAAAAGAGTTGCTTGTCTTTCATTACATTGCTTGTCTTTCTCTGAAAAAAAGTGAGCATGTCTTGCAAGAAGTTTGCCCGGTTAATACAAAAGTAATTTAGATGCTAGTCAGACCAAATCACTTTTTTCTTCTATCGCACTATTGCAGCAGATGTTTGGGTCATGGGCAGCCACCTGAGAAGTTGCCACAGCTCTGTTAGTTTGCATCAGCACCTTCATTTCACAGGAAGAAAACTGTCAATTTTCACTGTTTGGGCTGTAATTCAACAAGCACCTCAGCTATGTATCAGCCTGTTTCCATGGTCATGCTCTTCCTTACATCCTGGCCATGGGACCCTGCCTCCTTTCTCAAACAGCTCCAGCACTAACCAGCTCCAGTGCCCTGGCATTTCAGCATGCCTAACTGGCAGAAAGACATTCACCTTCAATTTTAGCAGGCCAAAGGAGAATGTCCAAACTCAGAGGAGCTAGCCAGAGAACAGCCAAGCCTCAGGATTCTGCAGTTAGATGGGCTCAGTCTGATGAAGAACCAGCATCCATGTGTTGCTCACAATTTATGGGGAACGGATTTAAGGCATCCAGTGGCTTAATTCACCTTGCGTGTGCTCCTGCTGTAGCTTTCCTTAATTGTCACAACAATGAATTTAACTTCTTTCTGTGAAACCTGGTCATTAGAGACAATATGCCACTACAAACATCCCCTTCTAAGTGCAGAATTAACAGCTGAATGAGGGGGACTATAAGAACTATTGCAGTCTTCTTCTCTTGATCCGTGATCTGTGGGCTCTCCCTTGTTGGAAGAATAAGTTAATTAAGATGAAAGCAGAATACAAATTGAAAACTTCCAAAATGTCTGTCACTTGCATTTGTGCAAATTAAAACATCTCACATACAGCAAACCCGGAGCCTTTCTTTTCCTACTGTAGATTTTGCATTCCACAACCAGCCTGTGGAACAAGATGGGTGCTGTCATCCGGCTCGCTCTGATGCAGCTCGAGCTCCGGTAATCCCACAGGACCCAACAACAGGTTGGTATCCTACACTGGCAGCTGTTTCAGAGTCAGGAGCCTGGGGAAAGGGCTGCCAGCTAGAAGTACCTCTAACATAGGCAGGAGGATGTGACCAGTGTCCTTTTGGCACCATAAATGCTCTGAGTGGCTAGGCACTATTCAGAGTCTTTAAACTGGGGGGAAGGGGTGAGGGGGTGGAGGTGTTCTTTTTGTTTTCCTTTGGAAGTTTCTGATGAGATTTAATCTTTTTTTAAAAAGCATTTGATTTACAGCTAATGGCCTCAGAATCTTGTTTGTCTAATTGTAATTGAAATACAAAACACCCAAGCCGTTTTGGCAAACCCAATCCCCCTGTATTCTGTGGCCACAGACCTTCCTGCTGACTCCTTGTGGATGTTCTTGCAACATGGCCCATTGTTTGGGCAGTTTTTGCTGATTTTCCCCTCACACAGACACACATCTAACTTGTGTTGGTTTTGACCAAAGAATCCCTCTGCTCAGCCCATCACTGGGCCCAGAGGCTGGCCCATTGCATTGGATGGCTGTTACTTTTTTCTCATACCACAGAACTATAGAATGGCTTGGGTTGAAAGGGACCTTAAAGGTCTTCTAGTTCCAACCCCACACGATGGGTAGAGACACCTTCCACCAGACCAGGTTGCTCAGAGCCCTGTCC
>VZSR01000520.1:33588721-33686651 GCA_013398615.1 Brachypodius melanocephalos
TATCATAAATCCAGAAGGATAGTTACAACCTGCGGGACATATCCATGCACATAAAAAAATTTTGCATGGCGCCAAAATATTCCCTGTAGTTGGAGGGATCATTTAATAAAAAAAGAAGAAATTGTCCAGCATGGTGGAAATCATCTGCTTAAAATGAATCATGATTGAACAAACTGCCTCAGGAGCAGAAGGAGCTCAAAGAGTCAGGAGAGCCCATGTTCTGGGTGTTAAGTGATACTGCCTACTGATCCGGCAGAAATGTGGGGATTTATATCTCTCATATGTGGAAAGGCATGACAGCTGAAGAAAAAAAACAGCTGGTATTCTATCAGGTTAGACCTGATGAATACCTGCCTCGAAGCTAACTCAGTACCTGTGTGCTAGATACCCCTATGTGATGCTCAGATCACGGAACAATCTTTAATAGCCTGACTTTTTGGTGAAGGACTTTATTTTAGTGAGGCAGATTAGATATTATGAGACAGAAGAGTGTGGGGAAGAATTCAGGAAATGTTAGTGATAGCTCAGTGAAGTACAGGTGTATTTTTCTGCAGACCTCATTGCTGCTCCATCCTGTCGTCACATTCATGGGTGCTCTGCTGCCACCTGCTTCCCTCACTCCATTGACCATGGCTCACATGGCAGCAGTGTGCGGTGCCTCTTCATGCACCAGCCTCTGCACTCCTTGCACGAGGTTACTGTTTTAGTTGGAGCTACGTGGGTTCAGAAAGAGCCATGGATCTACAGAAGGTTTCCTGTGCTCTCCTGCTTATTCCTTATTGGATTGTAGTTTGACAAGTACAGTTTCATTAGAAAGGCCTGTAGCAGAGATTGCCTTCCCACTCTTTCCTGTTTACATGATATTGCTTATGCGTGAAGGGCAGAATAGTCTTTTTCCTCTCTGCACTCCCAGTATAAGACATTTATAAATGAATAGAGGCCACTTTAGTCTAATTTTATAGTGTCTCTGTAGGAGGGAATGTGGAGCTAAAGCGATCCATTGGGGCCTAAGAACACTGGGATCAATTCCTCACCTAATATACAGCTAAGTTGGGTAATCCGGTTCATTTCCTTTTTTATCCAAGTGACTTTTGAAACTGGGGATAGTGCCACTTAGACAGGTAGGATCACAGCAGGCCAGACCTGGCTGCTGCAGCGGCGGGCATCGCCATCACAGCTCTAAGCTCACTACCACTGGTAGCAAAGCAGGAGATTTCAGCCCAGGCTCTCACACTGTTGCTCTCTGAGATGCCCACAGGGCTGGAGGCTGTGCCTGCTGGCTGTGCTGGCTGCTGCAGGTTGTGTGCAGCTCTGTGCCCCTGGTGCAGCTGTGGCCAGGCTTGCTCTCATGCTGTGCTTGTGGGGCTGTGGGTGGCTGCAGAACAGCAGCAGCCCAGAGCCTCTCGGTGCTCTTGTGAGAGAAGCAAGAACCACTTGTTAAAACTTCCTGGGCTGTCTTTTATGCCTTTCTCAAAAGACAGAGGAATGTTTTGAAGAGGTAGAGCTGCTGCACAGGCGCTTGGTGTCTGTGACCTAGATATCCTGGTATTTTGTCTGGTAAGGACACCCACCTGGCATCTAGGAGGACAAAGCAAGAAGAAGCATAGAAGGGCAACAGTAGTAATCTACCACCAAGAAAATCTCACTCCTAATCCCCTATGGTGAAATACTGCACGGAACACGATTTATATTTGAGTTTGTGCTTATGATGTACTTTTAACTCATTAAAGTGCCTGTTCTTCTCTTGAATCTGCACTTTGATTCTATTCTCCACATGGATAACAGTCTGTGACAATGAGCTTCCCTGTCTAATTATTCATTGTGAGGAAAAATATTCTTTGAATTACCAAACATTCCATTTGGTGAATGTCCTCTGAATCTTTGCTAAGAATATTCCATCTTTTCTGCATCAGTTCTACAGGACTTTGGAAGAATACCATATGCTATATGAATATTGCAGTATTTTATTTTCCTTTGGACCCCTAGTGTTGAAATTATATACAGTAATTTTTTTAAAAAAACAAGTAATATATTTTCTATCATGATCATTGCTTGCTCAAACTAGGAAAAAACCCCCTTTTTTACTTAAAATCAGAGACTCATAGAATATTTAAGTAGCAAAAGACCTAAGTCATAAACTCTCCTTTTTCTTCCTGGGTTCCAGCCAAAGCTCTCTTGAGCAAGGTCACCAGCTCATCTTTTGGCACATGTGCATGACAACTCTGATTTTTTTCCTCTGGTGAAGCTGCTTGGCTTCTTTCTCAGCTAACCTATGTCTGCTTCAGGCATATACAAATATGTATGAAGGAATCTCTATTCCTTCTGATGAGGCTGGTGCCATGTTTTGGAAGTTAACTAGCCCTGAAGATTCAAATGATGGAAGTAATTAGTTTTGATTGTTTCACATGATTTTATATTTCTAAATTTTGAAACTTTTCAGAGACTGAAGATATAGTTGAATGTACTGTTAGATTTTTACCTGTTTGAGCTTCTATCTTCTTAACTGTTGACTTCTTTGGTGTTACATTTAGTCTCTGGTTCAAGTCCATGCATATTATAGCATTGAATTAGTTCCTTAAGGAGAAGACACATTCCCAGATCCAGAATTAAGTCAATGTGACTAGAAGTCCTTGAATATATATTGCATTTAGATTTCATCTGAGTTTGCATCTTACAAATATTCCTTTCCTTACAGGTTTTTAAGTTATTCACTCACACGGACTGGATGTTTTCAGTAGCTGCTTGGAAAACAGGGTAACTTAGATGAGCTGGAGCAGATCTAAGGCTGAGATTCAAGAACTTTGCGGTGCATTTGCCTAGTGAAGACAAGGAGCTAAAGAGCAGGGACTAATTTATTCAACAGTGATTATAAAAACATTTTGTTCTCTGCCCATATTTAACCAATTCATTCAGAAACCACAGAAGCAGGAATTTCTGATGTGAAAACCATTGGGTCCCCTATTTGTCTTATGCGCAAACATCAGGGCAGAAATGAGGAAAAACTGATACTTTTGTGAGAGTTTCAGGTACTGACTGCCACATACACTTCAAACTTAAATAACCGTATTTTTTCTGCTTCAGAGGCTGACTTTGGATGTCCTTGAAGTCTGGTATTATGCATTCTGGCAGGCAAGTAGAGAAATGAACCAGATGCAGCAATTCAGTCATATAGGGAGGTTTCTAGTAAATTTTGCACAACGGGGTAGTGACAGTGTACTTAGTAAAGCCGCATGCCTTTTTAAAAATAGTGCTATTGATTTTCTTAGTGTGTGTGTATCAAATGTTAGCACATTCATTAGAACAGCAGCCTTCCAAACACTGCTGTAGAACAACCAGCAGGCCTGGAGTCAATATCCATCTGAATACTGGCTCGCTTTCAAAGGGTGACTTAAAATTAGGGCATTGACTTTTCATGTTATAGAGGAAAGATTTAAAAGGGAGCATTTATCAAATAGAGTTAGGCAAGATTTAACAAATATAGCTAGGCTACAGGTCCTATTTGAGCAGGCAAAGATGTGTGCATGCAACCATGTACAGCACTAGCAAAAAAAGCATAATACATGCTTATACATACATGGAGATATAGATATATATGTAGATAGATAGATATAGATATATAGATATATAGATATAACCATTTGGGGTATTGGTCTAATATAGTTATGTGTGGAAAAAAATGTGGCAGATACTTATCTAAGGCAACTTTCAGTTCTAAACTCCTGTGTGAGTATACTGAAATATGGCTGAGTAGGAATGTAATGTATTACAGTGATTGAATAAATACTGTGTCTGTGTCCTTATAACGTAACTTCTTGTACAGTGCTGTGAACAAAGCAGCACGTTAGTACAAATACGACCTTTGCTGGCAGCAGCTTTACAGGAACAAAATAAAGTCCACTGTGTCTGTTGAAAAAGAGCTAACATAACTTAGTAAAATCAACCTATTTTTGGTCTCTCCTTGTAAGGATGAGAGATGAAGGAAGATGAGTAAAGGTCATACCATGTCTCATAAATTTACTATGAATTTGAGATTTACCTGTTCTTAGTGTTTCTCTTTTGTATCTGTTCATGCAATCACTCAAACTCATGGTCCATGAGGGAAGGCCCTGTGGAATGTGTTCAGTACTTGTTGTGCCCATGTATTCTTAATTTGATTCTGTATTCTTAAACCAATGGGGATGAACATGTCTCTGGAGAGCAAATGGTCTTACTATCAGGTCACTACTTCTTACATCCACTAAATTGTAGGCTTATCTAATTTCTGTTTGGTTTATTTGGTTGGTGTGTTAGTTGGCTGGTTGGGGTATTTTGAGTTTTCTTGTAACCCGTTTCACGGCATTGCTGCACTGTCAGCTCCCTACCTGTGCTGATGTGGGTGGGGAAAAGAGGAGGTGAAGATTACATTGCTTAGCTATCAGCCAAAATTGCCCCTTGGAAACAAAGCCAAAGCCATCTCCTGAAGTATCCTACTTCTCTTTCTTACTCAGAGGGGAGTACAAAAGCTTCAAAGGCTCCAATTTAAGCACCTTAGGTGAAAGAGAACAGGCTTGTACACTTACAGGTAATTATATAAAAATTTTGCTGTGTTGATTGACCCTTCAGAAAGTCCACCACTGCTGTGACTGCAGAAGGGTACTTTGGTGAGGTGCCTGATGCACTGGTGGTAGCACTGTGGTGGCTCCCAGCAGTCCAGGGGCGTTGTGTCTGAGCCGGGACCGCTGCTACAGACACTGAATTCGGTGAAATCTTCACAAATCCCCAGGCTGATCTCTTCCTGCTTCCAAGCCACGGGCTGCAGACATCGAATTGCATTTTCCTTCCATTCTATATCTTCCTTACTTTCTCTTTTGTAATGCAGAATGTCAGTCTAAGAGGAGATTTCATTTGTTCTATTGTTTACGGGTCTTGTTAATTTTTAACCTACTTGCTCCAGTAAGTCATTTTGTGAGGTTTGAGTTTTGCAGCTTCTCAAGGCTCAGATGTGACAGGCTGAAAAATGCTTTTGTGGTATTACTGTGTGGCAAGAAGTTAGAGTAAACAAACACTTTGGAGATACTCTATGTTTCTAACGGGAACAAAAGGTTTCTGTCTCTGTATTGTTTTCTCCATTCAACTGTCCTTGTAGCTGGTACTGAATGCCTCTTTCCAGTGTGTATCTCATTTTGAACCAGATTCAAGTGTTTTTAATGATGAGACTTCCGTTGTTTTATTTCTTTCATGTTGAAAGCATTATTACTGCAAATGAATTTTACTCTTTGCTCAAGATGCATATCCCAAATTTTTTTATTTCCTGCTCCAGAAAAAAAGGCCACGGCTTTGGGCAGTCAGCCTGTGTAAAGGATAGTTTTAGCAGTTTTATTGTTACCCACAGAATATGAACTCTCTAAAGTCCTTCTGAATTCCTGAATCTTCTCCTACACTGTTGCCAAAGTTGTGCTCTACTCTAAGGGGCTACCCAGAAATCCTTATCATTATGATGTATTGCATTTATCTTGTCTTCTTTGATGAATGCTGAGCAATAATGTTAAACCTTTCTTCCCTTCCCAGAAGGATAGATTTTCATCTGGAGTTTAGTGTCTTCGAAATAAATCTGAGATAAAGTCATCAACAGAATGAGCAAATAGAGCATTGAGGAGTAAATATGGGGCCCAGTGGGGGTTTGAATCTTCCTTGTCATTATATCACCAAAAAGAACTATTGTAACCAGTGAAATTAATTCAAGACTCCCTTTCCACTTAAACCATCAGTTCAGAGGGTGACTTTAAATTCATCTTTTAGAGCAGTAATTCACAGGTGGCAGCAGATTCAGGGTGAATTTAAAATGCTGGTTTGATAAACTTGACCCCTGTGACAGAAAAGTTGGGGTCCAAAATGGTGAAGCGCCCAAAATATGGGCTCCTCTCTCTGCCTGATTTTATTAAATCAGACTGACATTCTTTACCATGTTTTTAAAATACTCTCGATCAAGGCTGCCATGGATGTGCAATATATTAAACTAGACTTATTTAGGTAACCTTTCTCCTCCTTAACCTTCTTCTCTTTTCGAGCACCTTGTGGCCAAACTGTGGCCGGTCTGGGATCTGCCATGTGGGTTGCAGAGCCCAAAGAAGTGGCAAGCTCTGAGAAACAGAGTGTAGGCACTGTGTGGAAATTAACCAAATTACCAAGATCAGATGATTTATAAATGTTTTCTTTTTCTGTCCTTGTAAAAAATAAACCAAATAAAAAAAAGAACACAGATCCTTTTGAAGCATGAGAAACAAAAAATGTAGCATTAATTAATCCCATGAAAATTTCCCTTTGGCCGTGCCTTCCTTTAAGTAAAACACAGTCCCCTAAAACTGCATTCCAGAAGGAAACTGTTCTCAGATGGCCACTGCAATAATATGAGAAAATATTTTTTTCTTGGAAACTTTTGCAGCGAAAGCCCTTCAGAGGATCTCCTTGCTGCTTTGGTAGCTGGACACTTCCAGTGTGGAAGGAGGGAAAAACCAGGTTTTGCCCACGCCAGCCCCAGCCACCCTGAGCCTACAGCCCCATCTCATCCTGGGCCCATTTTTAGGTTGGGTGTAAGATGTTCCCAGCTGGGTGTAAGATGTTCCCAGCTGGCTCAGCTCTGCTGAGGGTCAGAGTTCATCCTCTGTCCTCTATAGGGATGAGCACGTCGGGAAGAGGGAAGTGAGCCCCATGTACCTCTCAGGGATAAATGGGATGTGGAGCTGAAGAGGAAGGGATGATAGAAAAGTGCTCAGAAATCAAGAGGAGTTCTGTATTTTATGAACTTGATTTGTGAAATTACCCATGGATTTTATTTTTTGTTCAAAAATGGGCTCCTTCCTGACAAGAAAATTATCAGTTTGAAGCTTAAATTACTCTGAGATTAAATTGAAAATTAGATTTCTGGATTTTAAAATTTCATTTTAATTAAGTGTCACAGCCCTTTGGAATTTAAAGAAACTGAAACTCTCTGAAGACAAATGGCAGACACAATATTTGAAATTTGATGACAAATTTTTCCTTAATTTTATCCAATTATGTTAAGAGGTCTTTGAGCTACAGAGCATTAAAAAGCACTGCCGAGGCCAGAGACATGCTAGTGAAATATTGTTTCTGTCATGTAGAGCTCTGTACAGAATTGTGTGGGCTTAAATAAATGTATCTTGATAGTTTACCTTAAAACTCTCTGTCCTTTTCCTCAGTTCAGCTGAATCCAATGAAATAGATACGCAGCTTGAAGAAGTTCTTCACACCCCCACAAACGCTAAAAATGGCCCTGATACAACATGTATTTATGTAACAAAATCATCTGCATTAATATCTTTCTTTCCTTTCTGCAAGAAGCACGGGAGGGACCCAGGCTGACACATTTTCATGCAGCCCCTTCCAGTCTTCTCCTTGCATTTGGGGCAGCAAGGATGAGCTGTGTTTTCCTGCTTTAAAAAAAAAAAAAAAAAAAAAAAAAAAGCCACTGAATAACCAGGAATTTGATGTGGCTATTAATAGGGTTGGCTGCAAACCTGCAGCCCAAGCTTTTGGGTTTTCTCTCCTTGAATATTCAGTATCCTGTTATGGATGGAAACTACGTGATAACAAGGGTTCTGGTCACTGTTGCTATCCTGATCTTTCAAAATAAAGCGGGTATTAAAACCAATATATTTCCTCCACTTTTCTGAAAAGATGAGAGGCTGGTTGATGGTATTAAGTTTGATGTATTGAGCTGTTAACTTCTTATTCACCTCTGACAGAATGAAGAGAAGAATGGCCCCACCTGGCAGCTGTTTGCTGCCCCATTTGTCACCATCATGGTCAGGGGGTTGTCTGCTCTCTAGATCACAGCTGAACCCCCTGCACCTGGGCAGGTGTGCAGCTTGAGAGAAGGGCTCAGGTGCTGTGGAAACAAAGTGAGGGGCTCTATGTTGGCCTCCAAGGGCTGGCAGCTGGCCTGGGATGAAGGGAAGGAAGACTGCATTGTAGCTATTGCTGCTGCCAGTAGGGTCAGAGAAAGTCTTGGTAACCCTGCCGTGTTTAACATCACCGAAATACCTTGGAAAATCAACAGCCAACAAACCCCCTCATTTTTCATGTGGTTCATACGGTCACTTCTGCCCCAGCTCTGCTGTTCCCATCTGGATACTGAGAGCTGGAAGTGTCAAAGCCCTTCCTCACACCACAGCTCTCCAGGATGGCTCCTTGGAGGGGAGTGCTGCTCCCACAGGGCTGGCCTGAAGAATGACCTCCTGAGTCTGCTAAACCAACACTCACTGCCCTGCCCTGCTGCCTGTTATGGAAATGAATCCTGAGAAGCAGTGAAAATCAAACCAATATTCTCAGCAGCAGCTGTAAACTCGATAAGCTCTCTGTCCTCCTTTCTCTCCCCCTGCCCCGTCCCTCCCTTTGGTGTTAAAATGAAGGCAGAGGCATGCTGAGAGAAGCAGAGCAGTGCTCTGTTTGCAGGATAATATGCAGACCACACATATGTATTAAAGACTGTATGAGTTATAATTGAGCTAGGAGCATTTAAATGCAAGCCAAGGGGAATTTGCTATTCTGTGTGGGCAGATTTCAATTGTAAGGTTGGCAGCTCTGGTATCCTGTTCTCTAATGCCATGAGATGAGAAAAAACAGGCTTTTCTTTCAGAGCAGTTGATTATTGAATCCGCACCAGCTGTTCACCCTAATCCAAGCTTTCTGTGCTCATTCCTTGTAATAGAGGCATCCCTCATCCGTCCATCCATCCGTCCATCTCCGCATTCTCTTTTTCATGGGTCTTTTGTAATCTTTCAGAAAGGTGGTTAGCAGATACCAGCCATCTAATGCAGCATAAACATCAACACAGGCAAGGATTATAACTAACTGACAAGAGAAGAAAGCCCCCTGACCCCCCAACTATATATTGAAACTCAAATTATATTTCACATCCATTGCAAGATGGAAAAAAAGCCATCGTGAATTAGGAGGCAGAGAACCATTTTTTAACAGTGACACCTGACTCTGTGCCCAGCAAACCGTGTGGGATCAGAGCTGGAGCGAGTCCTGAGCTGGCACAGAGTGGCAGCTGTCCCTGCTACCCCACTGCCAGCCCAGGGACCTGCACCCAGGCATGCAGCAGCAGTAAAGGAAATTTTTTTTTTTCTTTCTTTTCTTTCCTTTTTTTCTTTTTTCATAATAAAGGGGGAGGAAGGGGTGAGATAAGAAGTGAGTTCCTTCTGGGTGCTTCTCACTCAGCCTGCAATGTTATGTAAGGTTGGTACAGCTAATGCCTGCTCTGCTTCACCATCAGCCTGACTGCTTCATCCCCACTACACAATTATTTCATCAGTCTCTCCTACTAGACATCACAGTGCTATTGCGATTAGTCACATTTATTAGGAGAGCAGCTAAAATAAAATCAGCAAGCACAGGGGCCCAGTTGCACAAGGAGCTGGGTGAACACAGCTCCAAGTAGTCCCAGAAAGATGCTAATCCCCTGAAGGAGGAGGGCTAGGGACAAGGGGGTAACACATAGGACCTGAAAGAGGAGGGTGAAAGCAGCAGAGGAATGCTGTTTCCAAGAAGAGCTTTGGTAGGGGAGGGTGAGTCTAAATCAGAATGAGTCAACCGGGAATAAAAGGCAGCAGGAGAAAGGACATTGTAGGGGAAAGTAGGGTGGAGGAAAAGGTAATACAGTAAGTGACAAGCTGAAGAAATGAGGTTGATGGTGGGGAAAAAAGACAAGTTTACACAAAAAAGGCAACCACCACAGCAAATCCTCCCTGTCTGCCTGTCCCCTGCCCATTTTTGCTGCTGCTGCACATTTTTGCCCTCTGTCCAGTTTCCTCAAATTCTTTCTCTGTCTGAATGGTGCCTCCTTCCCTGCTCACCGTATCCTCCTGGGCTCAGAGGATTACCCCACGCTCTGTGCATGGGCAGCCTGTAACATCCTCTCTGGAAATCTTGGCTGAATCACAGAGACTGTGTGTAATGCCAGAACCATGCAAACTGCAAAGCTGCGTTAGCACTACAGATTGTATGTACAGATTTGAAAAACAGAGATACAGAATGTTCTGGGGCATGGTGGGGAAAACGGGCTGGATGTCCACCATCCTGAGAGAGGACATACAGATAGTCATGTACAATTGCATTTCTGTATGTTATGGGCATATGGATGGAAAAATGAGCCTTTGAACTGACTACTGGACTTTCAGGATCTGGAGATACCAAATGGGGTATGTCATTTAGTTATCAACTTAAATCAGTGTATCTGGACAATTTATAGGTAAAACTCCATAAAAAAATGGCTTGGAAACTCATTAGATAACAGACCTTAATATAAAAGGAGGTCTGAATGTGATTCTTGAATGAGTAGAGAGAGGAATAATAAAGTGCATATTTTCCTTTGCAAATGGCATTGATAATACTTCAAGTGGGTTTCTGGATAATGCTCAAGTGTCCACATTTTCGACAGAATATTGAAAAAAAAGATAAAGTTGCAGAAAAGAGTTCCAAAAAGATTCTGAGAAAATTGGATTATAATTTGATATAATACTTTCTATTAAAAAAATTGGAATACTTAATCTGTTATGCTTATCAAAAAGAAAATTGAGAAGTGTCCTGATTATGGTGTGTGTAACTTCACAGTGAGGAAGATACCAGGTACTAAAGAATCCTTTAATTTAGTGGAGATAAGCATAATAAGAAACAATAATTGTGATCTGAGGCTGACCAGAAAAATTTAAAAGAGAAACTAAAAATAATTCTCTTTTTAACAGAAGGAATTATTACTGAATGAAACTCTAATTCACCTCTCTATTTGTCAGATGATGATTAAACTCCTTTCATAAAGGTTCAGCCAAACACAATCTCTCTGATTCGCTGCAGATGGTATTGGGTGAGAGTTGATGGTTTGTGTTATAATTTGGTGGTATTTTGTTGCCTAGAATTCCATGAACAGCTTACATTTCCACCAGAGCTAAAAGTTTTGTATTCCACCCATTTTATCTGATTATGTGCTTTGTTACCAGTTCATAGGTAGAAAGCTGATGGATCTCTACACATTTGCAGAGCAGTTAGCCCAAATCCTGGAGATCTTCCCATTCACATGGTGAATAGCTGCAATTAAAATTTAAAATGCTTATAGCCTCAGTTTCAATCAAGACTAACCTCCAAGGGTATTCTTTTGAGCTGACAACAACAGGAAGGCGGATACGAAGGTTATATGAGTTGAGAGAAAATTGGACAGAAGAGAAGTGTTAATTTGTCAAAGGGGAATGTTCCTTAAATTTGGCAATCAGCAGGTGCCTAAGATGGTTGAAATTGACACACAGTTTTTAGCAAGTACTGTCAGAGGGTGGCTGCTATAGTGCTGGGAACCACTTAGTGTAGAGTAGATGCTTGTCTGGACCATATTGGATTAAACAAATATTACATGAAGTCTGCAATCAGGACTGGATTCAGTAATTCAGTTGCTTCAAGTCATGTGGTCCTAAAGCATCTGCAGCTGGGCAGTGCAGGTATGCACCAGCAGGAGCTCTAATCCAAACCCTGCAAACATGTTTGCTTGGCCCAGTGTCTCCTATTGCTGAGGGTGCTCCCTGAATAGTTTGACAAGAGAGCTGGTTGGCATAAACCTTGGTGTCAACAACAAATAAAGGCAAGTATGTCCCAAATTTAGAGCCAGCAAGTTTAATAGACACAATACTTCATAAAACTGCTGAAAATGAACCACAGTTGACAAGCTGCTTGTCTTACTTCTACCACTCCATGGGTCCTGTCAAAAAACTGGGAAAGAACATCCCAGTCAAACAAAAGCCTGGTACAAAGCCTGCCCAAATGTGAATCAATGCAGAGCCCTTGAGTTCCTGTAGCCTAGCCCCACTTTTGGCAAGTTTACCCCATGATGAATCAGGACTGAAGCTGTCACATCTCACAAGCCTGTCTTTCTGAGCACAGCCTGCTTACTCCTTTCTCACGCCTTCAAAACCAGAGCTGGCCCATTTTGTACGCAGCTGCCACAGTTTGATTTGCTTTGTGTTTATGCCTTAAGCTTTGCCTCTCTATTTCCATGTCCATAGCCCCAGTCTATTTTATGTCATCCTATCTGGAATGCCTGGAAGATAAACATCCCCTTCAGTCACGCGTGAGGGCACCAGGGCTGCAGCGACACAGAAGAATCACAATTCCTGTCTCTGACTGGCTCTGGGTGGTGTTGTGGGGTGATGAGGTGTCCCCGTACTTGCCAGTCCGCCTATTCCCATCCAGCACCCCATCAGATGGGCCATGGACCCCAGGGTAGTGGTCTCTGGAGCTCTTGCACTGCCTCCTGTCCATCATCGGGGGAAGGTGCTGATGCAGCATGGCAGAGGACAGACAGCCCGACAGACACAGCGTGGCACCTGGCCCCGGCACCCTGCAGCTCACAGCTCCTTCCACAGGCATCACAGATCTGGATCCTAGCCCGGAGCTGTGGTGCACACTCTGTGTGGCAGCGTGGGTGGAATTCAGGAGCAGCAGTTTTGGAGTGGGTGATGCAGCACTGGTGTGGAGTGACGGTATGGGGGCTGTGCTTTGGTTCCAGGGAGGGAGGGAGGGAGCGCCAAGGTAACCACAGAAACGTGGTATCCTTGGATATTAGCAATCCTGACCTACTTCTGGGTATTCACTCACTGTTCTAGTGCTGTTGGCAAAGGAGGAGTAAGATAAAGGGCTTAAAGCTGTGAAGGGAAAAAAGGGACCTTTCCATAATTTTCTAGGATCAAGACTATTCATGATAATATTCAACTAATTAAACTCTTTACATTTTATTCCCTTGCACATCATTTTTTGAATGTTTTTATTCCTGCTTTATATACTACAGAAAATATTTCAACTATACATTACTGAAATATAATTGACAGAGATGTATTTTTATGTATAGGGTGTAGATCAGAGTGACTGATGGGGGTGTCATTATACATGTATTATCTAGTTGTTGTCAGCGGTGTAAATCTGGCTCTGCATTTGATTTAGATCAGTGAGAAACCCTTTTCCACAGTTGCAGGGCTACTGGTGATCCAGATGCAGCTCTCCACTTACATCAGTAAAGCCACACTGTTGTAATTAAAGGAAAAAGCAGGCCCTAGACTTCAGTGAGATATGGGGAATTTATACTAGTAAGTAACTGGGAGCAACTGAGTGTGTCTATTTTATACCAGATTAAATATCAGCTGAGTCTGTCTATTTTATACCAGATTAAATACCTATTTCAGACCAAAAAACTAATGACAAGGCAAATAACTGCAGGATTTGCAGTCATTCCTAGACTATCAAGGGGAGGGCTTTTTTGATAAACAAAACCAGCACAAGAGTGCTGTCTGGTATTGAGCTCTAAATGTCCATTGCAAAACATGGAAAATACACAGTTTAGGGCTTCAGCTGTACCCTGTTAAAGCTTTTATTTCAGTGGACCATGGACCACTGTCTTGTAAAAAGCTATATCTAGTGTGTTAATAAAGACTGAAAATGAGGTTTAAAGCCATAACTTTAGCTTCTAGTCTTATTTTATTTTATTTTTGACACTTCTGTGACATTAAAAAAAAAAAGTAATGATGAATCAGGCTTGTCAAGGTATTTTTAATATTTTCCTCAGCTGCAATTCCTTTCTGCATACACAATCTCAAACATTTAGACTATGCTGGCAAAATGAACCAAAAAGAGTCTGAAAGGAAATGGTAGCAAAAGTGGAGCTTTCCAGCATGACTTTTTATTGACTGCTAAATGAAAACCAGATTAGGTAGTGATGCTAACATAATGGTGCCTGCATTCTGTTCCAATACTGGGTATATGCAGAGCTGCCTTCTCTACAAATTGAATTGTACAGGTATTTATGTGTCTTCTGCAAAACTTGCATCTCCACAGCATGGTACTGACTCAAGGCATGGCTTGAGGAAATCTCACATCACCCTTCTCCTATACCAGGCCTGGTTCAAGTCCAGATTATGTGCTCAGATGCTACAATTCCCACTTCATTGATGGAAAACTTGTATTAGATGGAGGTTAAATAATCTACAGAATGCCGCTCAAGGATTATTTTCGCAGAATTGAGTGGAAATTTGTGAATTCCCAGTCTGCAGAGTGCAAGACCAATCTCTTGCCCTTGCAGGCATTGATCCAAATATTTTCACTGTTTCTTTCATTAGTTCAAGAAGGATTCATAGCTAGTTTCTGCTGATAATTCAGGCATTGTCCCATGTAGAATTGCTTTGATCAGACTTAGACTGTCTGGATTGAAACCTTGGCTCCACTGAGGTCAGAAAGAGTCTCACCATTGACATCAATGAGTTATGATAAATAGTTCTGAATCTCTGCCAGCTGCTCTGACCAGTAGCCTTGTCCACTCTAAATGGTAAAGCCTCACATACACAGCACTACCTGACAGTAAACACTGAGTGAAGATTTGGTGGAAACAACAGCAAATTTGGAGCATGCACTGCACCCTGCCCCTGCCGGCCTCCCTTTATCCCCCACTGTCAGCATGGACATCCTGTGTTAAACAGGCAAGTATGAAGTGGGGAGGAACCTGTTGGTGGGCTGTGGATAATGCTGAGCAAAATGTGCAGTTTTGCAGTGCTGTCTAATGCCTATATCCTCAGGGATGTAGACTTTCTCATTTGAAAAGGGCTTGGGCAGCAGGTTCATGAGAGATTTTTGAGAAAAAACCCATCTCAACAACCTATTAGTAACACAGCCTTATGAAAGACTCAGATATATTTCTAAAGCTGTTAACTTAATTTATTGTGGTTGGACCGTGGGATCTGAGACTTTATTTTTTGAAAGGAGACTTTTTTTTTTTTTTTTTCCCGTGCTGCACTCCAAGTTTGGTGGTTTTCAATTAAAAATACATGACACAGATTGACTTTCTGGTCAGATTTCTGAATCAGCCCCTGCAACATAATATAGTGTCTCTGCTAGTGGGGTCTTACTCATTGAATAGTATTTCCCACAAGCCTGCAAATTTCCTTCTTCATTTAGATAGTTACTTAGTCTTTCTTCACTCCAAAGTTGAACTTAAATTAAATATAATTTACATAACAAGTCACTCAGACCTATTGTGCGTCAAATGGAAAAATCTGCCATATTTTATCCTTTCCAGCTGACAAGTAGAAAAAAATATGTTGAAAGGGACATGCCCAATTATTAAGGGCACCTGGCAGTATTTTATTTTTTATTTTAGTATAGCAAAGTATCCTTGCAACAAACTTGGGTTTTTAAACATGAAATATCCTCAAATATTTGATTGTGCTATCTGGATTTCATTGTTAACAACAGGCAGGATCACAAGGTTAATGGCTTGTAAGAAGAAGCTCCAAAAAAAAAAAAAAAAAAAAAAAAAAAAAAAGGCAAATAAGCCCCTAAACATTCCCTAAACTTCAATAAGAAATCCATGATGGAGTGGAAACCCAGGAAACTGGTTCTTGCATACCACACATTGTAGGAGAAAGGAATACAGGTGACCTCACCCCTGATAAGTAACAGCTGTGTAAATTAACCAATACAGCCTGGCCCCTGATGAGTCACAGCTGTATCCAATAAAATAAGTGTATAAAAGGGAGTGAGTTAAGGGGGGGAAAATCATGAAGAGGAGGAACTTTGAGGAAGAGGCTTCCGAAGGAGGATCAGAGAAAGAGAATCACTGCTGTGAGGTCAGTCTGGGTCTGCTGTTGGGAGCCTGTTGTTGGAACCTGCAATCATAATCTAGCTGGGTAAAAGCCTGCATTTAGAGTCTGCAAACTGATCCCTGCAGTTGTAGTTCAGTGGGAAATAACCAGCAGTCAGAGGCTGCAGGGGAAACCTCCAGCAGGAGCTTGCTGCAGGCAGAGTCAGTGAATAGTTGGAGTCAGGATGGCTGAGCTGTAGAGAGGAATAAACCAGGGTCCTTTTCATGCTGTGATAAGCAAGAAGTCTCTATCTCATCTCATTTCTACTCTCTAACATGAGGGCTGCTGCAACAACACATGAGCAATTCCGTTGACTTAAGTAAAACATTGCTATAACTAGATCTTCTAATTCTTACTCATGTTCTTGAAGCTGAAGATGTGCTTTGCTGTATGGGATTGACAGTGCACAGTGGCTTCAAAGACTGAGTTGTATATGGAGTCTGAGCTTGCAGTTACCATCAAATACCCAAGGCTAGAACATTTGGGCAGCAGTAAAGTGTTATAAGCTATGAAATGTACAACAGAGATCATGACCACCCAAGGATATTAAATATCCAATGCAGTTTTCTCAGTCTAGAAATTCTGTTTGGTGTACAGGTCACATTTCAAAGTGGTAATAATCTACCTATGGCAGTTTTACCCACCTCCATTGTATTCTGTCCCAACTCACATGAGCATGACATGCTCATCACTGACAAAAAAAGCTCCTGCTCTTCAGCATAGACCTTACAGTGTCACAGTGGGCAGAGACACCAATGTGCTGCAGACAGTGTGACAAGGAAATCTTTGTGGTGAACAGAAACATGTAAACACAACCTTTTCTTTGAAAAAGATGTGGTCTTCTGGGGCTTGGCCCCATCCATGAGCCCCCATGGGCTGGAAGTTCTGAGATTGGGCAGCACCAAGGACTGACAAGTTTGTTCATGGCCTGCATTGGCAGCAGCCATTTCTTCCTGGTGTCTCCATGGGAAAACAAGCCCTATATTTGCAGCTTTTTACCAATGACAAGATTAGTGGGAACACTGGGTACCCCACTGAGAAAAATCCAAGAATAACATTAATAATGTAATCGTTACAACTCCAAGTGTCAGCCAGGCTTTCAGAAGCAGTGGAAAGGACACGATGGATCCTGCAGCTAACACAGCAACTTCAAAGTGCACAGGCAGCGTATGCACAGTGCCACTAAGTGATATAAATACTTCTCTTAGCACTCCATGCTAGGCTCCCTGTTGATACAAGCTGTTCATGAGAGAACCAGGCTAAACCTATCTGCAGACAGAAGGAACACAAAAGGTTAGGATGTTTTAGATGGAAGGTATGCAAGGTCTAGAAGCTCCCAGTTAGTAATTGTCCCATACTTCTTGAAGGTACTGTTTTCTTTTGTGAGCCAATCTCTGTATTTTAACTTCATGTTTATCCATCACAGACAGCTTGCTTTGGGGATGATGGGGTTTATTCTCACCAGAACGATGCAAAATTTTTGTAAGATCCTTTTGTGCTATATTCCCACCTCCACTACACAAGGATAACACTGAACCCAGCACCACATCTCACCACACTGAGATGTGCACACCATGGAGGAGTTGTGCCTGCATAATACCCCTTAGCAGGGATACCCATCAGTCAAATGGCCTTCGAGCCAAACACAGAACTTAATTAAACAAACAAAAAATATTATGGAACTGCCTGCGACAGGATCAAAATCAGAGTGGAAATCCTGCAGACAGAGGATCTGGCTACACATGCCTCCATGCTGGCCTGGGGAGACAACTTCTTCCCTCAGAGCAGCTCAGCAAAGCAGAGGCTGTTTCTGCCATTTATTACAGTGCTCAATGACAACCCTACAGCAATGCATCATGAAAGCAGGATGAGTAAGGATGCTGGCTGTGCCAGGCAGCTATAGAGGTGGGGAGTGTCCATGATTGAGTCCCTGTAGCAGGATACAGGTGGTGTTGTCTAGAAATGGAAACCACCCCAAAGGACTGGCTGGGTAGAATGAGCCAGTAGGTGAATGGTGATCATTGGGTGTTGCCTCCTCTCTCTAAAATTCCCTAGTTTCCAAATACCACGTTTGTGAGGCAAGAAGCTTACCTTTTCCTTCAGTATGTCCTTAGTACCATGATCAGAACATCTGGCATTATTATTATGGCACCTGATTATTTCTAGAATGGAAAGACAAAGGGTTAGCTTTCAAAAAGACCATTATTGTGCTGTTGATCTGAGCAGAGGGGTGGATTTGACTAGGAAAGGAACACTACTACAGCAACACACAATGTAAACATAAAACCATAGCTTCCAGAAGCTCCTATAGGCATAGGTCTCGTTTTCCTTTGGACAGCTCTTCTTTATCCTAAAACAGATTTTGTGGAAAGTTAGTTGCAAGGAATCTACATCTGCTTTACCTGTTTTCATTACTGGTGACAGAGAACAGCAACTGGAGGCATTTGCAGATTGTTACATCTTGAAAATCTGGTTTTGCACAGATTAGGAGTTTGTATCTTTTTATATCTTTGTAAAAACTGCTCATTGATTGAAACACTAACTTGGATGCTTAAAATGCTCCTGGCCAGCTATGAAGCTGGATGACCTTGGATATGCTACTTAACCACTATATATTACTAAAAAAACATCTTTCCCTTGTAAGTTTTGTTAGAATAAGAAAATGAAAGATCTCAAACTACTCAATGTGGTACAGTGGATAATATACATTTAAGACAAAGGGTTAGCAATATAGTATTTTTGTCTTGATAAAACATGGGTCTTGGGTGACTTTGCTTGGTTTGTCTAATCATACAAACTTTGAAGTAATCAGGGAGCTGATTAAAAGTGTTTTGCATAACTTTGCTGGGAATTCAGCAAGTTGTCCTAACTATGATTATTTTGGAGAGTATCTTGACAGAAAAGGACCTTGCAGTTCAGAACCAGACACTTTGTATGGCAGCCAGATCTCATAGTGTCTATTCCTTTTCTGCTTTTATTTCTGGTTCCTTCCCCATCAGGATTTCTAAAAGTGACTATGCAGCTTGGAAGCTTCAATTTCTAGGGAGCTCTGAGGTGCCCCCTCAGTGCCCAGATGTTCCTGTCACAGGCTGCAGGTACAGGAGAGCAGGAGTGCAGACCCAGACACAGGCTCAGAGTTCAGTCTCTTTTCTCCCTAGAGCTGCAGACATGCAAGGCAGGAACTGTGCAAGGCTGCTCCACATTTCTGTGTGTTTCTCCTTATATGCTTCCATCTGGGAGAAGCTCTAGTGAGCCTGGGAATACATATATTTTTTTATATATATGTATAGGGTGCTAGGATACATAAAAAATATGGGTTCTGCATTTGCAATCCTGTAACATTTTAGAGGCAGACTGGCAGCAGTCAGACCAATTAATCATGATAAACATGTTCAGTTCATCCCAGGGTCCTGAAGTCTTAAAGTAGTGACCGACATGGCCGTGTGACCATGTGGCCACCAGCCTGATGAACTGGGTGATTTCACTTATGAACAGAACAATACAGACAGAAACAGCAGATAGGTAATGAGATCCCCTTTGATTATGGGAATAAAGATTTTCATTCTCTAGCAGAGCAGGTGCTAGCCAGTACCCTGCTTCTGGAATTTGCCCCATTCAAAGCTCAATTCCCTCAAGGGAAGCCATAGGAATATGTATTGAAAGGCTGTGGAAAAATCTGCTAATAACTGAGGTTTCTTCTATGCTTAACATTAAGCCTAGACTAAAAATATCGGAAGAAATTGCCCTTTAAAACGTTTTTAATCTTGTCTAGTAGAATCATGGATCTTTTTGTCATTCATATAGAAAGTCGTTCATCTTCTCTGTCCTTTCAGGATGGAATTCTACTTCTGGCATTACAGTTCATGCCACTGCTTGTCCTTCAGAAAATGTGGGGCATCGCCTTGAGTCCAACTGTTCATTCTTGCCGTGCTGTGCTCTTTTCTTTCCACCCTGAGAAACTAAAGCACAAAGCCTGACTGCATGACTGCTTGCTGCAGGGAAGGACAACTACTCATGGCATGGGAATGGGACCAGGAGTGGTAAAATCTAGAAGAAAGTTGAAGCAGCGATTAAGACACAGTCCCAGGCTCCTGCTTCTTTCCCATTCCCTGCATGCACCCTGGCATTGAGCTGCCGGGGCAGGAGCAGTCTGCAGCATATTTTGCCCTGCCAGGGCCTCTCTATCAGATACATGTCAGTCTCTAATGGCTTTGGCCACCTCCCCAGCACTGGGAAAGCTGATGTTACTGTACCTTATGTGGTAAAGAAACCAACAAACAGAGGTCCAATGAGACAGATTCTCAGATGAAGTCCCCATCTAGACCTGTATTTTACTGTGGTTTATTAGTTTTGCATTGAATCCTTTTTCTGTAGGAAGAGTCTTTTCTGGAAATTAAGTATACCAAACTGTGTTGAGATTGGTCTGTTTTAAAATATTTTTAGAAATACTGAAATAACTGATGCATTGTAATACCAGTAGAAGCCTCACCATGCTACCCTTAGGCATTGCTTTGCTATTTGAGGGTCTGAAATAGTGCAGTTTGATAGAGTGAGAATATCAAAAAGCTTCGTCTTTGTCCTAACTTGATGTCTGAGTCCTCTAGGATCTGCTCAATTGCCCTGGGACATTTGCTCAGTTCTTTTGAGCATTATTCCAGTGCTGTAAGAGAAGCAGAGACCATGAGCTGGGACCATGCTTCATCTCCAGAGGCAAAGAACCTTTAGGGTAAGCATTTCATTGCCTAGGGATTTGAGGGAAGCTTAAGGCATCATTGTGCCTCAGGATTTCGAGCTATATCAGGGATGAGAAAAGCTGCTGGCATACATCAGAGTAGCTTCCACAGCCTGAAACAGCCCACAGCCTCCAGAGCAGCATATGCTACATAATATTTTCTGCTCTTAGTGCTTTTTCTTTCACCCCTGCCATCTCCTCTAGACCTCATAAGGCATCAGTATTGGAGGCACAACACAGATTGTTCTTGTCTCTCAGTCACTCAGCTCTGGTCCACAGGTGCCTTTAGAAATGTACACCAGAACCACACCTAGGGCAGAATCTGCCCCTGTTCAGATGGATTTCCAGTTATTTTCAAATCAGTGATACAAACTCACTATAGAAAAAGTCTAGAGGGATTTCATATAATGTGAATGATTATTTACAGCAATAACTGAAAAATTATTGCTCTGAGCAAGTAGCTGTGAATCTGTTTCTATCTTTAGGTATTCAAACCAACATTAGAAATAAAAATACATAACAAATAGATAATGAATATAATAAAAAATTCTCAAGCATAGTCATTCAGATTTTAAATTAATTCCCATAAATTCTGTTCGTTCCCATCATCAATGAATATTCAAGAAAAGGGTTCATGGACAAAAACCTTTGCAAAAATAGCTTGCTTTAATTAAGTGATGCAGCATATTCACAAAAGTGAATTTCCAATTCATAACTGTCAAAATGACATCAGAAACTTTCTTTAATAATTTTATCTAGTCTAGCAGGATAGAAAGACCTTCCACTGGACCTCTGTGTCCCACCAAAGTGCTTGAGCTTTCTACATGGAGGAACAAGGTTCCCATCTAACCATTTTCTCTTTGAAATTCTGCTTGATGCTGTTGCATATCCACAAGAAGATAAGTTTTCTTTTTTAATATTGTCCTCTGTGTTCTTGCCCAATGTTTGTCATCAATGCCCCCTTGTTGAGTAAAATGATTTAAGTAGCTGAAGTAATTGCCCAAAGCACTGGCTAGGGGAAAACTGAGTATTTGATGACTGAGTATTTGATTTCTGTGAACAACTGTATCCACTGTACACAGTGAAACCCAAATTAATGGTTACCTATGGCAGAAAGCCAGGAGCATGCAGGAGTTGTTTCTGCAAGAAAACTGATTTTTTAGTAAAAACATGCTGTCATAGTGCATTTTGTGGATACTTTTGCAACCAAACAGGGATCTGTAAGACTGTTTCCAGGGACAACACACAACTAAAAGGCATGATAATTCTCGTCAAAAAACACAGGTAGGTGTCAAAAAGCTGATATTTAGCTGATACAGCTTAAAAAAAAAAAAAGAAAAAAGAAGAAAGAAAAAAGATGATGGGAGTTATGTCAAGACATGAGAGGCTGGAGTGGGAGGTCAGTAGTCATGGCTATGGAGTCTGTCTGCCCTGTGGGCTGAGCTATTGCCTAGGCTGAAACACCAAATAGAGGAAGGAGAAAAAGCATTTTCTGGTCTACCTAAAAAAGCTTGCTGAGTGTAGACCTGCCTGCAGAATGGTGTGGCACCCTGGCATGGTGCAGGGCACCACACCATGGAGCCACAACAGCGCTACACTATGCCCAACACCTGCTTGAGGTAAGCGTAATAAAAACATTTGATTATTAGTAATAAATTATTCTTTATATAATCATGTATTTCTGGGCCAGTCTAAAGGAAAATGATACTGAACGCGTGCCGGATCAATGTATAAACTCTTAAAATTGATTTAAATTCTTAGCTTTTCCTCTTCTCCAAAACCATCTCCCAGAGATCACTTACAAAGCTGGAGCAGAAGGCAAGAAATGACTGTGTCTGAATGGTTTAGTTATGATAACAAGCCCCTTAAACGGGCTGGAGACAATATAAGTGTAATTGATTTTAATGTTGTTAATACACATGATTTGCTTTACCTCAAAAAACGTCTGAGGTAGGCAAGTTATTCATATCCAGATGCTGAAACATGCCAAGATTAACTCTGTGTCTCATGTATATATAAAATTGCAGATTTCTGGGATGAATTACTTTATTTTTTGGCTGAAGAGAAATAACATGTGAGCAGGAACAATTTTCAGAAGAGAAGAGTTTGTGTTTTGCAAGGTGTCATGCGAGTCCAATCTCAAAAATGGCACTGGGTATTGCAAGCCATCAGTTCAGAGGCGTAAAACAACTAAACACAGAAAACAAACAGAAAAATTCAAAACTTTCCTGTCCTGCAAGAAAAGGATTCCACCAAAAATGAAGGCATTTATAATAAATATTTCAGAAAGTCTGCTCAGGAGGGAGCCGCTCTAGGAGTTTTCTGTGTAGGGTAAGTGGAAGAGCCCTAAAGGTTTGTCTGCAAAAACAATCTTGGTAGAAACTATCACTGCTTCCCCAAGGGATAACAAAGAATGTAATAATTAACCCAACTACAACCAGCATTTCTCTCCTAATAGATGGAAGGAGTGGAGAGCAGCATGTCAGAGTGTTTGCTTCCTTCCTTGTTGACAATATACACTTGCAATGGGTACATCTAGAGAGAGGCAGTACAACATAGCAGTAACTGCAAGCAGTTGGGAGAAGGGAAAAAAATCCCTTGATGGAAAGCTGGGAACATTTACAGCCAATTGGTATTTTTGAATGGAGCTAAGAGTACAGTTTTCCTGACTTTTTTCCTATAAATAAATCACCAGAAATAGATTCGAGTGCTGGTGCAACTGTGCAGTCTGTTTTTCTACCTCTCAGCAGGATAACCTGCTGAGGATATGGAGGACTATCACTGTCCTATATTTTGTTTTGAAGCAGAGTCTCAATGGGTTGCTCAGAAAGCAAGTTTAGGCTGAGTAAACTTGATGTGAGTTCAATTTTGGTGTCAAAGACCAAATTAAAATACTGAGAATTCACTTGACACTATGCAAACTTCCAGACTGAAAAACTCCAAAAGTTGCTGCCATCGATTGTTCCCACCTAGCTCCATGGAGAGACTTTACTTCCTTTGGATGTTCCCAGCTCTTTCTGAAAATCAGACATTGTTGATATGCTGCTAATTTTGTTTGTGCTCCTCCAAACCCTGGCTCAGGTTCTGCCTGCCTGAAGCACTCCAGCAGCCAGTATTTGTTGAGAGTCAGACGAGGATGAAGCCTTGTTTCTCGACTTTGATACAGTGCTGTAAGGAAGGGCTGACAGTTAAATAAAATTTACTGATTCAGCTTACTCAAGTATCTCTACAGAGAAGCTGCCACACTCTTGACAACATATCAGTGTGGTGTTATGCTCCTGAAGGAGCTGAATGCATGCTAGATGAAAAATGCCCTTCATTTTTCTGCTTGAATCTATGCAGCTTTCATGGGGATTTTTCTTAAGCTCACTGCAGTTCTTGGTCACACTCTGTGTCAGCAAAAGGAGACAAGGTTTGTCCTTGTTCCTGCTGAATACAGATGACTTTCCTTTGGCCTGGGTCCTGGTTATCAGGGCTCTGCAGCAGAGAGGAAGGAGAAGGGGAGTGAAACTTTAACATTACCAGCTTTGCTCGTTGTGCCCAGAAGGCAGCGCAGACTGGAGCCACTGCAGCAGGTCACTGTGCCAGCCCGGCTGTCACCAGGGGCTGCCACATGAGCCATGGATGGTGGAACACTGGAATGCCACAGTGATGGCTCTTCTGTCACCAGTGGCTGCTTTAAGTCATCTTTAGTCAGTTCTACAAATAGAGCCTTATTTGATAGGAAAGCAAATGTGTTGTTTCCCTTGTGGGTCCTGCTGGACTGGCCTGCTTGCACAATCCCCCTTACACCAAATCCCTTTTACAACAGTTCACCCCTTTAAATATGGATTCTATTCACTGTGGCATCTGAAAGGATACACTCACTTGAAAGTGGGGTGACAGCTTGGTGCCTTACACTGAAACCTGTTTGAGAGACTGTGCTCTTGCACTAAACCAACAAAATCAAGTAGATTTCTGATACTATTTTCATTGGTCTGTATTATTCTAACTACTGTTATGTTATCAATGCTTCTCAATATTGCATGGAGGAAGATAGAAAGCCTCTTTATACAAGCAAAGACTTTTAACAGATATAACTGATTGTTTTTGTAGCTTAGACGAATATGGACTTTTATTGGGATGCAAAGGATCACCCTTAATCCCTCAGCATCCAAAGGTGTGAGCAGGCAAGCATAATCTGCAACTGCTCTATGTCTTTTGCCTTGGTTAGAAAAAGGATTGGAACCTGACCTCTGGTTAATAAATGGCCCTTGGGAGTCATCACTGATACCCAAATAAATGTGGTTTCCTACGAAGAGCATAAGGTAAAAAGCCTAACCACAGCACACAAAGAGAGAGATCTGAACAGCAGGGAAATTTGTTCTGAGTGTGGCATCAAACAGGAACCCAGGCTGGAATCTGTGATTTTTGAGAAGCATCAGCAAATAACTAGAGATGGTAAATGTGTTTGATTAAGAGATTCCCAGTGATAACCGGATGTGGTTTTAACATCATGTAGCCACGGACTACTAATCTGACTGCAACCTGGATGGAATTGCATCATCTGTGCTGGTCAGGAGACAAGTTTAAATAGTTCTAATAATCTCATTGGCCTTTAGGAATGCTGTGATTCCTTCTAAGTGTGGTTTCTGTGATGGGCCTTGTGTAAGCCATGACAGGCAAATGAGTGCCTGACTGCCTGCCAGAGTTGTTCTTCTGCCTGAGAAGCAGCCAGCAGCTATCACCAGAGGGTACCCTGCCTTTATTCTATTTTGGCATTTTTGTTCTCTCGTGAAAATAATTGAAATACGATGGACTGGGACAGAAATCAGGAAATAGGCACTATTCACTGAAGTAGTTGTGGTATGGCTCTTGTTAAGATGCGATAAACTGTTAATTGTATTAAATTTTTTTCTAGTGCCAAGAATTAGGATCTATAATTTTGAAGTTTCAGGCTTTTTTAAAAAAAGATGCAAGCAATCCTCGGGTTAAGGAAAAAAATTCTGTGTATATGTTGGTTATTTACAGCTCAGATACCTTGGTGAAATATGGTTGCCAGTGGTGCTTGTTTAGGTTTGTTGTATTTTACATCCAAAACAAAAGGTGTAAAACCTCTTGCAATGAAAGTTCAGACTCTGTGCATCCTGAACTTCCCCATTTGGGAAAAAACATGAAATGGACTTAAATATATGATTAAAAAGAGTCCTCCCAAGAGGACTCCATTTTCCATTTCCAAAAAAAATGGAAGTACATCTGTAAAGTGGCAGGAGATGATTAGGATTCTCTGAAGCCAAAATCTGATTTGTGAAACCAAATCTTCTCTGACAGCAAGATGAAGGTGAAATATTTAAAACTTAGGTTTCTTAAAATGACTAAAAAGGAAGTTCTTAGCTTTCTGCCCAGCTTGAGAAAGAAGCCAAAAGTTAATTTGGTTGCCAGAGGATAGTTTATAAGATGTTTGTATTCAGAAATGGCTGAAGCATCTTTGATCAGCAAATCACTTTCTGATTCTTTAGCCTTCTTCAGTATCTAGACTTCCAAGAGGATGACCTTTTCATATACAATGGCAAAACCATCCATGAAGTACTTGGGAATTAAATATTTGTGAGTTTTTCTTTTTTAAGGTAAAGATTTAGCTTTTATACAGGGGAAAAATGGGAAAAAAGGCTAAAAGCTGAAGTCTCAGAACCCAGGAAGTAACATAAAAATATTGGTATTATTTGTTGAATTTCATGATTTTTAGGCAAATTGTGAGCCCAATTCATGATTAGTTCCTCTCTCTCCCTTTGAAGTTAACTTTTTTTTTCCTTCTTAAATATGTTGTCACATGTCACATGGTGTTTCCCCCATTCTGGCTGGCCCAGCCTTGGCTGGTGGTGGGTCCATCCTGGAGCTGGCATTGGCTCCTTTGGATGTGGGGGAAGCTGCAGCCCCTTCTCACAGAAGCCTCCCCTGTAGCTCTGCCTGCTGCCCAAACCTGGCCATGCAAACCCAATAAAAATACAGCATGGGGAATTGAGTGTTGATCATTTTGACCAGAAAATTATTGTGATGATTTTGGTGTTCTTTGTGCTACTAAAAGATACTTTCGCGTCTTTTTCTAAAAAATACCATAATAGTTGGGAACAATATGGCTTAAGTTCTGATGGGAGATTAACAATTCTGGCATCAGTGAAATTTAGCACAAGAGTACCATTACTCCAAGCCCTTCATCAACCTCCAGTAAGTTTTGATTTTGCTATTATAGGATGCACTAGGCAAGCTGACAAACTTAGATATCAGCTGGATTTCCTAACTAAAAGAAGATAGAGACAGGTAGGTGTCTGTCTTTTATTCACCTTGTCTAGCTTTTTAATCCAGATCGAACTGAAGTCGGTATGACATGGTTGACATTGAATTTAAATATAATGAATTCTTTATGTGATTTGTCATAAATGTAGAAGGGGGAGACACTGGTAATGTCTCCACTCAGAAGAAGGAATGCATTGTGAAACCCCCAATTTTATACACCAGAGAATTCACACAGGAAAAAGCAACCATGAATTTCCTGAAATTGGAGCCAGCTTTGCTCAGAATTTGTGCCTATTAGGCAGGACTTACGTCAACCATAAGGCACAAATTCCTAGGAAATTGATTCCTTAGTTTTTGTGTTCTAGAATTCCTCTTAGTTTTGAGTGGTAAAGCAAAGATTGCAGTAGTGTTCTCCTCTTACTAAGGAGATGTTCCAGATAATGTTTGCAAAGTTGTGTTTGAGAAGAGTAATTGCTGGTGTAAATAGAGCATGATGTTCCACTGGCAAGAACCCCAGGGGAGAGAAAAGCCTGGTCTGCAGGGATGTCAGGACCATTCCTGAAGGACCTTGCCAAGAAGAGATGGGAGAGTATGGAGAAGGAGAGGCAGGAAATTGAGGTAGTCACTTTAATGAAACAAGAAATAAATATAGAGGTCTGAGGAAAGAAAATATTCCGCCCAGTGCCAGAGTTAATGAAATCCTTCCAATCCGTGTTCTGCAGTTGAATTCCCTTGTACCAAATTTTCCAGTAAAACCTGATAATCAACATTTTCTCCAGCAGCTGGGAATTCACAGCATCTCTTTCCTGGGTGGATTCTGAGTAAGGGCTGAGCTGCAGTTTCAGCACTTCTCTGTGGGAAGACTAACAAGGTTTAGAAGGGGATTGATAGGAACAGGTAGTGCACTGGTGTTTGTTTTCTTCGAGCAGTTAATTTATATTCAGTCACTGGATGGTTTGGACATTTTTCTGCAGACCACAACTTACATTGTGCAGGCTTCCTCTACAATGGTGCCTAAGGTGGCTGTGAGAATGCATTTTCTCACTTCACCACTCATTTTGCCCTCTAATACCAGATCATACATGCAGAGACATAATTACACAAGAAAGAAATATTGAAGTTTTAAAGAAATGTATTTATACCTAGTCACACTGAGTTTCAAACTTATGCAGTTACAGTAATCATCAGACTCTCAAGGCTACAGATGTAGGTTGGTATAATAGAGAATAGACGAGTTTTATAAATTGTTTACACAGATTTTAGACTTTTGCACATGTTTCAAAGCAAATATAAGGTTTTAAATTTCCATTACTGTGGTTAGATGTTAATCAGAAGTAAGAGGAGGAAGTAAAAAATAACTTCAGTGAACCTACATACTGTTTAAAATGCATTATCATAACATTACACAATCATAGAATTATTTGGGTTGGAATGGACCTTAAAGATCATCTAGTTCCAATTCCCCTGCCATGGGCAAGAATACTTTCCACTGGACCAGGTTGCCCAGGGCCACATCCCAACTGGCCTTGAACCCTTCAAGGATGGGGCATCCACATCTTCTCTGGGCAACCAGTGCCAGGCCTTCACCACCCTTACAGAGTAAAGAATTTCCTCCTAATATCTAATGTAAATTCCCCCTCCTTAGTTTAAAACCATTCCCTCTTGTCCTATCACTATCTGCCTGTGTAAAGGATCCCTCTCCAGCTTTCTTATAGATCCTCCTCAGGTGCTGCAATGTGCTCTAAGGTCTCTTCTGCAGGCTGAGCAAGCCCTCTGATCAACTTTGTGGCCCTCATCTGGACTCACTTCAACGAGTCCACACCCTTCTTATCTTGGGGACCCCAGGGCTGGATGCAGCACACCAGTGGATTCTCACAGAAGCAGAGCAGAGGAGCAGAATCACCTCCCTTGGCTTCTGGTCAGGTTGCTTTGGATGCAGTCCAGGATGTGGCTGACTTTCTCAACTGGAAATGCACATTGCTGGGTTGTGTCCAGTTTTCACTCCCTAGGACTCCCAAAATCTTTTCTACAGGACTGTTCTCAATGAGTCCCAGTTTGTGCTCGTGTCTGGGATTTCTCTGACCAGGTGCATCTTGCACTTAAACTTATTGAACATCCTGAGGTTCTTGTGGACCCAAGTTTATCTGAGAATTATCCAGGTCCTCCAGGATGGCATGCCATTCTCCTGTTGCGTCATCCACGCTGCTCAGCTTCATGCCATCTGCAAACTTGTGTTAAGGGTGAGCCCAATCTCACTGTCTATGACATTGATAAAGATATTAAAGCACCAGTCCCAAGACAGAGCCCTGAGAGGCATGGCTCATCATTGGCCTCCACTTGGACATAGAGCCATTGACCACAGCTCTATCTGCATCCATCCCACCAATTCCTTATCCACAGAATACTCCAGCCATCAAATACATGCCTTTCCAATTAGGAGATGAGGTTGTCATGTGGGAATGTTTCAAAGACCTTACAGAAGTTGGGGTTGATGACATGGGTCAGTCTTATTGACTATTGAAGTCACTCCACCATATAAGGCTACCATTGGTCAGGGATGGCTTACCACTGAATTAGCTAGTCTTACCTGCCAGAGTCACAGCAAGGAAACCAAGTCTTTTGGAGAAAGTCTGGTCTTGCTCAGCTTGGGAAAGTGAGGTCAAAACCTTGGCATGGTTTGAGTTTTTATACTGGTTTGGAGTTTTTCAGGCACTGTTCCCCGTACCCTAAAGCCCATTGAGGTGGGTCAGGGTGGAGGCAGTGCAGGTAGAACACAGAAGGACAGCTGCTTGAAGTCCCTCCCTCCATCCCCTCCATCCTCAGCAGCCTTCACAGGCAGCTGCCACGCTTTCCACAAGCCCCACACTGGGGCAGGCCTGGGGCATCTGCAAATGTGGGAGCACAGGAGCCTCCGGAGAGGTCACGGCAGAGGCTGGCAAGCAGCACAGCTGAGGGAGGCTGAGGGTGCTGCTGGCACATGGTGTGCCCTGCTCCTGGTCCCGGCTCACCCACAGCATCTCACAGAGGTTCAGTGCAATGCCTTGTAGGAAATGCTGCTTCCCACTCAAGGTTGCCATGGTGATGGGAAACAGGCACCGTTTCAGGCTCTTGGCAGCAGCGTCTGAAGGGAGCGGCCAAGGCGTGGGTGAATGTCAGCCCTGCTCCACACACCCTCACTATAATCATGTATATATATATATAATCATGTATGTATATATATATGTGTGTGTGTGTATGTACATATAAATACATATATACACACTTTTTTTTTGCTAGAAAGCCCTTACAGAACCTGTTTGAGGAAGTAAGTTAACGATTGATATGAACCAGAAAATCAAGAAGGCAGCTTATGTCGGGGAAATCCTAATTTTGGAAAAAAACACCCACTCCAACATTCACCATTCAATACAAGGCAGCATTTAGTTCTTTCCACTGCTGCCAGCTGTGCAACAAGCATGGAACAATCCCGATGCCCAGCACCACAGTGGTGGTGGGAAGGCAGCTCCAGGCTGAAAGGCTCCCCATGGAGCTCCCAGCAGCTCCTTTGCCATGTGCAGGAGAGGACCCTCTGCAAACAAGAGGGGCTCTTTAGGTGAAGTGCAGGACATCTTGGCATGCCAGTGATCCCACAGCCCTTGTGCTTGGCCTTGCAATGCTCATAGGACATGGCAGATTTCAGCTGTCAAAAGGAGACACAACACAGGAAGGTCGGAGCACTGACAGTGACTTTCTCCAACACATTGGCTACAGGCAGCTGCATATGAAATATCCATGTTTGTGACCTATGCACCTCTTTAACTTGCTTTTGAAAAATTAATATTGTGAGATCTTGTAGTTTTTCTTGTTAATTCTTTACCTGAAAGATCTCTATATATCAGCAGTCACATATACAAGTGACCCTGCAACAGCAAGTTGTTCTTCAGCGGGAAGGAGAACCTGGAGTAGCAGCTGGTCTGCAGTGTAGGGATATTTTCCTTTTTGTAATGCTGTACTGCTCAGCTTTGTTGTAGACTGGATTGCTCCAAGGATTTCTCTGATCCAGAATACAGTGAATTGTGAATTCTAAGATGGTTTATTTTGCCTTTGTTCAGGTGATAAATTGGAGATGTGAATAATTTTCCATTTATTCCAGCATAAATCAAGAGCATCCTGTTGAACCTGCCAGAGCTTTACTGATATAAAGCTCTACAGACTTTCTGGCCCCAAAATCAATACCAACCCTTGCAATTTCTATTTGATAACATTCACTTTTGAGGTAGGTCATAATTTTTTGTCATTTAATATGTCTCAGCAGACCAGTTCCAAGTAAACAAACATAGAATCATGGACTGCTTGTAGGTTTGAAAGCCACTAAAATCACACCATAATGTAGGAAAGAATGTCGTTGGTGTTATGACAACAGTAATCAAGACCACAAAAGCAAGATACATTAAAGCTTAATAAAAAAGAAACTGTTTACATTGTAAATATTTTTTTCTGATGTTTGTCCTCTTTACAAATGTAATTTTCTTACAACACCTCTGAGATACATTCTCAGTACTGGAGGTTTCTACTTAGTGGAAATCTGTGGCTGTTTCAGTTTCTAGAAGAAGAAATCAGAAACACAAAAGAGAATTCCTCAACTGGAATTTAGCCAAACTTTTGGCAAAGTAGGGTGGCAGAATAAGTGAAGAATTTAGCAAATGAAGACAAAAAGGAAATAATAATAAAAAAGGGATTACTTTAGCCTAATTCACTGTGTTATACTTCTCAGATGCTGCTGATATCTCTGAACAGTAGGAGATACTGTGTTCATGGAACCCCCTTTGGAGCAAATTGAATTTGGGACACTCAGACCATACTGCCTTGGCCTTATATTTGAACATCTCTGTTTTCATTCTATCATAGCTGTTTTCTTAGTGTTATAATTGTCAGTCACTTCTGTGGGAGTGTCTGAAACACCATGCAAATACGTCAGTTCATATGTAAATTACTACTAAAATCCATTTTGCGTGCCCTTGTGATCATTTGCACTAGTCACCAGTTAATTTTTTCCCTCTATCTGAGGACCTGACTATCTGTCACTCTGCTCTCTGCCCTGTTTCTGTGTAGGATCAGGTGAAGATTTGGCTTCTGTAGGAGAATGTGTGTCCTCTTTCATCCTCTGCCCCATTTGAGGGGCATTAGAGTGATGTTTGTCTGGCAAGCTTGAGCAGTGAACCTCATGCCCAGCACTGCCTTTTTAGCAGTGCATCACCCCACGTGCTTGAACTGTTTGACAGGTATTTCTGTGATTGCAGGTTCCTGTGCCACATATTCCCCTTGCTAGGGGGGAATGCCATGGATATGTGTGCAGAGTGAGCCCTTACTTGCTTGGACAACACAGTGAAAAAGCCCTCAGGGCTTCTTGCTGGAGAGGCAGAGAGGGGAACAGAGCAAGAGCTGAGGTCTGGGTAGGGATGACTGGGGATCTGAGGGATTCGCAGGGTTGGAAGTTGATACCTGCTAAATTACTTGACTGACAGAGAGTTAAGAGCACAAGAGGGCTAGCATTCAGAAAGACAAATCTAAAAATGTAGGCACAGAGAACTGGTATAACTGTAGAGGTTTTGGACGCAGTCATTACTTGGGTCTGAAACATGACTTTTAAATTTTTTAACCACTGACTGTTATTCACCTGGGACAAAATACACTTCTCTATCATTGTGCTGAGTTCCCAGGGCAGACCAAGGCCAAATTTAACATTATACTTTGCTCCTTTTTTCTTAGAGTTTGGCCTCACCTTATGTACAGAAAGATCTAAATTTACAAGAGCTTTATCACCTGCTTCAGAAAGAAACACTTCATTTTCTCACTGAATCTGCAAGTTAGGTGGCAGTGAACTCCAAACAGCCAAGGCAAACTGAGTACGCTTGAGACTCATGAAGTCAGAATGTCAGTACATCTAATAATTAAAAAATATAGTTCTGGAAGTTACTGTTCCCTGCAGAGTTTTAACTTTAGTTTAATGCTGTGGAGCACATAAACTAAACTCCTTCATAGATTCACTTTGCCTCTTTCTTTTCTAGGTTTCCAATTTTGCTTTGATACAGGTTTTTTATTGTAAAACATGTAGCATAGGGAGGGTTGGAATGTTTTAATCATTCAGATTTTAATAAGAATCTATAAGTTGCAAACCAAATGAACATTTCCTTGCTTGAAGACTTGTTCATCACCACTCAGACCGCTTGTAGCCCTAGGAGGGCAGCTCACTGTGTCCCAAAGCCTTGTTGTAGCAGGAAACTGTCCTGGACCTGCGGAGGTAATACAGGGCAAGAGGGGCCTGGGTGGTATCAAATGCTTCAGGCTGTTCCCAGTTTCCATCTAGATGAACAATGATCAAATCTGGTTTTGTGGCTTTTTTAATGTCTGGAGTATTGTCAGATTGAACTACAACTGCAGGGTAACAAATGAGAACAAGGAAGAGGAAATAACCAGTTTAGTTTTGTGGTTTAGGCGTAATAAAAACAGATTAAGGCAAGCAGGCAAGCAATATATGTAGCTATTTTTGTTAAGGTATCTATAAAACATATGCAAACCTGCGTCCTGTGGAATTTATGATCTAAAAGCATTCAAAGTAAATGGGATGTTTAAATCTAGTGATTGTGATCTAGGGTATTTAAAGGACAATATATGACACCTCTGGGTGAAGAAATACATATATTCTATTTTAATAGCCTGATATCTTGTGGTTTGACAGGCAAAAATATTTTGGTAATTTTATATTCATGATATTCCATTAAACCAATAGATTACTTCAATCACTGCTTTTCTTGTTGCTGTTCAGACTGGTTTATGTTTTTGCTGCAACTGGAAAACTTCCCACCCACAAGCACATTCCTCAGTCACTCACCTAACTCAGTATCCAAACAGTCTGGTTTGTCAGGGTGAGCCAGCTCTGGCACATTCATGACCATTTATCCACTATTGAACTGCCACACTGAAAGTTTACTAATATTTTGTGCTGCACTGCTGTTTTCAATAGCCATAAAGGGATTCCCATGACAGGCTGTCATTTCTGTCTTCTCACATGTGATTAGTTTCCCATGCCACTAAACACAAACATAAAATATTTGCTTTTTAAAAATATTCAAGTTGGTGTTCTGTTTGAGCCACAACTGGAAGCAAAACCACTGGATATCTTGAAAGTATATATTTCAAATCAGTGAACTGTCCCAAAAGGACTATCATGTTGCTGTGTATTGTACAGCATATCAGAAAGGCAATGCCTTGAACAAGACACAGATATCAATTAAAAGCTGCTTTATTAAAGGATAACACCCTGGTGAGGCATCCCTCAGTTAAAAGACAGCATGGCAGTCTCCTTGGATCACACATTGGCGCTCTACAAATGCACTCTCCAGTCCTATGAAAAGTCAGTCGATGACTTTTACTTTTCTCTTGGAGTTTTATCATGTTTTCAGTGTGTATTTTACTTTGCAGAGCAACGTGAAGTTTTAGACATTACTTCTGAACCTGAAGAATTGAAGCTAAGCTGCCAATAGTGTAGAAGAGAGGGGCTAATTAAAAAGATTCCTCATTGAAGGAAGGGTCCCCTACTCAGCTTCAGAAGACACAACTCATCTGAACTGGCGATATTACGGCTTGCCCCTGCTCACAATCATGGAGTTTAGCTCTCCTCTCACTCACACAGTGTCTCTAGGACAGACAAAGCAGATATGGGTAAAAACAGTTATAAATGCAAAGTATTTACTGGAGATTTGGCTCGAATTTAGTGTATTCTCCTGTCTCTCTCAAGTGTTCCTATTCTTTGGCTTTCTCATCTCCCATGCCTCTCTCTTTGAAGAACTGTCCTAGCCAAAATTCCCTCTTGGCATCTATATTCTGTGGGGCAGTGCAGGATCTCGTCACCTCCTTTGTGCCTCCCCCTTCCACTCTGACAGCAGCAGCCCCTGGTAGAGAAAGACATGGTATCTGCAACTCTCACTGTTAGTGACATTATTAAGTATAAACTCTTTTCCACTGGAGGGATACCACAGAAGCAAGGAAGGAAAGAGGGAGTGTGGATTCTGCTGTTGCAGGTGTAGGAAATGCTGCTGCAACAGGAGATTATTCATATTTGAGAAGCATCTTCAAATCCAGTAGGCTTCTGACAGCCTCCTTGTAGGAAGAAATGCTGAACCTTTTCTGGGTATTAATTATTCACCACTGCAGAATGATTTAAAACACATTTGAATTCTCTTAGCAAACAATCCCTAGTAAATACATATGCTGTAAAATCCTGAGTTGGTTGTGTTGATGGCACTACCTGCAGAGATTTCAAGGGGCTAGAATCTAATCTGGACTACTCAGTTTAGTAGAGATAGCTTGGGCATCTACATCTCCAATAAATTAATTATCATATTTGTATAGGACTTTTTATGTGTCTTAATTCCTCTCTCCAAGTACTCATAAAGCTCCTATTACTACTGCATGCAAAACTTAGTGGAGCCATTCTTGATTTACAATGTCATCAGTTAAATCAGAACTAAATCTTTCAAATATATCTCCGCAGAGCGCTTTGAGCGTTATTCAGAGAGTTGTAAAAGAACCACAAACAAAGGTGTTTCTTTCAGGAAGTTGAACAGATTTACTGAACTGTGCAGTGTAAACACAAACACCTTACAACTGGGCCATGTTGCCTCAGACTCACTCCAAGCCTGGGTGCAGAACAAGGTGAGACAAGTAACATGAATGGAAGGTTTATTTATTCTTCTGACTTGTTGCAACAGAGAGAATTGCTAGAGAGTGTGTTGAGTGACAGTTCTCCTGAAAGGATTGACTTGAGAACGTTTAAACACTGATAAAATGGTGAGTAACATTTCAGAGCTGTAACAACACTGCAGAAAGGCCACTCCTTGGGAATCAGTCCAACAGACTGAGAATGAGCTACAGAACACAGGAGGAAAAAGACCTGCAGAACGAAGGGATGATCATGGCCACCTGAGCTGCCAGCTCCTCTGCTTAGCCCCCCACTGCCATTTACACTCTGAAGGAATATAAATCTCTTCTGCAGCGTGTGAGAGCTTTTAACCTCCAGTTTGCACAATTACAAATGAAAATCCAAGGGTAAAGGCAGAGGGGGATGTGAGAACAGGGCTGGAAGAAAGAAGGGCAATGTCTAAATCTTTAGCAGCCATGCTTTGGGCTTGCCCTACATGACTGTAGTGTACAGAGTTTGTAGGGCCTCGTGCTGTAGGATTTTGCTGTCTCTGGGATGTGATACTTAAAATGGTGGCTGCACACACACATGCACAGAGGGCTGAGTGCTTGCACCTCATAAGGTTCTGACTTTGCATGGTCACAGCTACAAAATCAATAGGTCTCTTGTCCCAGACAATTTGAGAGTGATTTTATTTTGTTTCCTGACTTTCGTTTCCTCCTTGTGAGTTTTAATTGGAAGAAAGCTTTTTTCTTCATTGTAATTGCCTACTCTCAACTGTAACAGTAATCTTCCATGTGTTTCGCTGTCCTCAGAGATGTTCCAGAAGAAATGGTCTCCAAACCCTAAATAGATCTAATTACTGTGTAATTCACCTACCATTTGTCTGTGGGTAGGAAGATTACCTTCAAACTGCTTTGTACTTTTAGCAGGGAAGTGGAAATTAAATGTCTATCCAACAGTCTAGTTCTCAAGGGTTTTTTAATTCTTCTTTCTTTGATGATGTTTTCTTGCTTCACGCACTGACATTAGTCATAAGAATGACAAGAAAGTTTCCAAGCCATTGGATTTTGGACTATTGATTTTAAAAAGCCCAAACAACTCTGAATATAGCATGACAGTAGCCTAAAACCTGCTAGCTAAATGCATATGGATGCGTCCCTCAATGAAACAGAGAGGGATTTTAACAGCCTGGTTAAGCTGCTGGAGCAGATGCTGCAGCTGGGAGGCCTGAAGCTGTGGACAAGCTCTGCCAGTCATTTCTGCTATGAAAACATCAGTCAGTCCATAAGTACTGACACATTAGCGTGCTTCAGCTGACAAGCTGTCAGTGCACTGTTTTCAGACAATGCCCTCAGTTTTTGCTTTGTGAGCTTCCAGTTGGCCTTGACTGCAGAGTTATGCAGAAAACTCTTATGTATATATTAGTACTTACATGTTTCTCATAAAATCACTGGAAATGGACTATCTCTATTCTGCATCATTTGCTTTGAGGGTTCCTGGTGCATAGAAGTTTGTCTTTCTCCAGTAAGCTCAAATGAGTTCTTTTATCCTAAAATATGCTGGTGTGGCTAATGGCTAAGAAACAAGAGCAGGCAACTCTTCTGAAAGAGAGCAAATGACAGAAAGGGGCTGTGTACCAGCAGTACAGAGCAGCAAGACACCTGAGTTTCCCCTGTTCATCTCTGGGGCGTGTGTCAGCTCTTCCCTGCAGAGAACAATCTCTGAGCTTGAGCAGTAACCAGAGCATTACAGCATGGTCAGACCTTGACAGTCTTAGCAAACCTGCCTTGTGGTACTTCCAGGTTACCTCATCAGTGGGTGTTGCACAGCCTGTGGGGTCACTTCATGGGCTTGCTTCTGCTGCATGGGGCAGCTGCTTTCCCCTTGTTAAGTTTCTGCAGCTACCAAGTACCAATGGATCTGCCTCTTGGCTGCTGTTGTATCTTTTGGGGGCTTGGCAAAATGGATTATCAAAAATACATTCCTGGCCATGTTTCAAACAACAAGCCACCTTCTTTATTATAGTAGTAATGGTTGATTCTTAGCAAATAAATACTTGACAATATTACAGTATGATTTGACAAGTAACTACATGTGGACAAATGCAGTATGTACTATCCTTACCTGTGACCAAAGAATGAGGCCAAAAGGAAGAATTCAGAAAATATCTGATAGCAAACAGGATGGACTAAGGCAGACTACTAGAAAAACAAAACCACAAAACCCCCAAAAATCCCAAACCCAACAAAACAAAAGAAAACAAAAAAAAATCCAACCCACAGGACGTAGAAAAGGAACCACCCAAAAAGGTTTCGGAGCTTCTTATCTTCACAAGTTAAGCAGATAAATCGATGTAGGCAGCAGGAAACTGAAAAAATACAGGTTTAGGGGAATTTTTCCAACTCATAATATTCTGCCAACCTGGAAGTGCAAATTATAAATCCTTGAGAACAAACCCTATATAAAGATGTTCCAGGTAACTGTTAGCAGGCTACCCAGGACTCCAGTCTGGAAGAAGTTATGCAATACAGCACTTAGGATTAATCTGATAATGACCTGAAAATAACCACATAGATTGATGAGGCCATGACTGATGAACCTATTCATGTTCAGATCAGGATATTGTAGCAATACAGTGTTGAGAGACATGGCAGCTCTGACCTGTGCATCATAAAAAGTTGTTGATAATAGCACTGGACTTGATGAAACTAATTACTAAAGTGATGAGTCAGGTGGAGTTTAGAGGGGTTATGACTGGGTCATAACATGATTATGGTAATGAAATATCAGGTGTATTTTCAGCAGCATCTTTCATTACAAGGATAACACCTCTTTAAATGTATTACTCTGAATAGGAAAATTACAGTGACTCTGGAAGGAGGAGTGGTTTGGTGTGCCAAGTTCAGAGCATTGAGGCATTACCCATAAGCTGAAAACTATGTGCAGGTACCTAAGAGTTAATGTGCACTACCTTACAACATACCTGTGAAGGATGCTCTTGGATTGAGCTGTTATTTACAAGTCTGATTCCCTTGCCTTTGCCCTTAAAAGAGCAAATATCTTTTTGCCATAGGAATATATCTTCAACATGTAGCAACTGGGATTGAGTGAAGATGATAAAATATGCAGCTAAAATAAATAGCTGAGACAGACTAATAAATAGTAAATAGTGAAACTTCCATGCTAGGGACAGTATCACCTACCTGGCGATTTCAAAATCCCAAAGGAGCCATAACAGGAGATCCCATTTTTGATTTTCAGAAAAACTGCAACTGATACACAAAATAGACCTTCCATGTATGGGATATATTATTTCCAAGTATATCACTCAATCTGGCTAGATTTTTATCTAGTAGATTCTTTCTGCAAAATCTTTCCTAAGAAATGTCATCTGATGAGCATAGGTCACCTCTTTGTTGGCATGTGCTGAGTCTGTTTCTCCTGGTTATATTCTTAGTCAACCAGTGATGACTGGATAGCTGAAGTTGAAAGTGTTTGTTAACAATGGTCAATCAAACAATAGCACTTCTGTGCCTGCATAGAATGGATATGTAAGAACTGCTGTTTCAGTGTACGTCTTTGGGTGTTCAAAAGAACGAATACTTACTCTACTCACTGGAATTTCACAACTCCCTGAAATAAATCTGCCAGTAAACTGTGTTTTGTGTCAGTGACAGTCATTCTGTGGAATGGAAATGGAAAATGCTTTGTGTGTGTCCGGCAAGCCCATGTTGGGAGTTGCACAGAAGTGATTATTACTTCCTCCTTGATTTTTCAGAAGTGTCACTTGTCAGCTCTTGTGAATGAGATATGGAATGAGAGAACTTTGTTGACATGTTTTGAATATACAGAGGAAGTTGAAAATTACCAAAACAGATTTCATTTTCAGTCCTTCTAAGCTACCATCCTATTTTTGACAAATACATGTAACAGGCAGTTTGTATAGAGGTGAAGAGGGCAGAAAGGCATTTTAAGAAAAGAGGAGTTTAATTCTAATCTGAATTTGCAGTAGTAAGTTATTTAATAAAAAAAATTCCATAGTGGTCCAACATTTACATTTTGGACATAGCTTAGTATTTTGTTTATACTTAATATCAAATATAAATAATTATTTTAAAATGTGTGTGTCTGTGTGTGTGTGTGTATGATATGAACTTTAATATGGATTTCGCATTTCAAATTCTGAGAGGTGTCTCCAGGATGCTTGTGGGATGCTGCACCTTGGACTTAACTGGCAGGAGAAGGCCTTTGAAGGTAGAGGGAAAAATGACTGACAGCCATGGGAACAGTTCTGTCCATTCCTGTCTAAGCTAAAAAGGGCAGACCTTCACTGAGCAGCGGGCTTTAAAAAGCTAATCAAAAAGTCCTTCCAATTGCAAATCACAAATGAAAATTGACACTAATGCTGCATATTCAGAAATGTGGCATTTCTGAGACTTCTGTTGCTGTTTTCAAATGAAAGAGGTCACTCCTTTACTAATTTGTTTGATGTTTGTCATAATAACTGTAATTATGAGGCACTATGGTGATAATTTAATGTAATTTAGCACATAATTAGTGAACAAAAATACTACACAATAATTCTTCCATGGAGCCATGCTGCTAATAAATAGTGGCATTCAGTGACATCTTTCCTGTCGTTTTTCCTCATCAGGCCTATGTAGCCTATAGTATTTTTACTTGTCTTGCTTTTCTTTTCTTTTTTCTTTTTTTTTTTTTAATACTGTAAGTATCATAGCAGAATTATTGAAATGAGAGCTGCAAAAATTGCTCTGCCCTTTGGCAAAGAACACTAACTTATTCATTATCCAGTGAGTACAGCTTTAAAAAGAGTGTCCTCTGAAAGCTTCATTGTCCTTTCCACGCTCCGATGATGCTCAATAAAATCATCACTGCTGATTCCAGGGAAAACTACTTCTATCAGTGAGAGGGGGAACAGTAATTTCAATAGACCTTTCTGGCTCAAACTCTTTTGAGTTGATGTCCAATACAGGAGACAGTCTCTAATGTTTTCTCTTCATGTAGAAGAGGAAAGGCTTGAACTGTGGTGTATTGGGACCACTCTGCACGCACACCGGAGAAAACTCAGATGATGCAGTTGACACATGTCACAGTCACAAAGCTAAAGTAAAAGAGCTAAAAAAGCTTCCCATTTGAAATCCTCCTAAATATTAATGTGACCATGGATGCACTATTTCGTATACCTCTCCGATCCAGTATCTGAAGCAATGAGTTTTCCAATCCAACAGCTTATCTTAAATCAGATTTTAAAATATAAGGGCTTCCTTAAACTCATGTTTAGCCTTAAAGAAGGCTTATGGGAATCTTACCAACATGTATAGATAGATACCTGATGCAAGGGAATGAAGACTCTTTTCAATAGTGCCCACTGAGTTCAAGAGGCAGTGGGCACAAATGGAAATGCATGAGATGTTCAAAACACAAGAAAACATTTTTTTTTTTACTGTGAGGGTGGTCAGGCACTGGCACAGGTTGCTCAGAGAGGTTGTGGGTCGTTCATCTGGGGAGATGCTCAAAACTCTAATGGATGCAGTCCTGAACAACCTCCAGTAGCAAACCCATCTTGAGCAGAGTGGTTGGGCTGATGGGCACCTGCAGCTACAGACAATTTAGGAGAAAGGGAAAAGGTATCTCAGGGCTTGGGTGCCCATAGCTAGACGTTGACTACATTCATAAAGAATGGGGACAGCACCATATTTGCCTCCAGGCTGTGATCTTATTAGCATGCCTGAATGCTGGAAGGGTGTGAGTAGTCCCTCCTTTCCACAAATCTCTTTTCATCAGTTGTATTCAAAACCTTTCATTCTAAATCTGAACCCTTATGGTCCTGCCCTTTCTATATCAGCCTATTATATGGGGATGTGGTTAATCCCCAAGCCCTTGACCTTTAGTGATTTGTACTGCTGTCAAGACACATTATACAGCTTTCCAAACTGCTCTGCACTACAGAAGAAAATGTCCACAGTAGGGTGCTTTTGTTTAAACCACCAGGCAACAGGCATCAGCTTTGTCATGCAAACACTTTCTTATTTTTCTTCAAGGGAAACAAGCCCCCGCTGCTATCCCTTCCCCAGAAGAGTTTCAGTATGAAAAACAGAGCTGAGAAGCTGGAGTAGGTGCAGGAAAGCTGTTTGCAACTTGCAAACCAATGAAGATTATGTTATTCCTGCTGGGACAGAAGCTGAGAGGAAAATGTGAGCTTAGTATTAATACCTAGGAAGACGATGGTTGGAGTTTTCAAAGAAAAGAATTTTGAAGAGGCCCATGACTTAAAAAAAACAAAACAAAACAAAACAAAACAAAAAACCCCAACCAAATAAACGTTGCTGGGGTGTAGGAGCAACTGTATGAGACTCAGGGCCCTCAACTCTACTCTTTGTGGGTTTTGGTGGATAAGTCACCTCTGAAAAGGTGCAGGAATTAGAGGGTATTGTCCCATTAGCCACAAAGAGAGCAGATGGAGCATGCATGCAAGTCTCCCATCCTCGAGGTTCCTTTATTCAGAGATTTAATCTTAGCATAGCAGGGACAAATTCTTCTCCTTGCCAGTTCAATTCTTGTTTTATTGAGGACTTTGGCACAGTCTTAGCTGGACTAATGGGAGTTTTGAAGTGGATTGAAAATAGCAACTAAATTCACAACCAACAGGGTTGTCTTTCAGCCATCAGCCTAAGCTATATTTTACTATGGAGTGAGGACATGAAAAGGGATCTTTGGGTCATACTTGTTATTTCTCTTAAAACCGCATCTCAGTACCATTGCATAAATTCATTGGTGCCGATGTCTGGAGTAGCATCTACCTGCAGCTGAGGTCCTTCAATTTGGCAAGAGGAATGCTGGGATCCAGAGGCACACTAAAAAGGGTAACTGGGGTCATGATACATGAGAAACAGCTCTTTGCACAGAGAATCAAAAAGCCTCTGGGTCATTGTTTTACAACAGGTAGACTTGACAGATTTAATATGGTCACAGGTGTTTTGGAAAAAGTGAGTGGGAAGTTATTATTCACTACCCCTTGCAACACAAGTTAGCTAATGATGTTACCTCTTGGCCAACATAAAACAAACAACATGAAGTCTGTTTCCCCCACACAAGAGTTCCAATATTAAAACCATGAGACATTGCTATGAACAGTTGTGGAGGGCAAAAGTTCAGAAAGTGGTAAGACAACTTCAGGAAGGGTAGGTCTGTCAGGCCCTATCAGATATCAAACCCTGGCATCAGCCTGAAGCTCAAAAAGTTCCCAACCTGCTCCCCACTGGAGACTGGAGGCTGCTTCTGCAAAGGGACCGTTCTGTCCGCAGCTCATTTTGCTCTTTTCTGAGCATCCTCTCCTGACAGCTGCTGGAGCCTGCAAGGGTTAGGTGGCACATATACCTGTAGTCTATAGACCCTATCTGTAGCTATGTGTTGGGTTTACCACCCACAATGTTCAGCATGTCTCTAGGTGTTACAGTCCTGACAGCCTGGACACAAATTCATGGCAACAACAGTATGAAGTCTGAAGCCAAGCGTGCATGCGATTTGTACTTTGCCGCTGTAACAAAGATCGTGCTGTGTTTTCTGCACAGCGTCACAGCCAGTGGGTCACATTTCACAGTGATTTCTCTCCACACTGTTATGTTTTTGTAACAATATTGCAAGGATTTCTACCCAGTGAAAAGATAGTTTTCTTGCATTCCCTTTTGCTGCTGGTCTATCCGCCCACGATTCCCTCTACTGGTTTTTGTAACAGCTGAGACCTCTCCTTCAGCGGTTCTCTCAGTTCCTGGCTTCCCTAGCTCCATTCATGCCAAGTAAATATGGTTTTCAGAAAGGAGAAATCTGCTTGCCAAAGGGAAAGGTAGGGCAAAGGGGCAGAGACAGCTGGAAAACTCGTCAGGCTATTCACCCACTCAGCTCCAGCCACATTCCCACCTCGTGCCTCACGCCTGTGCTTCCAAGCTCATTTGTAATCCATTGCAATAGCTCTCAGTCTTTCCTGCGCTTTGAATGTGCAAATCAGTCTGCCTGTCTAGAGCCATATCAAATGTTTCCATCCAGCTCCTCTCTTTCACCCTGTCAGCCGTGCTGACTGCATGAGTACGCTCAGCAGCCGGGCAGGGCAAGCCGTGCCCTGCTGAGAATCAGCTCCATCCGAGGGGACCACAGGCACCGTCTCCAGAAAAGCTTGCCATGACAATTTAAGACTTTACCACCTGCAGCTCCTTCTTTTTTGCTATTTCATAGTGGAAGAGGGTCAGTAGTTGCTCCCGCCTCAATGACTTGCTGCTCATTCCCCTCCTCAGCTCGAGGCAGCGCTGAGAGTTGAGACAGTGCTCACACTGACCCTGGGCCACCCCTTCTGTCCCTGCCACAGAACAGGGGCTTAGTCTGCCACGAGATCCCCCTTCCGTTTTCTGTGTTCATCAGGAAACTACCACACATGCAGATGTGGTCTTTTGTGAGAAATAAGTGACTTTTTTTTGGATTTGGTTTTCACTGCAATTAACTGAACAGAGACAAGATACGTTTGTTTTGCTTAGGGAACTACAATAGGCAATGTCAACTCTAGAAACAGCTGTTGGCTGCAGCTGAATTAATTTTTTCGTTCCCCTCTCCTCTGGAATATGTAGAGTAAGGTAAAACAGCTCATTTTGTAACTGAATCTCAATTTTACTAAATTTCTTCTGTGAGCAGAAATTCTGAAAAAGCCCTGTAAATCATAAAAGCATTTTGTTGAGATGCTTTCAATTATTCTTTTAATTAGCAGCAATATTTTATTTACAAATTTTCCTTACTGTTTTTGAGGCTTAAACAAAACATTCTGGGTCATTTTTCTGCGTCTCTGAATTGATAAAAAAAAATTCTCCCACATTTTTGATTGCACAAAATGTCTGTGTTATTTGATTGTGATTGACCTGAATTCCCAACATAGATTCAATTTTATTTTTATTTTTTACGTGAAATAATCAAAGCATCAGTTATTAGCACCTCTCATAGTGCATCTTGCTCGTTTATTTCCCAGCAGAAACAATTCTTTCCTTTGCTTCATTACATCCTATTTTATACTGTCTTCCTGCGTTGCCCTGACAATTCCTCTGCCTCCTCCTGGCTGTCCTCACCTCTCCAGGCCTTTCTATTGTATCCTTCTGCTCTATATAGGTCGCTACTGCACTTCCCTGAAGTCTCCCCTTGTCGTTTCTGAAATGAGATGCTTCATTAGCCACTCTCCAGTCTTCTGGCATTACTGACTTCTGCAGTCAGCTTGCAGACACCTCTGCTAGTGACTGCCTTCCCCTTCTTGCTACTTGCCCTACAGAAATAGTGCCAAACACATTCATGAGTCAGAAACTCTGGGGAATGCCCATTAGTGTGTGATGGGTTTCTCCTGGGTGTGCTTCACACTCTGAATCCTATGGAACCTCATTATGTTTCTTTTCTATTTAGATGCTCGACATAGCTAATATTTGAAGAGGACAGATGAAAGGTTTCAATGTTTTTTTGAAATTCCTTACATTGCTGTATTTTGAGGTAGAGGGAGGAGATTTGCAAATGAGAAGCAGCTCTATGCTTCCAGCTCAAAATGCTCTTATTTTGCCCTAAGAAAGGAAAACTAAATGAAGAGGAAGAGAATTATGTACATGAGTCTGTGCAGCTGCCTGCCCCCTCCAACAGGAGCACCACAAGCAAACAAGGCACAGTGGTTGTCTTCTGCTGGGAAGAGGCATTGCAAAGGTAGGAAACGGAGAACAAAGCATGCATGTTCCAGAGCTCTGCACACAATCACCAACAAACAAGCCTGGCAGCATCTTCACTGTCTGTAGGAGTGTGCTCCATACAGCTAATCCCCACGTCCTGAGCTGCCATCTGGAATATGCCACAAGCAGCTCTGTGTGCCAGAGGTGTTGCAAGCCTGGGACAAGGCAGGAGTGCACGCAGGACCTGCTGGCAGCCACGGGCTGTTCTTGCTCAGTCACACTTGTAGCCTAACACACGAAATGTGCCAGTGAAGGGCAACCACCCCTTGGGAGAGGTCTCCTGGAAAAAAAAAGCATGAGTTGCATCAGCAGTATTTCCCTCACAAACTGTGGGAGTGGGATGGCCCACAGCACACTGCCTTGGGGCAAAACCAGCATGCTGTGCCTGGTACCCTTTCAGGGAGCAGGAAAAATATCAACAAAAAGCAAAAAAATGCTGAAATCCAGTGAGAGGATGCTTGGTCCCCACTGTGCTAGGAAGGAAGGCCAGGCAAAGGCCACATGGCAGCCAGAGGCGCTGCTACCCACCCCACCGTGCACATTGCTCCCCATCACACACAGTCGCTGTCAGCTGCTCATTTCAGACAGCAGCATCCTGGCATCCCCTGTCACCCTATGCACTGCCCAGGGCCTCTGGCAGAGCCCCAGCAGCTCATCTGGAGAGCTCCATGGCATTCCCTGACCTCTGTGGAACACGGGGGCCATGTTCCCCATCCAAACATCAGGACCCACATCGCTGCCCCACTCTTCAGCAGCCACAAGGCTTTTGGTGGGGGAGTGAGTGGGGGTCATATGCAGGCTCTTTACAACTATTGCTGTTTCTGCTTCTGCTGGGTGATACGAGTTTGTCTCTTTTGTCCTTTCCTAGCTTCATCAGCATCCTAATTGTGCTCAGCTCTCTTTTATGGCAGGCACGTGTAGGCATGTGCAAATTTCCTGACTCCTGGAAAAGCTCTATATTGGAAAACAGAAAAAAATGGCTCCAAAAGTGCAGCCAAGCCCTGAAGGTTACAACCATGCAGGACTATTTTTCTCCCATTTTTAGGCTCTTTACTGGGCTGTCAGAGCAGCAACAGCTCCTGGCATTGGGGGTGCTTTCCACCCAGTGATCTCAAAGTTGTCTGCTGAGAGTCATAGACTCTTACTAATCACACTCCAGGGATACAGGGAAGGAAGAAGAGAGACGTGACATGATCTCCTGCCTACCCTGCCTTGCTCCTGTCTCTCCCAACAGCTGCAATTTCTCACCACTGTGAGACTAGAGCCCTTGTGTCACACAAGAAGTAGAAAATCATCCATTAATCCTCCTTCTGTTTTTCCCCCAGGAGCTGCTGTGTTTGCTCAGGCAGGGATGCATTTGCTTAGAAAGGCAAGTGCTGCCTATTGGCAGTGAGCATCCTCTCTCTGCCCTGCTCTGGAGGCCTCTCCCCGTGGGGTTGCAGCAACAGCCTCCTGCTCGATGTCCATCAGTGGTAAACTGGCAGATGGGGGTCACCTGCTGCTTCAGAACCAAAGCACCAACCCCGTTTGTTGACATTAACCTCAATAGCGAGAGGTGCAACTTCTGTTCGGAAAGAAAAAGAGACAAAGGTTTGGGTCATGTGTTTCCCTGCCTCTCCCTCCAGTGGCTGTGATCCATTTTGGGCTTTGGTCCAAAAGCTCATTAAAGAGAAAAGTACAGCCAAGTATCACTCTGAAAGAGAAGAGAAAATGGCTCATCCATCAGGGGAAAGACAAACAGTGTCAGATATGGGTTGCTAATTTGCTCTCCCTAGGGAGATCTGCTTCTTCTTAAGCAGAAGAGTGTTTTTCCACAGAGGGATGCTGACTCAGCCTGACTCTTTCTTACCCTGGGCTTCTCCCTTTCCTGGCAAGATCCCAGTGCAGAGATCCCCTTGCCTGTTGATCTCTGAAATGCTAGATGGGCACTGCTTGGCAAAGAAACCAAAGCATGGATGGCACCTAAGATTCTTTTGCAACACCTGAAATGTGGCAAATAGATGCATCCTGTAACAGCAGCATGGTAGCAAATAAGAAAACTCAAAAGAGAGAAAATAGTCTGAACCATAATTCTATTATTCTATTAGTGTGGAGAGAAGGATGCTGAAGGGAGACCTTATTGTTCTCTACAACTACCTGAAAGGAGGCTGTGGTCAGGTGGGAGTGGGTCTCTTCTCCCAAGAAACAAGAGATAGGACAAGAAGACATGGCCTCAGGTTGTGCCAGGTGAAGTTTACATTGGATATTAGGAAAAATTTCTTCCCAGAAATGGTTGTCAAGCACTGAAACAGACTACCCAGGAAAGTGGTAGAGTTGCCATCCCTGGAAGTATTTAAAAGAGGTGGCACTTAGGGACATGATTTATTGGTGGACTTGGTAGCATTAGGTTAACTGTTGGACTCAATGACCTTAAGGGTCTTTTCCAAATGGAATGATTCTGTGATTCTGTAAGACCCAAGTACAGAAAAAGAAGGCATCTAAAAAAATGTTTTCAAGACAAAACTAATTACATCACTGGTACTAGCTCAACACTCAGGGCAAGGACTGTGGAGAAAGATAGAGGAAGATGCAAATGTTGCATGATGACAAGGAAATGTTGGGGTTTTTTGTGTAAAAGTCACTCAAAAGCCTTTTGAGCAGAGATTACTGAAGATGTCGACTTGCAGCGTTGCTAGGAGCACTAGGGATATGACAGAAAAGTGGAGGAAAGGTGATGTACTAATATTTAAAATGTATAAATGAGATGTCCTTTCATGCCTTTCGGGTCCAGGCAAAGTAATGGAAGAGCTGAATGGAATGATTTATTAAAAATTAAGGAAGAGGGGGTTAATAAATGCCAAACATTGTCAAAGTAATTGGAGTCCCTTTCTTTGCTGAGATAATGTTTGCTGCTTAAAGGTAAAAATACTTGTGTGTTTAAATTTAGTTTAGAGCCAGGCATTTTCTTTGAGAAAACACAATGTTTTGATTAAAAACCCCAAAATGATACATAATTCAAAGCGGAGCATGTTCAGTGGGCTGGAAGTGACTCACAGAGCTCCTGTGTAATCATGACTAGGGAACTGTTGTTCTGGCAGGCCTGTTTCCAGCTGGGTCATCTGCAGGAGGAGGAATCTTGCCTCATCTCCTGCTTTAACTGTGGCATGTGCTCTGCGTGTGTGTGTGTGCTTGTGTGTGTGTGTGTGTGTGTGTGTATGTGTATGTATCTCTTTTTCTGGTGGGTTTGCACCTGTCTGTGGGGGCTTTTCCTTGATCCCACATCTTTAATGGCTTTTATCAATAGTCTCAAGGGCATCGACATGACCACTGTGCTGATCATATCTGCAGGCAATATAAAAGTAGGGACCTGGTGAAGAAGGAGGATACTCACTTACTGATACAGTGCATCTAAGACTGCTTGGTAGGATGAGCACAACATGAAACATCTGCTTGGGGAATGCCCTGGAAGCTCTGGCCCACTGTGGGAGCTTTGCTGAAATCAAGCTTCTCTCATGTGTTCCCACCAGGAACATGCCATCGTAGGGCTCAGGCTGGCAGGTGAGAGCACAGGAACAGCAAAAGCAGGGAAGGTCCATCTCAACAAATTCAGCCTGGAAATGAAGTCCAGGTTTTTCACATTCAGGGGAACCTCTCCTCACCATGACTTGCCCAAGGCTGTGGTCACTGGGCACAAATCACAACAGGGTGTTTTTCCAAATGCTGTGCCCATGTTCAGTTGGAGTTCATTCAAGGAAGGCCTCTGGTCTCTAGTTGTAATTTTCATGTCCTTTTCATCTGAGAACTCCATATATTTTTGCCACAGAAATTGTAGATCCCTTAGAAATGTAATTTATGTAAATTATAATACAGTTGTTATGGAAGTTCCTTTATTGAAGTTGACCTGTTTTAGTCATCTTTTCTGTATTTTAGAAGACAGTCTGCATAGGAACAGTAGGTCAGCTGTCACAGGCTAACCCTGGCAGTCCTGCTTAGCTCATCCAAAACTGGTGCTTGTACCAACTTATTCTTCAGAGAAAGACATATCCTCTAGTACAGCATTAGTCAGCAGTCTCCTCTGCCTCAGTAGTTGCTATTTTTTAAGTCATTGAAAGGAGGGCTGCTTTAAGAAATACCATTTGAATCATAGGAAAATTGAACAGGGGTCAAGTCTCACTTGAGTGAGTCCTGAGTAGGAAGCTGCACTCCCACTTCCTTTCTTCCTTCCTCTTTCCAGAAGAGTTCAGTAATCATCTCCTCCAGTCTTTCTGTCACTGAGCTGCCCTGGGGACTGAAACCTGCCCCGGCTCCCTTGGGAACCTGTGAAAGGCTCCCTAAAATGGCCTCTCCCAAACCCCACTGGCTGCATCTTTTGGTGAAGCTACAGGGCAGCATGAAGATTTTTTGTGAAATCCTGGATACTCAGCTTCATCCCATCCCTTGCTCTGTGTGCCATGGCTCCTGGAGAGGTGAGACATAATGTGCCCCCAGCTGTGGAAGGCTGGGCTGAGGGCTCAGAGGGTGTTGTGGAGCTGTCCACAGCTCTGCTCTGCCATCAGCACCTCTTCCTGCTGGGCCACCATACCTGAGAAATGGTCACTTGACCACCTTTAATTATTATTGGGTTTGCTGCAAATCAAGTGTTCACTGCTTAATAAATTGATGCATAACACAGGGAACTATGATTTGCAAATGGGAAAAGTTTAGTCCTGTTCCTGTAAGTGACACCACTGAGGGTTGTGGCAAAGAAATGGGCTAATTCTAGGTTACCAAGGAGGAAAAGGCTCAGCTTACATTCATCCTAGCACGGCTGGATGTGTGCATGCTTCATAAACAGCACTGGGGGCAGTGCTTCCTCTCTTCAGCACACGGAGGAAGGAAACTCGTGGTGTTAACACGGGTGGAAGGCAGTGCTGGCTCATGAGCTGCAGGAAGGATGTGACTCCACGTGTGTCACCAGAGGGAGGCCAGGAGCTGTGCCAAGGCTGTTCCCAGTGGCGATTGCCACTGAGCCAGCAGAGAGAGAGCCTTGCAGCTTGGATGTTGTGCCTGGCTAAGGAGAGACCCTGAACGAGGAGAAAGGGTTCAGCTGCCATGGTAACAACAAAGCCACCGCTGGACCCGCACTACCCAGTCAAGGTGGGATGGAAAGACAGGAGGTGGAGCTTTCTGGTTGATTTAGCAGACACCTGCACATCCCACTTTGTAAATACCTGTCTTCGTTGCCCTGAATGTGGCCCTGACCGAGTTTTTTGGTTGTCAGACTCAATTCCTCGTATGCTACCCTTCATACAAGGTTCCCAAAGCTGTCTGCAGTCCTTGACTAAACTGGTGGCTGGTGCCTTACAGAAGTATGTAGATAATAAGGAATGAGTTTCATATGATTATAGATATATAGATAGATATATATATAGAGAGATTTATATGTATATAAAATAATTTAAAGCATGTTAATTTTTTACACCACTCGTTCTCTAAACTGATGTGGGAAGGGAACAAAACTGGATTTTCCTTCTTTTGTTTGCAGGAGAAATTTACCCGAGGCTAGCAAGGAGCTTTGATAACACTTGCTGCAGATCTTCATTCTTACTTATTATAGATGGCTTTGTGCCTCCTGTCCTGCTGAGGCCACACACGGTGAGCTGACAGCACTGATGCTCCAACCTCTCAGGCATGGCATGGGCAACAGACAGCTGTGGGAAATGGGGTGGTTCTGGGAAAATGCTGGCAGCCCCTTGCTGTGCAGTGCATCCTCTGGGCTCGGTATGGCTGCTCCCAGCATTTTGCCTGCACAGAGGCACTGGTGCCCAAGTGCCATCACAGTGAAGAAACTCAACCCACTGCAACGGAGGCAGTGTGGGTTTGTTTAGTTGTGCTGTTTGCTGGATTCATTTTTATTTTCACTGTGACAGCTTTTATATGGAGAAGACAACTCTCCTCCTAGCTAAACCTTGCTATTATTCTATTGCATTGCAAAAGAAAAGTAGAAACACTATTATTGTCTGCAAATGTCTATATGCGTGGTGAATGTATTGTCAAGAGAGAAAGCTCTAAATTCTTATTTTGAAGGAAAATTAAAATTACTATCAACTATATCTCTTTTGCATTCTGAAGGATTGGGTGCAACCGAGGTTTGGGGCAAAAAATCCAGAGGACACTTGCAGTTCTTCTGAAACCTCTCATTTTTTCATTTCTGTGTGGTCTGATCTGCCAAGTGGGACACGGTGTCTCAGAGCCTTGTGCACAGAGAGCTGCCACTGAGCATCACTGAGTGCAGGCAATGGCTACTCTGCCTCTGGCAGCTGGATACCTCTGCAAGGAGATTACAAAAAGCTTGTCATTCTCTGTGTTGTCTACATGTGATAGGATCTTCTATAATCAGTAAGCAATTAGCAAGCTAGTATCTAGAAAAGGTGTAAAAGATAGAATTCTCAGACCAGGTTTTACTGTAGTTTTAATCAGAAATATCCCTTCTCGCTGCTGTTGTGCCCAATTCTGTGTAAGCAGGATTAGTTTGTGACCAGAGGGCAGCTCATCTGCGAGCCCAGGTAATCTTTTGAAATGCATTTCTGAGAAGACCTCATTATTTTGCCAAATGACACTGAGATGGCCTAACACACAGTCTTTGGGGGCAGCCTTGGGCAGCCAGACAGAGCTGTCAGCCAGCAGATGATTTTCCTAATAGTGTCTTGAGCAGGGCATCGTGGGAGCAGGCCAGCAGGGAGGAAGAAGAAGGAACAGATTTGTGGATGCAGGTGGAAATGGGGCAGGATTGGTGCCAGGATGTATTGTTGCAATGCTGTAAATCCTTGGCCAACAGGGTGTCCTGGGTTTGTAGACTTTATTAGGGTGATGTGACATGACCCAGAAGACTTCACACAGAAAACTGAGAAGTGTTTCTGTTTTCCTCTTACTGTTTCTCTGAGCCATTTATTGTTTTCACCACTATGGAGAAGTTAATCAGAAGCATGCAGCAGAAATTACTGCAGTGTGTAAAGAGTGGTGGGGCCTTACTGCAAAACTGCTCACCATAACAAGCAGGAGGTGTTTCTGCAGAGAAGCCTGGAGCCAATGGTCCAGGCTGGGCATCTGATCCATGACAGCAAAGGGCAAGGCACACTGCTTGTTGCTGCCTTCCCTCGACCCAAAGCTCTGGTGGGAAAGAAAGGACCTCCTGCAGCAGCCAGGATTGGGGAAGGAATGCTGTGGAGCAAGCCCTTGACAGGACAAGGATGTTTCTGTATGCTGGAATGGCTTGGACACCATCAAGTCAATGAAAGACACCATGACTGTATTCCAGCATGAAGGAGAATCAGTGGTTGGGGTTGCTCATGCTGCAGTAAGTCTCAAAGCACTGTATTTGTGGGTGCCTGAACATAGAATGTATGGTGTTTTTCTCCTTGTAAAGGAAGACACAATTTTTGTCTAAAAATAATGTCCAAATTCAGCCCAGAGTGGATTCCTCTAGAATATAGCTTTTGGCCAGACTACTCTGAATTGGACAACAGCATCTGGAAAAGCTTCTGTGTCCCTTGACTGGCTAGAGAAAAACTATGCTTGATCTTGGCAAATATCCCAGCTCTCTTCAAGGCGCAGAATGCTTCTCTCCTTTTTGACCTCGCTGCTGTTGGACTTTACTCCAGCCAGAGTTTATTGCAACAAACTTAAAGCAGCTGGCAGCTGAGTTCAATATATGCAGGAATAAGGTGGCTGATTCATTTTCCAGAAAGACACAGAAATGAGGCTTTGTCCAGGCAAGCACAGCCCACAAAAGGTATGAAGCAGAGCAGATTTCACCAGCTTCAGCTCACAGATGGATGAGCTGCTCTTCCTAGGAGGAAAAACATCATTCTGCACCACATAAATCTGCATTTTCTCTGTAGATCAGGAGACCTCTCTGCCATGGACCCAAGTGAGCTGATGTAGGAACTATCAATAGCAAGAGGCCACCTCATTTACTCTTTCAGGGAACTCAGTTCCCCCAGTTTGAAACACTGGAGTTAGTCATCATTACCTTATTAGCCCACTCCTTCATGACATTGTACATTTTTAACTACCATTGTAGTCCTTCATGGCATTTATTCCCTTAAAAAGCAAAGGAGCAACACCTGTTTCAAAGGGAAGTGCAAGTGTGGGTAGAAAATGCTTCCTCTGTCTGTGTGTGGTGCAGCCAGGTGCTGTGCTCTGAAGATGGCCCTTGGCTTGGGCAGAGGGAGGTGAATCCTCCAGTTCATTTGTGGGGCACAGGGAGGGCAGATCCATCCCCTTTGCAAACAGACACAAGCAGGGTGCCCATTTTCAGCATGGCTCTGCCGGTGCTGGAGACAGATGGGTCAAGAGGCTCTGACTCTGTACTGCTGAGATTTGCCCAGTTTCTCACCCACCTCCTGCCTGTGTCCTGAGAAGTGTGAAAATCTGATTTCCTGACTGCTTCCTAGCTGGCTCCCAGCCCGAGGGGGTGAATCACAGTACCACTGTCCAGCAGCCAGGCTTGCCCTCAGATGATCACTCATTGCCAACAAAAAGTCCGTGAAGCAGGATGGCTCCTCCTAACATCCTTCAGACTCTGGGCTGGTGTAGTCCCTGCCCCGTTGCTGACCTGCTCAGGAAACCTGCAGAGGACAATCCAAAGCTCCTGGGTGCTCCAAATTAGGCAGGCTTTTCACTTTGTGCTAGAGAATTGACTCACCCAAGTTGCATATCGACATCTAAATAAATTGAAGGACCTTCTTCACATCAAAACGACCACCCATTTTATCTGACACGGCCTCCCCTTCATCACCCCCAGCCACTGCTTGCTCCTGGATCTGTGTATCCACTTAGATACACAGGCTTTCAATTGTGTGAGGCCTTTTAATTTTAAGTTACATTTGAATTTGAGAAAAATGAAATGAGCTCCAAGTACCAGAATGTGATAGCTCTGAAATATTATGCAGCATTAATCTCAGCAGTGAGTGGGAGCAAGACACCGAGGGATGCACAGCCTGAGAAAACTAGGGAGGCTCAGTAAGTAGCAGGAGCAGATAAAAGCAGACAGCTTGGAAGATTTATTTTGGAAGAGAAGTATCAGTGTAAAGAAGGCAGACAGGAGAGAGACAACGCAGGCCACTTCCAGGGCAGACCTTTCAGTGAGTGCCAGCAGTTCTGTGCTGCTGGATGTGGAATTGTTTTATGAGTTCCTCTAATCTCCAGGCTCCTGGAAAACTATTGTCTAGTGCCTGATCTAACAGGAAGTACAACTGCTCAAAACAGGGAGCACATCCAAGAAGAAAAACGAAAAGCAAAAAATTAAATTCCGAGGTTAGCTTTTCCTATTTTTAGTTTTTCTGCAAGCTGTCTGGAATGCATGCAACTTATTCTGGAAGATTTAGGAAGCAGAGTATGCTGCCGGTTCTTGCAGCAGAAAAAACCAAACATACTGCATCTCTTGTGACAGATAATGAGCTGCAAATGATACCTAAACAGGCAGGGTCATCAAGGGAGGCTGGTTTTAGACGGCTGCAGTGAAGATTTGCCTAGCAAAAGCTCCCTAATGTTAGAGAGAGTCACAGAGAGCATGACAGAGACCCAACACGTGATTCTGCAGATGGGGTCACAGGTTGTGTAGCTCTCAGAAATTATTGAATTGGGCCACAGCTGTATAGGTGTTTTGCATTTCCAGCCTGTCCCATAAGGGGGAGGTTGCACTGTATGCTTTGCAAAGATCCCCACAGATCTGGTGGGAATTTGGCAGCAGGAGCCTGGCCACTGATGGTTTGCCTGTGTTACAGGCAGCCAGGTAAAAACCTCGGGCCAGGACCAGATCCTTTCCTGACCCCATTAAGCACCACTCTGTTCTCTGGCCTCACCCATCCAAGAGCTGCAGTCTGAGTTCCTTAGAGAGCAATCCTGAAGCTTTCACTGAGCTCCACCTTCATTTGAGGTCTGGCATCTTTGAAGAGGAACAGTGATTTAACCCCAGCTTGTGGCTGTTTGAGTCCCTTTTCTGTGACTTATTGCACAGATACAAAAACTCAGTTTCGCTTTCCTGTGAATCACTGTGGCTTGCTGACTCCCACTGAGTTGCTCATGATGAATACACAAACTCTCCCTCACCAAACACAGCTATTCCTGGTGCACACAGGCTCCCTCTTCCTCACAGATCCATTTACTGCCAAGGGCTTGTGAGCTCCCCAGTACATCAGGATCTGGGCTGAGGAGCCTTTCCCTCCTGCAAGCTCGGGGAACATCAGGATCCTAGAGGTAAAGGCACTCCAGGAGATCATAACCAAGAGATTTGTGTTGTGCTCATCCAGGAGGTTACTATCTGCAATACTCAGGTACTAATTGCTGATGAGACCATATATGTGTAACACATTCTGTTTCTAATCACAGAAACAAGTATTTTCCTGGCCATGGCACTGGTAGCCAAAATGCCATTAAAATTCAGCGAGCTCCCCCCTCTCCCTGGCACCACCGAGCCAGTGGAGTCAGCCACCGGCCACGGCCACGGTCTGAACCAGAGCCTGAGCAAGGAATTCGGCAAAGGAAGAGGCAGACCTGTGGGAAGCTCTGTTTTCCTTGAAAGGTCTGCAGAGCTTGTTGCTCAGAGGACCCCGCTGCATTATTTCAGCAAGGAAAAGGTGGTGCTGCCCCACAATGGACAGAAAGGATGCAGTAGCCCGAGGTCTCTCCCAGCAGCAGACTCCCAGCTCCAAGAGAGGACAGGCTGAAATAGAGGCACCTTCTGCCGATCCTGCCTGTACTCTCCTGAAACACCTTCATTGTGTGCCTAAGGGCTGCTGCTGATCACCCGTGGGGCCAGAAGGAGCTGCTCAGCGCTTCACACAGACCTTGGATATGGGGTGCTTGATTTTCTGCTGTTCCCATCCTCCAGGAATGCAGAAGAGTGTGGCACTTGCAGGTGAGGGCATGCAGGGAGGCTGCTTCCAGCAGCATGCCCACTGCTATCTATGGGCTTTCCATGATGTGCAGGAGGAATTGTTTTCCAGCCTAGCATGATGAAAACCACTACAAAGCCTTCCTTCTTTCCTGTCTTCCTTCCTTCCTTCCTTCCTTCCTCCCTTCCTTCCTTCCTTCCTTCCTTCCTCCCTTCCTTCCTTCCTTCCTTCCTTCCTTCCTTCCTTCCTTCCTTCCTTCCTTCCTGCCTTCCTGCCTTCCTGCCTTTCCTGCCTTCCTGCCTTCCTTCCTGCCTTCCCACCAGCCTTCCGTAGACTTGCAAAGTGAGGTGTGGATGCTCCTGTGTACTCTTGCTGGTCCCTCAGCTGATCTCAGCCAGTAAAGAGGTCCCAGCTCATATCCCACGTGGATGCTAATTTATTAATGTGCTCCTTTGGCAGATGTTCTGTATTTCACTACTTCCAACACTCAGCTATCAGCAGAGAGGGCAAAACGCTGTTGAGGGCCTCCTGTAATGACAGCCATTGCAGAAAGCTGTTTGAAATGCTGGGCAGGGATGGTAATGCACCTCAGCACATGCTGTGCCAGTGGGAAGCTCCTTTGCAGGCCTGTGGAATCTCACTCCATTTATTGAGCAGGCTGATTGCTCTGATCTCCACTCAGAGATACTTTGCATTACTAAGCTAGATGGAGAGTTTACAGTGCACCAGCTGTGGCATACTTGCACTCTACAGGGCTAATGAAAATTAAGCTTTGTTTTCTACAAGGTGGCTTAATTCTCTTCTTGCATGTTCCTTGTTCAATGATTCCAGGTAGTCTTCTATCCACAGGCAGCGAGCACATGGGGATATTAGCCTGGATACTGTGCATTAGCTCCCTCATGTAGTTGTCCATGGATATACAAAATTAACAAAGGTGGTTGGTAGTGTCTTCCATCTTATCCGATAAAACTTCTAGTTAGAGCCATGAAAACTAGAGCATATAAAGGCCTAAATGCTCTGCTAATAACAGTGAAACTTTTTGTGTGTGCAAGGAAGAGTTGATGTAGTTGAAGTACCATATTTGTAATTTTTAAATTTTCCTCAGACTTCCTGGTTTGTGTTTCACCATGTGATTGGAGTAAACAGTGCTAAGCAACCTGGAGCATATATGTTGTCAGTACATAAATCCAGATGTTGCTGGCATCTCATGGGTGAAGACTTTCTCAGTCCTGCTCCTCTCAGGAGCTCTGGCCATAGTGCCATGTAATACCTGGAATCATTGGTGGTATTCTTTCAGGCTGCTCCAGACTTGAGCACATGTGAAACTACCAGAAGACAGTTACTGGAACCATCATAAGATGGCCTTCACACAGTTTGCTGGTGTTGCTGGGGCTTTCAGCTAAGACCTGGGCAATACTGAGCTGCTTATCCTCACCTGAGATGAAATTCATTCATGGGTATTTCATTCCTCAGTTCTAGTTAGTGGATGGATGTCACTCTTGGACAACACAAACAACACAAACTCTTTTTGAAGTTTGCATGAATTTGACTTTGAGATTTATTAGGTGGAGAATTCTTATATGCTATTGTAGAGAGACAAATTGGTTGGTGGAACAAAGGCAAACCATTTCAACCACACTGGTCGACCCAGAAGGACACCAAGAGAGTCCCTCCTAGGAAAAGAATGTAAACATCTTGTCCTGTTTACAGAAAAGCCCTGGGAAAGAAATTTCAAGGTCCGAAGCCTACAGATCAGGGCTACAGATGGGCTTTGCTGTGTCACACTGGTTTCTGTAGGCTGCTATTTATTGTGCTTCTCAAGATTATCAAGCTTGTATCTCCAAGGCAGCAGTCAGCCAGCAGCCAAGCCAAGCCAGTCAAGAAGGACACAGATAGGACTTGCAGAACATTATTCAAGGATAAGTGTATGTATAGAGTGACACCTGAAAAAAGTCTTTCACAACAGCAGGGTCAGCTCACATTGAGCAGCATTCCTGCTGCAGTACCTTGCTGCAGGTTCCCTCTGTGGGACAGCTTTGCTGTGCATCACTTTGCAGCTCTGGTGGTAGAGGAGGTGCCCAATCCTCAGCCACTGCAGCAGTAAAAGCACTGTAAGAGCTTTGTTGCTAAGGGATGCCCCCAGCATAGTTTCGGCTGCAGAAGCTACGTGTCTCTCTGACATAGTGATCTCTGCAGAGCAGTGACAGGCACAAGTCATCACCAGCTGTGGCTTCCAGTATGTTGCAACCCTTCACCAGCTTGTCTGCCTTTGGCTGTGGAGCAGTGAGCTGGTTGTGATGAGGCTCAGCCTGGCAGGTACATCCCTTTGGGGGCACAAGGGAGGCCTCAGCCAAGCACTTGCTGCTATTTCCCTGCTGAGGTCACGGGTGAAGGTTACTATTGTTCACATCCAAATATCAGCTTATAAAACCTCTCAAGTCTGTCAGCCTGTGGATTTGTTTCATGCAAGTGGTGAAATTCAGTGCCACTTCCACTCACTGCCCAAGGTTTAGGGTTTAGTTAACAAATTTTCATCTCTCCTGGATGGTAATCTGCAGGCGTCAGTGGGACTCGGCTGAATCCACCAGGAAAACCCAGCAAATGCAGATGACCATCTACGGGTACAACCTTACTTCCAAGGGGTTATCAGGCCATTGAAGCACTAAAACTCACTGAGCATCTCCTGGTCAGTAGGAGAGTTTGTGTGTCCTACAAACCAAGCACCACATACAGCTGGAGATGCTCAGGTTGGGTCTGTTAGATACTTGGCTCCTGCCCAGAAACCTTCAGCAGTATTTTGCTGCAGCCCCCTCAGGCTTGGTGTGCAAATGTGCCCAGATCATGCCAGCTAAGCTACAATGGCCCAAAAATTACAGCCTCCACCCAGCTGATAAGGTAGTTCAGGTCTTGTCTTGTCTCATCTGGGCTGGGCGTGTTTGTACTTTAAGCTCCCTCAGCACTAAGACAGACAATCAGCAGAGGGAGGAGGGGAGTTGGAGAGGAAACACCCCCCCATTGAAGCTGTCCTGCAAAGAGGAAGGATTCCCAAAAGCTACATGGCATAGGGAGTAAGGCCTTTGCCAGAGCCTAAGGAGTGAAGCTGGGAAAGCCCAGGGTTCCTGACTTGCAGAATACATAGGCTTTTTTCTTTTTCTAAGCCAGTCACTAAGATAAAGCTCTAACACTCACAGTCACTGATACCACAGTAGAATTGGTGCAAAGTACTTAAAACCATGAATTTTACCAAACGAGAAAAACTTGAAATTTTAGCCATCCTTCCCAATATAACTCTGATGCTGGCTCAAGCAAAGCTTATTGCAGAATCAGGCTGAACCTGAATACTGCAGCTCCGGCCATAGTGCTATACCATGTAATTTTTCCTGCCCCTCTTCTTGCAAGCTATTTATACCAGCCCCTCTTCATGTAGGCTGCAGCTGTCACTGTGCCTGAGCGTCTCAGGACGAGTGAGCTGCTCTCAAGAGGATGCTTTCTTCTAGGAATCAGGACACAAAAGCCGCTGGAGCACATTGTTCAGCCCGTCCCAGTGAAATGGGAAATCGTGGGCAGAGAGCAGAATGGAGGCAGCTCTTGTCAGTGAGCCACAGTGGGCTTTGCACAGAAAGGAGGCTGAAGCATCAGAACATGAGAAGAGCATCAATATCAGCATAATGGGAAGTAAAATGTAGCTAAGGCTGAACCGCCAATATCACAGAACATCACTCCCAGTGAAAGTCCTATTTAGAAATGTCAGTGAAGGCTGGATGCTGACAGAGCTGTCTCACAAGCATTGCCAGACTGATGGGCAGTCCCTCCTTCATGTGCCCGAGCCCTGTGCTAACATTGGCCTAATTTGGGCCTATGGCAAGAGAATGATTCAAAAACTGCAACCCACTATACACAGCATTGAATGTTTGGTGGTGGTAATGGCCAAGAATTACAACTTAAGTCCATTTTGGGGCCAGGAAAGGAAACAGTTGTGCAATAGCATCACTTCTCATTGAAATCCTCTACAGAGAGGGAATCAAGGTCTGATAAGAATCCTAGATAAGAAATACAGGGTGAGGCTGATATGCTCCGAGGTATGTTGGCCACGAGAGTTGTTTTGAGTCTTCTCAGTTGTCACCTGTATGATCTGTGCCTCCTTTCCTCTGGCCCTTCTGGCAAGGCTGGGAGCTATGAGTCTAGGCTACTGTTAGACACCAATTTATATATTCTCATAGTGCATTTGTAAGCTACAGTGAGCAAAGTCCACGTTATTTCTGAACAAGAAACATCCACATAAGCACGTAGTATATTGCAACTTTCCTGAGCATCTCTAATATCACCCAGTCTCTATTTTTCAAACTCTAATGTAACAAGAGATATCATTAGCATAATACATCAGGCTACTACTCACAGCAAAGTCATCTCTGCTGGGAACAGAACCTCCCATGCTCTTTCCTATGGTGTTTCTTAGGGCAAGTGTGGTGCCCTGTGGCCAGGATAGGAAAGCTACTTTTCATGTGGGTGAGACCCAGCTGGGAACTGCCACTCTACTTCAGCCTTTGTTTTGATGAAAACAGTGAGGGAAACAATAGTGCAGGTTCTAAACAGGCATAATTCAACCCACCTAACTACTATCTATTTCTGAAATGGGCTCACATCACCTCCTCACTTCCACCGCCTCCTCTGCAGTGAAAAAACAACCCCAAAAATAAAGGCTCAAGCATGGTGGGCTGGTCTGGGCTGGTCTGGCTCGCCCTGTAGCCTCACACTAACCAGATATAACAGGAGCAAAGTAAACAAAGGATGAGGTCTCCTGTTCAACAGCAGCTGCTTGGTTTGGGTCAGGCATGACATGAAATTGCACCATAACCTGGCATCCAAAACATGTTTTGATTAACCCTTGCTGTTGCTGAAACTCAGCCTTGCAGTACATGGTCCTCCTTGTGAAGCCTCTAACCGAAAACAATGAACATGCCAGAATTCTCTGATGAGCACAAGATGGAAGCTGTACAAAGGTTTGTTTGCATGTGCTGGTCGGCCCTCTTGGAGGGTTGTCATAAGCCAGAGGAGCTTGTGCCTACTTCTTTTCCTTTTTGTTTTTAATCTCTCAGATGCAGTGTGGCTGACTCAGCACACACCATGAAACAATTGCTTCCAGACCAGTGTGTTGTGATTTACTGCTCCACGTGTTGCTGCCGGTCCATGTACCCCTCTGAGGCGAGGCAGGGCGGTGGCCAGGAGCACCTGTATTTGAAATGGGGCTTCCTGCAGGCTGGCCACCAGCCTGGGCAACCACTGCACAAGTGGGGCAATGGGATCGGCAAGCAAGCAGGACTTATTCCTGAAGGACACATCTGGGAAGAAGTGATTTTAGCCTAAGAGTGTGTAGGTCCTGTGTCAGTGAAGGCACTTGCTGGGTCCTTTGGCCACAGGACCTGCCCTGAAGGTTGCAGGATTCTCATTCCAGCACACAGGAGTTAGTTATCCTAAAAGACTGCAGTATTAAAAAGAACAAAGACAAAAGCCCATTTCTAAAGGGACCCTTAAAAAATAATTTTTCAGTCAGAAGACTGTTGTTTCACTTCCAATAGAGCTATTTGTGCAAGATAGACAAAAGGAAAGCAACTTGGCATGTTTTATGGCCTCTGTTGCCCCCTCCAGTCCTACATTAGTAGTTGGTGATGTTTGGAAAATAACAATCTTAGGAAAGCCTGCACTAATAATAACAAAGTCTCAGGCTCATCATTTGATATACATCTGACATGCACTGGAAGTGAAAACTGGGGCCAGAATTTCCTTTTCTAGCACAACCAACTATCTGTCAAAAAACCCAAAGTCTGTTTATAGAGGAGAGAGCTTTACAGGAGCTAAAGTGAACTTGCACAGGAACTTCCTCTCAAAACTGCCACAGGTGTAAGATGCACCTGTGGCATGTTTCTCTGTAATTGTGAGCATGTGAATGCTTGTGTGTGGAGAAAGCATCCACTCAAAAATTGGTAAGCAGGTCCATTTTTCTCTTTGGGAGCCAGCCCAGGGGCCCATGTGCTGGTCAGATGTTTATTCCCCAGCTGCACCCACCAGAGGGACTTTCAACTTTACTGTCCTCACAGAGGGGGCTCACCTACTGAAACAAACAGAAAAACATTAACCCTGCATGCTCCTAAAGGCATGTCACTGTGGGAATAACCAAGAAATTACCTTATTTAATTGTCTGTGGATTAATGTTTTCAAGCCAGATAGACAGGGTGCCTTCAGTAACTTCATATTGAAGAGCATCACATCTTTGGGGAGGCAATTCTAGAGGCACAGAGGTAGACCAAGAGCCAGTCATGCTACTCCCACTGAGGATAGGGGGAGAGATTTATACCTGGATGAAGCAGACAAGGGTCATCTCTCCTGCAGAGATCCCTGCCTCATGTAAGGACACAAAGCAAAAGAATTCAGAACAGCAATGACACATTTCATCAACCCCTTAATGTCTAAAATAGGTTTTTACACTCAGTCCTCCCAAGGAAGTTTTCTAAGTGAAGGCATATTTAGAAAGGCCAAAGTCCTCTCCCTCCTGCCTTTGGGGGCTTTGCTGTGTGCTCCTGCAGCGCTTTAGGGACACATCCAGCAGAGCACACCTGGCAGCTGCTGCACTCTGGGAATGCCAGGGTGGTGGCACCTGGTGCTCATCTGTCCCATGACTGGGCAGGGAACAGGAGCCAGACAGAAGCAGTTACATATTTCAGAAGACTTAGAAATTAATAGGTACAGTTTTCTATCTTTGAAAGAGTAACTGGAGAGACAACACACCTGGGGTAAAAAGGTGCTTTGAGAACTGGAGAGGCCAGCTGACCAAGGTGGTGACAAAGCAGCATATCAGTGCTGTGTCTCCCTGCAGTGAGGAAAAGTCTGACCAACACACCCCACACACATTTCTCTTTCCAAAAAGCTTTCTGATTTTCCTTGGGTTTAACTTCACTGTCCCATTTCTTTGAGCCAGCCTTTGCTGGCTTTGCAAGTCTGACAGACTCCCAGCAAATTTCACACAACCAGCAATGAGAGCCACACAGGACAAAAGCTGAGCATTCTTTGTGTTTCCTGTTGTCCATGAGTAGAATCCATACCAGCCAGTCTTCGTGATAATGTGGATGCATAATGCTGTGGAAGTGTAACACAGCCCAGCACACCCCATCAGTGAGATCACAAAAGATAGTTTGGAAGTGATGAGGTTAAATAGATGAAATGCTGGAGAAGTGTCCTTGCTCAAAGCATATTTTAGCATATAAGGTTTTTAACTTAATGCTAGAGGAGAAAAAGGATGATTGTGAGAAAAATACCATTACAACTGACAACTGAACAAACAAAGAATTAGCAAGGTAAATCTGGGACTCCAATACACCCAAGTTTCTGCTATCATTCCAGAGTAGAACAGCCTACTCAGGAAAAACCAGATTTTCAAGGAAAATTAAAGCAATTTTAAAAATAGCTTTGATGTTTAAAATGCATATAATTAATGACAAAAGTTTTCAAAGATACAGTTGGATTAGTTCTGCTTGGATTGTTCCTCTTGTTCCTGTGATTCTCTATCAATCATGAAAGCAAAAGTAGAAATGAAATAAATCGCAGAGTAAAAATGGCTATCTGCACCAGAATTAGAGACGACTTTTACCAATTACTTGAATGATAAATTTTCTTATTGCAGGCACTGCAGAGTCAAACCTTTTATCAAGTGCAACAGAGATTGCTGCTACACTTTAGCATATGCTCAGTAAACCAAACGTTAATCATTTCAAGTAGCACAAGCACGCTGCAGAATAAAGGGAGTCTCCTCTGAAACCCACTATTCCCATCTTCAGGACTGGAATTCAGGAGAAGTGTATGTAATCCCTGTTGAAAGGCTGGAGATCTCAGGCTTGTGCAGCTTGTCCCTACACTGGTACGAGTGCTCGACAAAGTACTTTAAATAACCATTTTACTTTACTTGGCTCCCACCCACAGGTTAGTAAAACCTTGAGACAAGGGAGCAAGGGGTTGGCATGGTTTTCAGCCCCCGACTTACCTCACTGATCATTTGAACAGCTCTCATTCCTGTCCCAGGCTGGGGGAGCAAGAGCACACACATACTGTGTGTCCACATGGAGATTTTGCCAGCGACAAAGTCCAGGAGCAGGCCCCATGGGGATGACACCCACCCACGGGCACCAGGGGAAGGCTTCCCCAGGACTGGCTGTGCACATGGGCATTGTTCCCTTCACTCCAGTGACTGAAAAGCTATGGTGCTCTGAGAGCAGATTGCAAAAGGCAGATCTCTCTGTATAGCAACTAAGAGATATAAAAATATCTTGGCCTTCTGACTCGATTTAGAAAAAAAGAAAAAAAGAATGCAGCTGTAAAACCTAGGAACTTGTTGTTTTGACTTGAAAACTATGTTTAAACAAGCAATGCTGTTTAATTCATATGCTGCAAGGATTTCCACTTCTGTCTGAACATTCCTAAATGTACAGCCTTACAGGGATAATCCATTTTAAAAAATAGGTAGCTGAGGCTATTCCCAAGAGGTAGAAGCTTGTGGATTTACAGTGAAACTGATTCCAGTGCAAGAAAAAGGAAACAGATATTCAGGTTCACCCGATATGCACAACACCAGTGACAACTTCTCCACTAATAAAAGACATGACACAATTAGATTGCTAACCTTTCCACATTGGGAGTTTATCAAAAGAGGCCAGGACTTGAAATGGAATAAGAATTGAAACTGAATTCTGTTACAGAATCCTCCTATTCTCTATTTTTGTCTGAAGCTCTGTGGAGAAAGACCACCTGCCTCAGATCTAGGTGCAAATTGTCTTGATAGAAAAGCTTTGATATTATGGCAAAAGGTGAGTCAATACTGTGAAGGAGCACTCCTGTGAAAGGTAGCACAAGTTGACTAATGGAACTGGGACAGGAAAAGTGCTCAGGAGGAACTGAATTAAACAAATAAAGGTTTTGCACTATTTTTTGGTATCATGTAATGGGTGCCAAAAGACAGCAGGGCCAGAACACAAATTACAAACTGGGACTAGAAAAGAGAACAGTTGGCAAATAGAAAAGAGAAAAAGAAAGCCAAGGACAGTAGGAAGAAAAAATGCCAAACAGGGACTTTAAATGGGGAAATAAAACTGATTTTTTTGTAGTGAGCAAGATGACACAATTTCTACTGCCTTTAAAATAGATTTGAAAACACTACCTATTACAGGGTTTTGGTCCATTTCACAGAGAACATATGGTCCAAATACCAAGCAGATACAATTTCAAAGTAACCTCAGCCTAACAGGCATTTGAAATGCCAGGGGGATAACTGAAGAGCTCCCCAGGTTTAAGTCTTCTGCCATTTGAAGATGCTCCCTGGGGCCCCACACTGCCACAGTGAGGATCCTCCCTGTGTTTGAAGCACATAAGCTCTGGTGAGGGACAAAGAACAACATTGGCTGTTATTTTCCTGAATCACCTGCTATCCTGTGCTAAGCACTTTAAAACCACTTCTTGAGACAAATTAGCCAAGTATCAAGGAGCACCCAGCCTAATGGGGAACCTGGAACTTTTCCCAGGCTGCAAATGTGCCCAATGCTGTAAATGAGCGGATGCTGCTACCCCAGCTCGCGCACCCTGAACAGTCAGTGCAACAATGACTCTCCCCCACACATCCCAGAGAATCTCTGGCAACTATCTGTCTACTAAACCAGCCAACTTTTCTTTCAAGGGACACAAAGGGCAGAAGATGTTGAGAAAGAACTATGAAGACAGTAAAAAACCCAAAGAATATTGTATAAATATTTAACATGCTTTTCCCAAGCTCTACCAAGGTGTATGTAAATGTCCATGTATTATGGAGAGACAGTGTAATCGGGCTTCATCAAGAGCTGGAGTGGAAGGAATAAAAAGGAGTTGTGAAGATTTAAAGAAACCTGAAATCTAAGGTAACAGTACCATTGGCAAAGAGTATAGCAGCTTCTTTTCTCTCGACTGTCCTCAGAATTTTTAATTTTGATGTTGTTCATCTTCAAGGCCAGCCAGCCACCTCATAAAAATGTGTTCACAAGCCATCTATTTCTCCCAGATTCTTAACCAGGACACAGGAAAAGTTCCATTTAAAAATCATTTTATTATTAACATAATCTTCCCATTCAGCCAAGTGTGGGTTCATGTATAAGGAATGTCAGTAAATATTCCATTTGAGGCTTCTTTTTACATTTTTCCATTGATAAATAAACTCTGAATTCACATAAAAAAGTTAAACTTAAATAACTAATATATTTTTTGTAACAGGCATACATTGGTAAAATATAAATATTCTTGTACTCAGCCTTTGCTCTAGATAACAGTTAGCCACACATCACAGTTATTAACAACTAAAACCAAGAAGTCAACTGATTTTCTGGCCTGGACTAAAATAGAGATGGAAACAGAAAATTCACATTTTGACTCTGGGCCAAAAGAGGTTGAGAGGCAGGAAGAGAACAGTTTTATTAACAGCCTTGTTAAAAATAGTCTGCTCTGCCACTGAATCTTAACTTATTCTACAATCGGTAGTTGATTCCATTATAATTTTATGTAACACTCAAGTTTCACTAACAAAATATGGCACATCATCCATGAACAATATAATGATGTTTTAAAACTACCAGGGCAAAACTGCAGGCGATATGAGTGATTTGGCTCTGGCTCACCACTCTGTCCTCTCAGTCTGACATTAACAAATGGTGGCACCTCCCTGCTTTGGCCTCTTTCCTGCAAAAGAGTGGAGTTTGTTACCTGTAGCTCTAAAGTTTCTCAAGTTAACCAGTTACCAGGCAGTCTCACACACTGGGTTTGCTCCCCCAGAAGTCAAGAGCAAGAATCGTTTGCTGGAACATCCTCTCACAGGACTCTGGGGATGATGGTGAAAGGGACCACGGGACTGCTGGCTTCGAGCTCCAGCGCCGTCAGGAAGCATTCGGTGGCGGCATCATCATTGCCTTGAGCCTGCAGCACCTCTCCCAGGCTGTTCCAGACCTCGTGGGCTGTGGAGTTCACCTGGACAGCATCTCTGAGAATCTTCTCTGCCAAGCTAAAGCGCCCAAGCTGGTGGAGTATCAGAGCCTGCAAGAAAACAAAGGGAAAATGGCTGAGATTGACCAGTAAGGCTTTCCTGAAGCTCAAACCAGGCCACTGCAGTGAAATAAGGGTAGGCAGCTCTTGGGCTCAAAGCGTTAGACTACGTAATTTTTATTTATTTTTTTAAATTTAAGAAAATAAATTACCTGATGCAGGACTGGAGCAAGCTACTCCACACCAACAAAGTCAAGTGGCTTTGGACAGGAAACAAAGACTAAATAACAAAAACTCCACCAATTTGCCAAAAAGCAGGAAGTACCTGGGCTTTTGCACAAGCTCCAGTTATCTGAAGTCCTAAGGTGTGTGCCCTGAGGTTTTTCCATCCTCCCTGTGCATCTCAGCACCCAGCTCATGCCTTATAACACCTGAGACCGTACACAGCACCAGGGGCACTCGGGGATGGATGTGACAAGACTGAGTTCAGCTCAATGGGCAACAACCATGGTGCTTGACTTAAGCTGTGGAACAGGAAGAGGGACTGATATTGCCCCAGTTATGCACAAAGGACCAGCAGGCACAGAACTTCCTCATGAGCATCCTTGTTACAGATCCTGTAGCTTCCTCTATGAGATGGGATCCGATTCAACACTACATGATCCAGAGCACGTCCAAACCCACTAGGATATGGGCTGAATGAGGCCATGGAAATATCCATCCATCACATTCAGCTATGTTACTGTGCCAGAAAAGTCATGGAATGACCCAGTAAGAGAGATTTATTTTGGGATTATAATAATCCTAACAATATTGTGCATTTTTACATTGTGATTCTGTATTGCAAAACACATGGACCACAAATCTTTGTTTTGCAGAGGCATCCCAATTACATGCTTTTAGAGGCCTTGTGACTTCTGCCCTCCCAGCCTCCACTCCTTGGACCACAATTTCTTTTATCTCTCTGTACATCTGTCCCTCAAATCCTTATTAACCTAAGCACCAGTGATTAGAAAGTACTGACATTCTATGCAGCCCCTGAATTATCCACCATACATTTTTGGAATTGTGCCCATTTGGCTGACTTCCAGCTTGGGAAGACTGTTAACTCCATCCTACAGAAAAACTGAGCACACCCTGCTCTGTAGAACAATATAAAGAGTACTGGCAAGTGAATAAATAAATATAATGCAGGCTAATTTCTACTGGTCTGGCAGATGTTCTCACATAAAGGTGCTAGAGGGCTTTTCTGGGTTTGGACTGTTTTTGAGCTGTCAATTGAGTCAGCATTTTCAGATTAAGTGAACAGTACTTCCAATACAAAAACTGGATAGCCCTCAGGGTCAGTGTTTTTTTTCCCCTGCAGCGAAGTGATTGGCAGTGACTGGTAGGTATCAGATGTGAAATTACAAAAAAAATGAAGCGAGGAGATGGAATACACAAAGCTGGTGTCACTGCAATGCATCTAATCTTAACAAAATTTAAGGTAAGATTCTCTATTCTCATCAGCCTTGCTTTCTTGGGATGCAGATATGTATATTTTATACTAATTAAACATTTGAATTATTTGAATATTGCTAAAACTATTTTCTTAAATATGCCAGACCATTTTCCCTGCTTGCTAAGGATACAAGCTGTTGTTTTGAAGACCGAAGAAAAAAACCAAGTTTTGCAGATATAAGCCTGTTCATAGGAAGAGACACATATTACGTCACATCTGCCCTATTCTGTATGGCAAAAGGGAGAGCTGAGACTTTCCAAGTGATAGAATGAGAGCAAATACTGGCAGTTTGCCTGCTGTTATACTTTCCTAAGAATACAAGCATTAGTGTTCAAATTAGTGTTTAGCAGTGGTGAAGGAACCACTCTTGTGTGGGCAATGAGGTTGCATACTGTCCCCTCACATTTTGGGGACCCAGCTTTTTCAAGGGAATGCCTCCTCAAAGTCAGCCTTTCACTCGTGTCTTAGCCTGGGATGGTATGAAGACTCCTGCCTCAGGTGGTAGCCCTGGAACAATGAGCTTTGCTTCCAAAGAACCAATAGAAAATTAGACTTATTTCATGCAGAGAATTAAAAGCATAGTGACATTTGATCGCTTTAGCTGTGGGCTGAACTCAAATAAGTGATCTAGAGAAAGAACACAAAATACCCTCTGATTCATTGACTTTCTCAGAATGATGGTCAGATGTCATGCATTGTATGTGTCCAGTTTGTCCCCTTCCTGGATGACTTCATCAAAATTCTGAGGCATAGAACATTTCAAATTGTTTGCAGTTCTTGCCTGACTTTGCTCTATTAAGCATTACACACCATAGGCAGAAGGAGCAAGCATGTCTATCATGCAGCAATATCCTTTGGTGACCTCACACCAACACTCATCCAAGCAAACTAACTTCTGTTTATCAGCTGTCAGCATATACTTGCTTTCTGAATTAACTCTTCAGGAAAAAAACCTAAATCACTAAACCCAACAACAACAACAACAACAAAACCCACCCAACCAACCCCCTTCCCAAACCAAAACTCCTCTAAGACTTCCCAGAAATCAGTACAAATTATCCCAGTCCTCTATTCCTCTGCTTTATATCTGGAAACAAAATCTCGAGACCTTCAGGCCTTCACCTATTTAGCAGCAGATGTACAGGTAGCATTTATCTACAGAATAATGTTAAGTCTTCTGCTTTGTGGCTGGAGATGGGCCTGAACAACACATCAGCTCTGCAGAAACACAGAGGGGTACCTAAGTGACATATGGTTCACACCTTAAGACTTGGCATGCTACCTTACAACCTAAGCAGAATGCCTTTTCTATATATCCTCTCCATAAATCTTTAAAAGGATAAAATATGAGAGGGATTTTGGAACCTGAATCAATTAGAAAAAGTGCTATATAACAATTTGTGTAAATAACAAGAACTGTCAGTAGGAAAACATCCATTCAACAAAATATACTAAAACCAGTAAGTTCCAAAGGAATTATAGAAATCTAAGGCAACTTATTTGTACATTTTAGAATGCTGCAGTACTTGACAGAGGTGTTTAAGACAACTGTTGGCATCTGCAGGAGAAAGCAGGATCTTTCCTGCTATTGCATCTCTTTCACATGAAAGAACAATAAATGTATGAAATTTGCTTCTAACAGTTATGAAAGCCTCTAATGTGTGCAGACTTCTTTATTTTGCAGCTTGGTACGAATGTTGCTTATTACTTCACTCCATGTTTGGTTTGCTGAGAATTTTGGGGTTCCTTTGAGGTTGATTTTTTTCCTGTCAAATCACTGATCCCTCTAAGTGTGTTAAGGCTTTCACTTTCTCCCTGGTTAGGATGTCTGTATGTTGTAAACTCTCTCTCCCCTTCTTTTTCTTTTAGCCAGTTCTACATTGTAGGGGTTGATTTTGTAACTCAAAAAAACTCCAAGAAAGAACTTTAATGAGAAATGGCACAGGCAGAAAGTGAAGAGAATCTCTGAAGAAACAAAGAGACTTTTTTGTGCCATCATCACAACCAAGGAAACCAGTGCTTCATGTCTCCAGCTCACTGATATTTATACCAGTCACTTTGAATAATCAACAGTACTCAAAGCTCTGTGGAGTTCAGATGCTCTCTGCTCAAGGAAAGGTCAACAGCCCTTTATAGTGCCTAGCCAGAGCTGGGAGTAAAAGGGATTTTGCAATTCCAAGAGCCTCCAGGGGCTCTCCAAAGGGGCTCTCTAAAAGAGCAACACTGTGTAACACTGTGTGCTGCCTTGAACAGGGAGGTACTGTTGTCACTATAGACAGGTTCTACACAAACTTCACACCCTAAGAGAATAAAACCCTCCAGGAATTAATCCAAGCGGGAAGGAAAGTGTTTCCAACTTTTGCCACAGGCTATTTTCAAGATCTTGCCAATTCTTTCCTCACCCAGTCTGGAGTCACAAAACCTCCCTCTTGCTGGGCAATGATTCTACATGAGTTTTCTCCCTCAGTCATTCCATTTTCACTTCATTTTACATTTCCCCACATACAAAACTGCTATTCTTTGCTTATTTCACCGAAACATATCTCCAAGGACTGTTATTTACAATGCTCAGTCAAACAGGGCCCATTTGTTCATTAGACAAATGTAAGCATCTTTGAAAAGGAAAACATCCAAATGAATTTGGATTTCCAAATGGAGCATTACAGTCTTCAAATAAAATTTCCAGTTAGAAAATGCACTATTATTTATTAATAAAATACGATGACTCAGAACCTGAACAACATCATGTAATAAGGAATTGTATAAAGCCATAATTGCTTAAACAAGCATGTAGTGTAGTCTTCACTGCAAAGGTATCCTTTTTTTTTCTGCAAGTGGGCTTTCTCTCTTTGCAAATTAACCTGTCATAATGACTAACCAAACAGTCAATGCAAAACAATATCTAGACAAATAAACATAGGACTAAAATTCTGTAAATAACTAATTTTTCATTTTGAAAAACAGCTATTTAAAAAATTATTAACACCAGCATTTAGAGCACTCTAGTATGGTCACTTTTTTATTTGCTTCTAGGCACATCAGATGCTAACATTCAATTTTTTTCCATGGAACTAACTTTGAAAAAATTACAGTCATAATTATTGCCCATCATATGTCTCATCAAACCAGAGCTTTATCATAAACTGCTAAACCATATTTGCATGAACTGGGAAAAAAAAAAGGGGTAGAAAGATAACACTACAAAGATCACTGTGGTTTCTTCAGTGTAAATAAAAACTTTGTCTCAAGAGAGCTGGAGACTCTACTGACTACTGACTACTTCTTCACCATGCCTGAAAATAAACAGTTCTCAGTCTCAACAGAAGCATCATTTCAGATTTTTACCTTTATTCACTTGAAATCAAGAGGAATATTTTCATTTTCTCTGAGAATAATATAGACTAGAAGAGGGAGAAGTTCTCAAATGCAATGAAATTTATTTAAAAGTGAAAAAGAAGAGGAACTGTGACCGTGAGTCTGTTTGCACTCCTGTCTTTTTCAGGGAGGGTGCTGAACTCTCTGCAGAGAAGGAAACTGGAAAATGGGAGAAGTGGACAGAACGAGAACAAGAAATGTGGCTGACTTAACACACAAAAAAGTGCCAGAGATTCTCACCATGTTTAAAGAAATGCAGTCTGTTGACCTACAGAAGTCTCAACTATGGAAATTTAAGCAGTACCAGATATGATATTAATATTAATTTATTCCTGGCAGGTCTGTTACATGACTTGTTTGCTAAAAAGCTTCTATACTTGCATGATACAGATCTTATTTAGCTAAAAAGTAATCCTCAGAGCTAAAAGTTTGCCTTGCAAAAACAACAGCTACAAGAAAACATTATAAGCATATGAAAATAAAAAATGGACTGATTTTGCATTTAGTGATAAGAGCAGAGAGACAGAAAAACAGTGGCCTGTTTTGCTGATGACCTGCTGAAGCCCAATAAGCCAACAGCTGATAATGTATAAGCAGACAGAGCTATTCTGATGTGGAAAACAATTATTTTTAAAAGCAACAAAAGATTTAAAGAACTCACTTCACCCATCTTCACCATAATTTTCCCAGTTCACTATCTTACTGTTTTTAAGTGGGTTCCAGCCAAAGAGATAATCAACTTTAAGCTGTGATATAGAAGGACATGCTAGAAACATCCCCATCCTATATAAAAACCTAAAAATCAGCGATTATGACCATAAATAGTTACAAAACTCGGTGTGCAATGTATGCATTGCAAATCCATATGCAGAGTAATTTTAGGAACACAAAACTGCCCCTTGTTACATGCTGCTTTTTCAGCCTATTTTGCAAGTGTTAAGGTGGCTGCTATTTTTAAACAAATCTATCAAACTTGAAGGTTTACCAGAGACTTGACAGTGTTATGCTATAATAATGAAACAGAAGTGTTCGTGAGGCAAAATGAGAAGAATTTGCATGATACATGGAAAAAGTACGTAAAATTCTACAGCTGATACTTCCCAACCTCTGTGATAAAAATACACATTTTATATGTAGTCTATAATCAATATTTACAATTACATAGATTGAAACAGAACATTAATTATACACTGTGCTCTCCTATTTTTATTTTAGCTGATGACATTGTGCTGAAATGTGTCCATCTAGTCAAAGTATGACTTTGCATAAGAAATAATTTACAAACTCCTTTCAAAGGCACATGCATGTTGAGTCATTGTGCGTGACTATGTTCTGCAAGTATGAAAAGATTGTGACATAGCACATCAGTTAGAAATAAGCCATTCCATCAGAAAAATGATGAATAAACATAGTTCTGGATCTACAGACACAGGTTGCATTTTAATGCAGGGATTTTGAAGGGTGGCCACATTATTAGGCTTAAAGCCACTGGATTGACCACACTACACCTACTTTACAAGTAAAGGTAATAATAATTTTTTTCTTTTGTAATTGGAGAAGAAACTGCAAAACCTATATAAATAGTTTTCCAAAATGCAGAATAAAACCCACTTATCTTATTTTCATTAACAAGGTAATTATTTTGAAAAATAAAAAGCATATTTCTTCAAATATTGTCTAAATAAAGCTTCCTAGCAGCTCAATATGGGTTTTCTTTTTTAAATGAGAACAATCAGCTAATAATACTACATTTGATCACTCACTAAACGAAACAAAGCAGCTGATGAACAAATACAAACCTTGAGCCAACACTTTTGTTCAGAGCCTATCCCAGATCATCACCTGTGCCCCATGTCCCTCTTTGCCTCACCCCTCCCTCGCCTTCCTCCATGCCCAGCCCACCCTCTGTGTGCTCTGTGGCCCTGCTGGAGCCCCAGTTTGTTATTTCTCTGCCCTTCCCCCAGTTCTAGCATACCCCCTAAGGTATCCAATTGCTTCCCCTGCTGCAAAACACTTGTTGCTAGGAGAAAACCTACTGCTTGGCAACAGATTTTTAAAACAACAACTTTGGCTTTGTTACTCACTGAACTTCACATCACCAGCATGAAATAACGAACCCGTGTGGTCAGGAGTACATTTGTGTACTTGTAACTCCCTTGGAAATGACTGATCCCTTCCCACAAAGATGTGCTTGCCTTTTAGTTCCTTATTGCTCACAGCCCAGAATGCAGAAAGGTTCAAAATTGAAAGTTGTTTTTAAAAACTGCTCATTGTAGCCTTCCACTGAGATGGAAGCTCTTAGGGGACTTCTTTTCCTGTTAAGACAACATGTTCTTGCAATATTCTGCTGTAATACTGATTTACACCTTATTTGATCATCCTATCAGCTTTTTAGAAAATAGCATGACTACCAGGCTACATTGCAAGAACTAATTTGACTACAGCAAGCACACTGGAAACAATAAAACACCTTATGATAAAGTAAAGCAGCTGGTGACTCCAGAGCTTATTTAACTTTTTATCTCCATCTGAAAATTACATTGAGAGTCTTAATTTACACACTGTAGCTACCAACACAGTAACCCCACAATGGTTCTCCCTTCAGAAGTCAGATGGCTACAGCTCTGGCAAGTACTGCATCACCACTGGCATCAGGGAATAATTAAGTACAGCCTTAGTTCTCAGGTTATGGCCAGTCCTAAACTTGGAGTATTTGTCATCTGCTGCAAACATTTTACATTTTGTCCCAGGTGTGACACCATGAGGTGACGCTGAAGTGCACGTAGGTCTCTGGATCACCTCCCTCCATCTGGAAGATTGGCACCACTGCATCTTCACTCCCCCCCTCCCAGCACTGAAGCCACATTGTCTTCTTACCTTACCCACAAACCAGAAATGTATAAAATACATACACCTGTGATGAAAATGGGTGCAGGAGATCACAACTTCACACAGTGCTGTTTATGAAATGGGCTCATAGTAATTTCTGTAATTTGGAATGTTCTTGCCTTTTGTGATTCATACCTTCACCCTTTGCCCTATGTAGGCAGTTCATACATATAAACACATCACAATGCATTCCCTACAGAAATTCTGCCACTTTATCAGTCTAATCTGTAGCTGTGTTTCAACACTGCCTGGGCAAGGCCAAATTCACCACTGGATCACTGTGCTCCACACAGAGACTCCAAAGCACTGTTTGTTATTGATGCCATTATTTTTCCAGTATTGAGTCGAAGGGTCAGAAGTAGAGCAAACTGTATTTCTGTTATTCAAAACCTAGGAGTAAAACAGAAGTTTCAATATCAAAAGAGGGAAAAAAACCCCTGTTACCAAGTGCCAAACAGGATAAATAGAAAACCTCAGACCAAGATTTTTGAACTGAGGAGGCTCAAAGTCAGCCTACTGTGTCAATATTCAATTATGTGAGCAAAATACTGGATTTTTCACAAGAACTGAGGATACCAGGAATACAGAGTCCTTACTCCACTGCCTAAAACTCCAGGTTCCAGTTTAGAATACCTGAAGGTTCCTGGTTTTGAATGCTTGTGCCCCATGCAAAACTGTTATAATGTCAAGAAATTAATGTTTTTCTGTCCATCAGTCAATTATGGATGGAATTAAAGACTAAATAATTAGAAATAGCATGCAATGACTTTTTAAGAAGCTGTTTTTCATTAATGACAGTTCTTCTGAACAACCACACTGAACACACTAGCTGTATGTGGCTTCTGGAAATATTAATTAGAAAAATTGATCAAATGTTATAATGAAGAAATCAATTTGAAGTTAGAAAGGAAAGGAAAACCAGAGTTGTAGATCCAGTACTAGGTTCTATGAGTAAAATTTATAATTAATAGAACTGTCAGAGTTCAAATTGAGCTTTGGAGATCTCTAGAGTTAAATCTCTAGATTGCCACTGGACTGAAAGCCAGCACTTGTAGTCCATGCTTGTATACAGTAAAAATATGCTTGCACACAGTACCACAGAAACCAGCACTTATTTTTCTGAACTTCTGAGACTATGAAAAAGGAATCAGAAGTGAATGATATTCTTCTGAAGTACCTTTTTGCATTTATGTATGTGCATTTCTCTCAAATAGTCTGAAAAATGCTGTATTAAATATTCAAAGTCAGAACTGCGGTATTAGATAAAAGATGACCAATCTTTTCATTACTAAAATAAAACAGGAATTCATAGATTAAAGCACATTATTCATTTTTTTATCCCTTTTGCCCTTAGCCAAAGAGACTTCTGCATATAAAAATATGTACATACATATGTTATAACTATGACTAATGCCACTGTTTCAAAAGTGTTATGACACCACAGCAGCACTTACTACACTGGCACTGCAGTAACCTCTAAGAAAAAAAAAAAAAAAGGTTATTTTTAATACAGCATTAATAAATATATATTTTTATAGCATCCCCAGGAAACAGACCACTTCCTCTCCCGCAAAGCAGATGTGATCTGCCATCTGCTGCTCGGGCTCAGCACACTGCTCTGGAAGGGCCATCTCCATGGCAGTGTGCAAAATCCTCCCAGCAGGAGAGGGAATGCACCCCCTCTCTCCCCGGATTCCAAAAGGCAAGGCAGAAGCTGTAGGTAGCTGTTAACCTGCCAGACTGCCAGGACAGCTGCCAGCAGATCCTTCTCTAAGGGACAGCTATTTTCAATGTGAAGGGAGGGCCCACACCCTCCCATCTGTGCACCATCAGGCGCAGGTCAGAAGAGCCAGAGCCGAACCATTGGCTAAGAAAGGGCTTCTAGCATTTCCAGAAAAATAAAACAAACACTTCCCTGTATACTAACTGCACAAAATTGGAAGAATTTGAACATACTGAAAACTACAGAAAAAGCTTCTGACAACTAAAAGAGAAGCCCAAACAGCAGTATTATGGGGAAAAATTATCAAAGAGCTAAGAATAACATCAATGTACCTCAACAAATCAGCTTTTGTTAGCACTGATATGGAAGCAAACAGATTAATATAACTGAAGCACCACCTAAGTTTTATAATTAAATTCCATATAAGCCTATCACATTTTCTCTCAACTTATTTTTTTTCGGGGGGGGGGGTTGGTTTTTGTGGATTAATTGTTAATTTTTTAATCTAAAACTTGTAAAAGTAAGGTGTTTCCCACTTAATCAACATCAGGTCAGAAGAGTCCTCTTAGGTCACTCTTTTCTGTCCCCTGTTGTTACGGACAGCCTTACGACAAGATGTCTTGCTCCACAGTGCTTAGCCTGTAAGGGCTAGGAATCCTCTTCACATTATCTTCCCAAATTTTTCCATAGCTAGCTTTGTTTTCATTTGCTCCAGTGCCAATGCCCCTCAGCTTTATTTGGATTATGCATAATCCTCTCGTGTTTACAAGGATCATATATTATTATGAAAGTTTCCTGCTCCTCCCAGGAAACGCAGCAGATTTCCAGTGCCACGCTGCCGTGCAGTCACCTCGGCACTGAGAGGGTGTAAGAGCAAGGCACAGGCTGGGTTTGGCATCCAGCCACGTTCCTCGAGGTTACAAGAGAACCACAGCCCCAGCCTGGGAGGAATCTAAGTGAACCTCTGCCTTGGTGCACACTGATGCTTCACTTGCCCTGCTGACCAGCCCCAGCTGGTTTCACTGGGCATGGCAGCCTCTGCTCTGGGTACATAAACCAGTGGAGCACAAAAACCACCATTCTGCCACCATTCCTTCTCCAAGGGAAGGAGAATCTGTAGGCTTACAAAACTAAAGGTGAGACTACACTCTTGACAAGATGATGATGCTGATAACAGGGACAAGATGATGTCTCGTTGTGCCTGGGCAACTCATGCACAATGGAGATGCAGCTCTGATCAAGTACTACCCTAGTTCTTTGTCCTCCCCTGTCATTTCCATACTTGTCTTGCTCTTGCATTTCTGAATATTATTTTCTTTCTTTCACTGAAAGGTCTCCAAGTCTCACTTTTAATCAAACTTTGCCTTAGTCATGCAACTCTTCTCACTGAGTAGAGGTACTGCTTGAACTCAAAATATTCTGTTAACAAATCCAGCAATATTTAGTGAAGTCTCAGTTATTTCATCAAAAAGTTCTTCCAGAATTCTGGTCAACTTCTCCATACTCTTCCACCAGCAAGTAATTGCCATCATTTCCATACTTTCATTTCCACTGCCAATTTTACCTTTGCCATCCATGATGAATATCACATTCCTGTTGAAGATTGAGGCAAAATATGACTTGCAGTTACGGTTGTAAGTGAATATCCATCACTGCTCTGATTGACACTGCACGTTAAATCATATTCTGTGGTTGGTTTATGGCTCTTGAAATACATTTTTCAAATTGTCTAACAGATTAGTGCACAAGGTTGGAATCTGCAGAGAACATGTAATTCCAAATGCTGCTTCTCCCTCAGTCCTCTCCTTTGGTTTACTATTGTCAGCTGATAGGCAGCTGGAATAAATTTGAGCCCTGCTTCCTCGAGTGTAAGAGCCTTGTCCATTTGAGTCACTTTTCTAGTTCACTGGAGCACAGTTGGCAGGGAGAACAAGAATGACAGAAAAGGCACTCCCCCACAAAGCTAGGATTGATCAGAGCAAGCAAACTGGGAAGTTAATGCTTTCTGAGTAAAGAGCTGAAATGCAGAGTAGCAGCTTACACTTTTCAAGGAAGGGATTTTCATGCCATAAGAACTACAGCAACAGCATGGGTTTGGTGGGGAAGGTGAGAATTCTGGAACTTAAGTGAGCTGCTGAATCCCAGGTGAGATACAAACATTTCCTACCAGCTATTGTGTTTAACACCCATGGATTTGTCTTCACAAAAATATTCAGATATAAATCTTATTTTAAATCAAATGTAATCCACACAGCAGAAAGACCACACCTACTCATAACACATCCCTGTATTTTTGAAGCTTAGGCTTTGATTCTGCAGCAAATGAAGAGAGTTTGGATGGCCAAGATAAAGCTACCTCATTGATTTTCCAGAGATCACCAGCTGCTCATACTATCATATCACAGTTTTAAAGGAAATTAAGTTTGATGTGTCAATTACTTTAATAGATCTGATAGCATTTCATGCTGTTTTATACTTTACAACAGAACTAGTTATTTCTGGCAATTGCAACCTACCAACTTGTGGCTAGGCATTCATTTTAATATGACAAAGCATCATCACAGACTGCATTTGTGTCACAGCATTTCATAACCCTCTGGTAAATCTTTGGGTCCGTGACCCTCACAATACCATCTGTTCCAATGCTAGTGTGGCTATCACTTCTTCAAATGGTCATAAATTAAAAACCAGACAGAATTCCAAAGAAGCTACTGTCAGCTGTCAGGACAAACTGTAAGAAGGACCATGGAAAAATGGAAATTGAAATGGCTTTGCAGCTGATAGAGGTTCACCTGCTCATCTTTTGAACACTTGTAAACACAAGACAATATCTGCCTTAATTTATTACTTGCACCCATTTAGAAAATAAGAGGGTTGTTTTTAAATGAGAGAATGTACTTTTAAAACTGTGTCTTTATTTTAAAATACTTATTTTAAGGTAGCAAATCCCACTTAGCATCAGACACATTTTAAATCAGAAGTCAGGGCAAAACCCTTTCTTTTAGTAGGTCAGATCACTTTTGATAGATGGCAAGCATTCTTAGATAGCAAGTATTCTTCCAAAATTCTATCTAACACCAACTTTGTCCATGTAAATTTAGAGCTTTGAAACTATTTTCACACTCCATGTTGTACAGAAGAAATGTTGAATCCACATGATTTTTTTTGTTATTTCTATAGCCCTTTAAAGATAAAGTCTTTATATCACTCACAATTCACTATTTCATCTAAACATATTATACTATGCAGGAATACAGCTAACTAAATTAATGTAACACGATATATTACATTATGTTCTGGAATAATTTAAAAAAGTCAACTTTTAACAGCACTGACCACATTGAAGCCCGGTTTGGTTTTCTAATGACTCTGTCTTACATCGCTGCAGCAGAGAATTTACAAATGCTCACTCTTGTGCATTTGCTGATACATAATAAAAATCTGAAATAATGAAAAAGCCTTCATAGTCTTTCCTCCTGCCTCTATTTTTTCTAATATTTGCACAAGTCTTTTCTTTTTGCATCAGTCCAGATGAAAGGTAGTAAAGAATGATTTTGTATGTCTGATTTCCTAAGGATATTGGTCTTAAGTAGTAGGTTCAATGTGTGAAATGTAAACAGTGTATTAGTAGTGGCTGAGGAAGATTGAACACACTGAGTTGCTGGAAGTCATTTCACCAAGATCACTGATTAAAGACTAATTATTAGAAAGCAGAAAAAAAAAATGGAACTCACACGTTAATTTTAGATACATCCGTAAAAGAAGCATTTGTAAATTCACTTACAAAGTTTAGTTCCTGGGATAACAAGAAAGCATCCAAAAACTTTGGGATTTTTCATCAAAGTATTTAGAAAAAAAAAATAGAAAGAATCAAATGTCTGAATCCTAATGGGCCTACTAAAGCACGCTATATTGCTCAAGTGGCTTAGCTTTTAACAGTGTGAATAATGTCCATGTTTTCATATTTCTGCCAAGTAAGTCCTTTGCTTTGTTCATCTGAGCAGTACTAAAAGACTGAAGATTTCTTCCAGGTCAAATGCTTTATGTATAGATATGTGGCTCTTGTACATGAGCACTCCATTTTAACTCAGTGTTTTTCGAATATTTCTTTTTCCGTCAATTCTATACCAGCTCTTAAGAAAGAAAAGGTGTTCCTAAAATCAACTTCAAATCTAATTTAAGGGCTATTTCTTGAAAGCCAGCTTCCTTGAAGCATCACACCAGCATCTACCACAACACAGGATTTCTCAAATTAGTGTGAAAAAGCCACACATGTACAAACTGCACATCAGGGATTAGCAGAAAGAAGCTGTATTGCAGTGTGATGCAGAAAGTTTTCTCAATTCCCCCAGACTCCGATAAATGCATCTTAGTACAAAACTACATTCCACCTCAACACCTGGACAATAATATATACTTACAATCATTGTGACACACCTCAAGGTATTAAGCAGCCCTCTTTTGTTTACCTCCCACTAATCACAGAACAGCAGCACAGAGTTATGGTTTGCCATTTCTTACCAAACTGATCTTCCCCAGAGGGTATTATCCCTCTTCAGGGAAAAGCTGGCCTGAGAAGTCTTACAGTCAAAACTGTATTTATTGCATATAATGGTAATTACATAAACACACAAACAACATAACAGCAAAAGAAGACTTACAACATTAGTTCTCCAATACTGACCCTGGTTACACATAAACAAACATTCCAGAGTTACATTTGTGCTCACCAATTCAAGTTAGGGACTGTAATAGTCTTCAATTTCCCCAAGGACATAAAGCAAAACTTAATACTATTTTGTTCAAAACCAGGTATGATTCTCATTTGTAGGAAGATGCACCAAAGCACAGACCTGAACAGAACATCTAAGAACAACTAACCACTCCTTGTATAATAAAAGCAGCAATCCTTTTTCCTTTACATTTCTGTATCCATGTACTTCATATTTAGTTCTGGTTTGAAGTTAACTTGAATTTATTTTACTACCAAGTAAAAATGTAAGATAAGAAACAAAGATTTATAGAAGTAGTTTACCTTTATCACCTATAAAAGTATGTTACTAAAAAACCGTGCAATGTTTAAATGAGCTCTCAAAACCAGAGCAAAAAGAAGTCAACAGAAACAACTTTACTGATGCCTCAGGTACTCCTGAACCAGTCTGCTATCCAAACAGACATCTCCTTCACCAAGCATCTCAGCTGCAATGACTTGGGAAATAATATATTCATTGAGCAAACCCAAGGCAACACTGACAAATCTTCCATAAAGGAAGGGAACTGTGAGAAAGAGAGATGTAAGTAAGTGAAGTGATATATTATTTAAGAGTATTGAAAGTGAATGATACAAGGACCTCATTTTACATGGCTGAGCTGAATGGCTATCAAGGAGCTCCCAGAGGTCCCTTCACTTAAATTGCATGCACAGGCAAGAACTATCAAATATATCATTTTCACTGATAAATGATAGAGGTGATTTAATAATCTACATTTTAGTAGGAGGTCCGTCAGAGCCAGTACTAAATTTAAATATCATAAAGGAAAGTCCTCTGCCAATCATTCACAAGTCAAAACCCACAAAAGACACTCCACAGGCTCTTTTCAGCAGGCAGTGGGAATACTGATACTGCTGCCCTAACAAGATTGACATCGGAGATACCTATGGGGGAAATTATTTTCTTCACAGTGCAAAGGCACTGGAAAGAATAATCACAGGAATTAAATGTGAGTCCTGTGAATGTGATGCTTAGAAGGAGAAATCAGGAGGCTTGCATTGTATTTAAAGCCAGGTATGTCATCACACCTATGCTTCAGTTTCCCTATTTCTTACAGGGAATACATGCTTCAGGGCCAAACATTTAAACTTAACATGTTGAACACTACAAATTATTATGAAAAAAATACTACAACCTTATAAAAAAATCTGTATTTTTGATTTAGAAAATGAGTAAAAAAGACTAGAGCTATTGCCTTACTCTCTGACATATCAACTCTTAGTTGCCATACCACTTGCACATGCTCAGCTTAGCCAGTTACTTTTTATTCTTCCAAATTTCCTTAAATGCTTAAATTTTCATGTCTAAAAATATAATAACTAATAGTTATAGTTATCAAATGCCAAGAGCTGTTTGCAAAGCTAGTGTTTTAACAAAGCATACAGACTAGAGTCAGGATTAACTGGTGAAACTAAAGAGTTCTTACCTCTTGGCTCTCTATAACGTCCACACATACTAGTATCAAAATTTAAAAGGTGCAGATCAACACTGTACTGCTGACTGAAAAAGTGGTGAAAGCCCAAAATAGCTTCCTGTCTTCAAGTTTATCATTACTTAGTCTCATCCACGATGTATTTTTCCACCCATCTCAGCATAACCAGGTTGTTTACCATGATAGAAGTAGCATTAAAAGCATTAACAATTCTAAATATGCAGTCAGTTTTGTTCAGAGAAGACACTGGCTTTTTCCAGTGAGATGAAGTACACAAAGTGGCCAGAGAGCATCTCCCCTACTGAGAAACCAAGAGATGGCAGCTTTCTGAAGAGTATTACCATATAAATATCTTCATGCCATTTGTTGCTATTTGATGAAGAGAATATACTCTAATAGGAATAATAATGGAAAAACAACCAACACACTTTCAAAATAAACCGTTTTCAGAGATGCACAAAACCCACTTCAGATCTTCCCATGAATTAAAGCTCATTGAAATAAATGCTATCTCTGTAATTTGTTCATCTATATCAAAAAAGTAACTTGACATAAAAAATAGTCCACCATTAACCTTAAAGGCCAGTTCTCTAACTTAATCTAACACAAGTTTGCTACCAGAAAACACAGTCTATTTTTAAAGAAATCTAATCTTGGAGAAAATATATCATGCTATTCACACATAGTAAGTTGCAAGGTACAATTCATCTTTAAACAGTAGATTCATGAGCAGGGGAGCTATTGCCAAGTACAAAACTGGCTAGCAGAGAAGCTAAGCTTCAGCAAATGGAAAAGAGGTCTTAAATAAAATCTAAAATGAGATGAGCTGAGGAGGGAGAGAGAGACATAAGAAGACTGCTCCAGAATGGGGATTTGCAGAAAAAACTCTGAACCAGAGTAGACAACTTATCTGGGGAATACAGCTGCTTGACATAATCTTACAAAAGCGAGCATTAAAATTATTTCCTGGGGACAGTTGCTTCCAGATCTCTAGTTTTGCATTAGGCTACTTTCTGCTTGATAAGGATAAGATAAAGCACAGTTTTCAAGAAAAAGTTGTTTATGGTTCCTAGTCAGAAAAAAAAAGAATTATAATTGATTAGGTAACTTCTGGTCCTCTCAAGAGCAGTCTGTTTTCTCAGGAAATAGCTTCTGTCAAAGCAAGTAAAGCTCCCCTGTGACGAATATAAAGCAAAAAGCAAAAGATCATTTAACCAGTGTATAGAAATGCACCTGAAAACTGCATGAAACTTACAGCAAAATACATGCACTGATAACTCCTGCACCATTTTACAATATTATGTTATTCTAAGACAGACTGAGAAAGAGTCAGGGCTCAGACACCTGGCAATGGTGCTGCAAGTTTTTCACACAGATTTACTCACCACCTCAACTAAGCCACATGGAATGGTTTATCTCATTCAGATTACTGTTGATGGTAGCACTTAGTTATATTTCACCAATTTACAAAGTTATGCAGCACAAAAAAAAGAAAAGAAAAAAAAAAAGAAGAAACAACATCTGTAGATGACTGCAGGCTTCAAATGTCCTGTAGTTAAAGAGTTCTGACCTACAGAATTCTACAACAGAACCCCTCTCAAGAGAAGGAAAATAAAATCTCTCTTGTTCATTTAAAGTTGAGGATGGCTACTCTCTCAAAGCCTTTTTCACATTCTTTACATTTATTCCCCCCAATCCTTAAAAATGTTTCTTTATTAATTATATGAAATTCAATTATAAGTGATTAGATGCCAGATGTTACCTACAAGCAAAGCATACCAGGTGCTACATAGCTTTTATTGCTGTGTAAGTTCTCAGCCCCAGCTATAAAGAAATACACAAATAAATTCAATGAGCATAAAAATGCCCATGGAAGCAAAATAATCATAATTAGCTCAGTGCACACTTCAGCAGAATGACCTAATTTAAAAAGTGTTTTGCAAAGCAATTCTCATATTGAAAGGCAATTACACAGAGCAAAATAAAAATAGAACTTTTGAGATCCATGCAAAAAAGCACCAGCAAGTATCCATGAAAAGGGATGTAAGAGACTACAGAGGATAGCAGAAAAAAGCACACATTTTCAATTTTTTCCATGCCTTCTCTTTTTTCCTTTTTGTTCTTTTCTTGAAAATAAGGAGAATTTAAATATCAAGAACAAGTATTAGCACTTTACTGACACGAGGCCTCCTGGCCATTTCCTGAATTACTAAGACCTCTAAGACTACTGACATTTTCCTTCTGTTAAATTAGTCATCCTTGTTAATATTTTTTTGATTAGTATAAATCTGTATGTTTTACATTCTATTTTAGGCAGCCAGTTACCCAGAAAAAGGCACAGAGGAAAAGGGATGTCAACAAAACCCATCTGTCAATGACTTCAATGTAGTTGGCCCTTTAGAGGGTAAAAGGTATAAGAAGATGGAAGGACTCTGGAAAGACATAACAGGAATTACCCTTTCTAAAACCTACAAAAAAAAAAGGCTGAAAAAGGAAATTTTTTATTATGGTGTGATCAGATGCTTTTACAATCTTGCTGGCTCTTCATCATCTCTACTTAGTACCACAAAAGAGATACTTCCCACATAAACAGTGATAAAGACTGATAAATATTTGTTTTCTTTAAATCATTAAGGTATACTTGAACCTTTAAGAAAACCACCAAGAGAGACAGAAGCCTAAAAACCTAATTTCTGCAGATCCCAACTGAGGCCTTTCAGTTGTACTGTTTTGCTACTGACACTTTGGTATGCAAAGACAGCAAGATGTATCCAAAATATTAGGCCAGAATATATGTGTAGATGTATACATGTGTGTATTTTATATGCACATAGTTAAGATGAGTGACAACAGTTGAGAAAGGTATTAATCATTTGCACCTTCCTTCCATGATTGCTATGGGTGATGTACCATGGAAACAAGAGAAGAAAGAACAAAACCTGTGCTTATTGATTTTTACCACTGGTAAAAATAAAGCAAGTCTTGCATAACAGGAAATGTAACAAGACTTTGTCCACAGACAAGTGTTTCCATTATGTTTCCTAACACAAATCATTACAAAGCTTGCCTTGCCTGCATTCCTAGAATTGCAAGATGACAGAAGTAGGAAGGGAACTTAAGATTCTCTACAGCCAAACTTGAAGTAGAATTACCTACAGTGGTTTGTCAAGGGCTGTCAGATTTTGAGTATCTCCAAGGATGTAAGACCCCCACAAACTCTTGGCAAGTGGGTGCATCTTACATGTGCATCTAGAATACTGCTACCATTACAAAAATGCTATCTCATCACGCTGCTGTTCCTGGCAATTACCTGAAAGAGTGTAGGGCAGGGAATCCCACCTCAGATGCTTTGTTATGATGCTTAGAAAATGAAAGCCCTGTTCCACACTGGGCCATTGTGATCCTTGGATTTTTTTCCTTGGACTTGAAACTATTCTTGGTTGCTACTTCCCAAATTATAATATTTGATCCATAGTTGCTGTATATGAAATGAATTAATAACATCTCAATTTTGATAACAGAACCCAATTTGAAGACTTTATTCTACAAAATGTATATCAAACCTTGAGATGAACACTACTTGTATTTCAAAAACTGAAAACAAAGAGTCTTAAAATCTTCCAAGCAAAGAGAAGAAACTCTGGAGTAATACTGCATGTTGCAGACTAACCTGCTTGTACAGCAAATTGTCATGAATTATCTGATGGCTGAAGTTTTATCAGTTCCACACAATACAATAAACACAGTGGAATGATTCGTGACCTGCCAAATAAAGAGCAGTAACTCTAGCCAAAGCATCCCTTCCTCCTGCCAACATCTGCCACTAATTAATTTTCCACTTTTTAAAATGGGAACAAACAGAAGTGATAAAACGGTTTCTGGCAAGCTGTGCCTGAATAGATAAACTGTGGAAAAATCTATCACACAGATAACATGAAAAAATAAATTTAAAGCTGAGATTGTGGGCAAAAATCCTTATACTAAAAAACCTCTCAAAAAAAAAAAAACCACCAAAAAAAAAAAACCAAAAAAACAAAAACAAACAAAAAAATCCAAAAAACAAACCAAAACCCAATAAAACAAAACAACAACAACAACAACCAAAAAAAAACCCCCAAAAAACCACCCACCCCAGCTTTCTTAGCCCTTGAGTGTTTGGGAGGGGTTTTTTTTTGTTGAGTTTTTTTTGGGGGGGGTATGTTTTTTGCTTGGTTGGTTTTGGTTTTTTGTCTACTTTTAAATTAACTTTGCTGGGATTTCTATTTGGAAGAGTTTCTCTCTGTATTCAGAAAGCTGCCTTAACCATTGCTACTAGATTCTCAATAAATAGTGCAGCTCAACAGCTTAGCTCTCTATAGGAGTCCAGTTCCATTCAATTCAGCCACTGTGCATGCTGCACAAAATCAGATTGCCTTTTGCATCTTCAGCTGCTCAGATTGTCTAAAGCAACCAACCAACCATTTAAGATAGCTGCAGAACTCTTCTTGTGATGGCTGACAGGTGAGGAGAGCACCAATGAGTTGAAGAGACCTTAAGAGAGCTTGCTCTCACAGGGTGAAGAGCATCCAAGAATAGAGGTATTTTCTTGTTGGAAGATCTGCTCCTGTCACAGCTGCTTTAAGCCATTTGGAGTAAATACAGAGTAATGTGAAAAGAAAGCCTGTTATGAAGCAGGACCTGTAAGACCATCAGCCCCATAATTCCACTTACAGAACAACAGTTCTCAGGGAATCAACACAAACTTGCCTGAGTAAATGGGAGCTCACTGCTTCAAGCTATAAAAAAAAAATTAGTGCTACAAATTCCTACAGTCACTTTCTATTTCAAAAAGGTTTCTAGTTTAAACTCAAACTTGTAGCAGTTATGGTTGTCAAATACTGAACATATATAGAACTGCTTTAAAAGAGTATTGTAAACTTCAGATAAAGCATTTAGGAATTAAGAAATTCTACTAATTTTTCTCCAAGTCAGTATGAAGTCGGTAACTGCTGTATTTCATCTCAACAACATTAAAAATAACACACAGTAACTTTGAAACAAACAGGGGAAAAAATCCTCCCTAATTTTTCCCCTTGATTTCCACTGCATTACACCTGAAACACTAATGATCATGCAAGTTGATCTTATGCAATTTTTTATTACACCAAGCACTAATGGTTTTCTCTTGTAAGGCTAAAAGGGGAAATAATATTTTCACGACAGAAAAGAATATAGCCTGTGAGTGCCTCATAGCAGATGAAGTATTTAAAATGTATCAAAATGGTCCTGGAGCTCAAGGTTTCCAGGTGAAAATGCAACCACAATGGCCACTGTTTTTTCAGGGTACAGAATGCAATCACTTGAAATATTTAGATGTTTAGTTGTGGTCAAATCACAGTAAAATGCCTTCTGTAAGGGGCAGTGAGTTTTTCACTAAACATGTATTTTGCTTTCTCTACTTTTTGTGAAATGATCTTGGAGTTTCTGAAGGGCAAACCCACAACATTTTACTAAAAAATCTAACAAAATCAATGACCTTTATTTCTCCATTTTTCTTCAACCACCCTGTGCATGAGGATGCACTTACAGAGTGAGCCAAACGAGCACTGAGATTTGGCATCAGCATTTAGCTCTGTGGTAATCAGTTACAACCCAAACCACCCAGGAGAACCAGCACAATGTGCTTAGGACAAACCTATGCAGCTAAACCAACAATTTTACTGTGCAGGGGCCTGAGGATGAAAATCAAATTAATTACTGAATATTCTCTGGATGAGAAAACTGAATTACTAAAATAAAAAAGTTAGTTGGGTGACTGTGTTTAGAGTTTCTCCTCCTTAACTCCCATGTCTCCTTCAAACATGGTCTGAATTCATGTTTTAAAGTCTTTGTTTTTCCTTTCTTTCAGTCAACTCATATCTGTGACAGGCTCATAAGCACATAGTACCCATACACACTGCCAGACTTCTTTCTGACAGTTTCTTTGGGTTGAAAAAAAAATACAATAAGTCAGTATAGTACAGTAAGAAATAAATAACAGTATATATATATAACTGAGAGATAAAGCACACATAGTTAATCTAAGCCTTAAGAGATCTGGTTTAGCTATGCATAATTATAGGAAACTAACAGGTATCTAACAGTGTGAAGTTGGGAATGTAACTCCCTAAGACATTGCTTTTTGAAAACTAATTTCTACATGAGTAAATTGTTTAAGTAATTTCTCCCTTTCTATTTTAGTTTTCTGCTCTTAGAACCTAAGCTACTAGTAGCATTAACTGGCAAGTGCTATGATGAATTAGCTGATATTCGGAAAATACTACAGTCTTCTGAGATGATAACAACACACAAATGCTGGATACCTATTTCATCTCAAAGCTACATTTAAGTAGCAGCCTGAGAGAGAATAAATAGATTTGTTTCCTGGACAATGGATTGAAATATTCATTGCCATTTCAGGTTGAATGATGACCTGTTTCAGGACTTTTCAGACGTCAGCAGTAAGGGCTACTTTCCACAACAGCACTCTGACTGCAGAAGATAAAAGAATGTTTATTCTTTTTTTTCACAGGGGAGGAAAACAATGACAAAAGCAGGAAGGCAGCAGTAATGCAGAAATCTGGAGGCGGTGATAAAGGGTAGGGAGAATGGAGAAAGTTGTATAAATAAATCCATTATGGCCAAAATCAGCCAGGTGATAACCATAGGTATATGACAATGAAATGTAAATCATCTTTTTAAATTTAAGTAATTAAAGAAAACTTCAAATTTCATTGGGTGTGGAAAAAGTATTTGAAATACAGAAAACAAAACGAAGCATTTCAAACCTTTAGAACACAAGTTCACGTTGTTTTTCCTGAGTGCACTATACAAACCTTAAAAAGAAGAAAGGACACTGCATTTGTTCAAAGTAATTGCTGCTGGATTCTGTAAAGTACACCTAATTAATACTGACATATTATTGCTTCCCTCTTGACATCTTGTGAACAGTCAGAGCTAGCCAAATAGCAAGCTGGTATAACCTCTGGCTTAGAGAAAATTTCACTTAGTGACAAACAGTAAAAAATGGCACCTGAGAACAAGTCAGAGCTTGAAATGAGCATTGCTCAAGAAAATAAAGTGAATGAATGTATGGATTAAAACATTAACTGCACAGGGAATAATAATTTAGTTCCACAAGGAACTGCAGAGAATTTAGACAGCATTTCCCTTTGAAAAAACTAGTTTTGTTGTTCAGCTCAATTAATTAATAAGCCCCCCAGCATTTAAAAGGGGCAGAAATAGCAGTGAGCAGGAAAGACAAACACGCTGCCCCTGCAGCCAGCTCTCTGTTGGAATAGCTCCCATCTTAGTTAATGCAACAGTGTGACCCCAGCAGTTCCACTTCCCAAGTTTAGTTGAGCAGAATACATTTTTCATTCACTAAACAATTTTTTATTTACTCATGGATCAAGTCCCCAGAGTTTGGTGTTTCATTTTCTTAGGCATTTCCTCAGTAAGGTAAAAACCTTCCCCATCAAACCCTTCCATTTCTGATTATCATTTTGGTGGCAAACAGATCTCTTTCATCACTCTTAACTGCTCCAATTTTTACAACACCATCAAGACCTCCTAGTTTTCATTTTAGTATATCTCTTGAAACAGGAATATGTGAAGACCTTAGAGACAGCAGCAAAATGAATAAGAAAATATTTATTTTTAAAAAATTGAAATTTTGCAAAAATGATGATGCTAGCCAATAAAAAGTAATTTCATTCAGATAATACACTAGACTTCTGCAGAGTCTTCACGGTCACACTAATAGAATGTTGAGTCTGCATGAGAGACAAATGCAAGAGCCTTTTTGCAGAAACTCCAAAGCATAGCACATGCTGTAACTCACAGGAAGAAGTGCAATACTTCTGAAGCCACAAAACTAACCTTTCTGGTCTTTCCTCACACATTTCTCCAGTAATTTAAATTAACAAGGTTGTTTCTGTGTAGAAACAGTAGATCATATTCAGGAATAGGAACTTAGAAAGACTTATGGTGAAAATACTGTATAAAATGTTATATGAAAAATATTAAATTTTTCGAAGTTTAGCTTTTCATCCTTCTTACCAGAGTAACATATCAAAAGAGTGGATTGTAAAAGAAGAAAACTCCTCTTCCCAATATGCTATTGTTGTTAATACAAATTGAAGCAAATATTTTATTTAGCTCTTCCCCCTGTCCCCGCCCCTCTGGACAACTACAAAAACTCTCTCAAATCAAAGATTCAGATTTCCAAACTATTAGCATCAGGAAATTTTATAGTGTGTCAGATGTCACTCATTCTAAAATTTTTAAAAAACAAACCAAAGTCTTCCAAATTGATTTCAGGTTCAATTAATGCAAGTAATTTCACTTGAAGAATTAGGCCTGAATACAGATGCTACATGCTATAACTCATACCATCCTTAAATCTTACTTGCTTTCTGTTGCATTTTATACATAAAGTTATTATGATCTATACTCAATATTTGCTCCTCAAAAAGAAATACACCAAGGCTCTAAGGTTACTTTTATGTGGAAACAGTTGCATTTGATATTACTTTCTAAGGATTGCTAGAAAGCCATATAAATTCTTTTTAGAATATCAAATTAATCATAGAAAATACAGGGGTTTTGTATAGAACTTTCATTCATAAACCAACTGTGAGCTCAGAATTGTGAATACAAACATTAGAAGTTAATGTTTCAGCTGTTGTCATAGAGGCTGGTACCTCCACATTGCTGTTGCTGTAGCTCCCCTGCCACTGAGATCGAATCTCTTTATAATAAATAGGCAAATATTCACAAACAAAGTGTTGGGATTGCAGATATTCATCTCTACACAAAGGCAAGAGTAAACACTGCAAGCTTCCTCATTAAAATATTTTTCACAATAGTCAAAAGGTCAAGAAGGAATCTTGTACTTTCTCCTACATGAAATTACACAATGAATATTTTTATAGCATATGTCTTGAATATTTGTATTTAAGCAGCATAAATCTCTCAGAATCTACTCAAAACAACATCTTTGCACAGAAAAGCTGTGGAACAGTAGAAAAAGCTCTTAGAAACAAAATTTTAAATTATAAGAATCCTTAATAAGGACTGTCCAATCCAATGAAATGAACAATTACCTGCAAGCTAGGATTCAAACAGAAAATCTCATAAAAAGGAGACCTGGATTGGAAGCCTAGCAATTTTCATCTCACACTTCTCTTAGACAGCTAATTTCTCAGTCATTCTGAAGAGCACTGTGTGTTTACAGACTATTTATTCAAAGGTGCATTCAGAGGAGGGGCAAAAAGACACCCAGCAAAACATGAGCTTTCATTTTCACGGAGTTGCACTGCTTTAGACTGACTGCCTGCTTCTCCAGGAAAGGGAACCTTTTGGCATTTGTCAGCAGGCTCAAATATCCTGAAATGCTGAAAAGGTGAAACAAAACCTTTCCCTGTGCTGCCTTCCTATCTGATCTTTTGTCTCATATGTTTCCCTCAGGGATGCACAAGAAATTTCTCTGAATAATTCATAAGTACCCAGGCAGAAATCAGCTTCTACTTTTGAACAAAAAGATTGGGTAAGAAGCTGATTTCAGCTGTTCTATTCTGCTCTATCTGGAAGAAAACTGGATGAGAAGAAAGGAATTTTTCTAACATAGTAAGCACACAATGTATACATGTATGTATCTATGAAGTATATAAACAAACATATGTTTGTACTGGGGAAGGTACCTTTGTACTTAAAGTCCTCAAATTCATTTGAGGACAAGACTGATTCTCTACCTTTCAAAAACCCAAGAAATGACACGGCACCAAGGTAATCAATAAACATGCAGAATGCAGAAAACACCTTCACTCTGCACTGGTGTGGCCTTAAGTCCTGTGTGCAGTTTTGGGCAACACAATGTAAGAAGGATATAAAGGTACTGGAAGGCATCCCAAGGAGGACAATGAGGATGGTGAAGGGCCTTGAAGGGAAGCCACATGAGAAGCAGCTGAGGTCACTTGGTCTGTTCAGCCTGGAGGAGACTGAGGGGAGACCCCACTGCAGTTACAACTTCCTGTGGGGGGAAGAGGAGGGGCAGGCACTGATCTCTGCTCTGTGGTGACAGTGACAGGGCTGAGGGATGGACTGAAATTTTGCCAGGAGAGGTTTAGGTTGGATATCAGGAAAACCCTGGAACAGCTTCCCCAGGGAAGTCTGGTCACAGCAGCAGCCTGAGAGAGTTCAAGAAACATTTGGACAACGTTCTTGGACACATGGTGTGACTCTTGGAGTGTCCTGTGCAGGGCCAAGAGTTGAACTTGATCCTTGTAGGTCTCTTCCAACTTAGAATATTTTACGATTTTATGAATTTAACTTTTACTTCAGAATACCGAAATGACTGGTCTTTCCTGTGCAGTATCCAGTCACAGCATCCAACTCTTCTCTTACCCTAAGGCACCCTCATTTCCCAATGGCATGAATATTAGGCAGATGCAAATTGCTTCTTCTATAGCTTCTATTAGGACTGAAATAGTCTTATGGCCTGCAAATCCTTTTTATGTCCCGACACACAAAAGACAGAATAAATGCCAGGAAAGACTGTTTCCAAAGCATTTTGTAATAAGAATATAGATCTCCAAACTGACAAGTTACAGGTTACCTACACCAAGTCAAGACTTCACAGTAGAGTATCACCAGTTGAGATGACACTGCTTATGAACATGGGCTCAAGACTTACCAGCCTCTGCATGCTTTTCACGTGGGTAGGACTGATGGATAAGGCCTCTTCATACCAGCGTTTGGCTTCATCAATATTTCCACGAAGTTCAGCCACCTGACCCCGCATGTAGAGAACATAATGTGACATTGGAAAGAGATTAGCTGCTTCCTGGGTACATGCTGTGGCCTCAGCAGGCTTCCCAATTCCTATGTAGACTTCAGCTGTGGAAGGAATGTCAGGACCAATTAATGATTCTTGCTTCATCATACCATGACTAGATGTTGTCATATGTGCTGTATTTGTAAATAGTTTTCCTAGAAACACTTCTCATCTTAAAAGAGAAATTATTACCTAAACGATTTAAAATTAATTATTCTTTCAGGAAAGTTGCTTTTCTAAGTGTATCAGGAGTTAGAACTTCTAAATGGCTGTCTGAAATCCCAGAATACTCTTTCTACTTTGCCATTTTTATCTTAAGTCTCGGATTTTTTTGTTTTAGTTTTATTTTTAAGACGTGAGCATGTGAGTATTCCAGGATCCTTTAAATCAGTTGAGTAGCCTGACACACACTTATATAAATCAGATTGACTACAGGGGGAAAAATTTTCATTCAGTGAGTAATTAACAACTAACAATAGAAGCATTTGCCTTCAGAAGCTCTTATGACACTCTTACACTCTTCACCACTGCTATTTCACTACCTTGCTAGTTCATCCTAACCTCTTGCTGAAAGAGTGGGAGAAGAGAGGAATAAAGAGATACTAAAAGCAAGAAAAACCTATTAAGGTTCTGGGTTGGGTGATATTTTTCTTTATGTTGGTACAGACCAAATAAAAATAGAGCCTCAAAGTAATTGTATCACTGCATTCTCTTGTGTCACACTCTACAAGAGGTCTATAGATTAAGGTTTAAATCAAGCTGCTGCATCAAAACAGCAAATGATCTGTCACTGCTCAAGACATGTTTCTCACTGTACTGTACAGGCCACCCATCTTTGGGTTTAAAGGCTCTCAGATCAGGAACTCCCACTACAGCAGTGGATTCTGGATTACACCTAAAACTCTGAATCAGACTGATATTTGAGTGTCTTTAAAAGACCTTGCTTATGAAAAATTGCATTCAACAGCTTTATCTCTGTGTTCTTCCAATGTCAGAATATTTTAAAGATATTTTTAAGAGTAGAAAGTGGCCTGTGTAGCAGATTGTAGCAGCAGACCACCAATGTGGAAATCTGACTAAGTTGTGAACTAAAAAGGAATCATCAAAGTGTGTCTAGACTCCTCCTTCGTGGGCAAAACAGTAGCAGTCACTTGCATGAACTGAATAAACAGCAACAGCACATGACCCACAAATTTTTTTTTAAAATACAAAAAAAACCCCCCACCAAACAGAAAATAAACAGTGGAACAAGCTGCCACAGAAGGCTGAGAAATGATCAACATTATAGATGCTAAGAGCTACTGTAGATAGTCAACTGTGACAGTTTATAAATATTTAAAGTCAATGATGCCACAATGCAGAGCAGGCAACTGCACTACACCCTGTCAGACCTTGCCCTGTTCTAATCTGTGTTGCTTTTGAGTACCCCAAATGAGATCTCTATTATTAATCATTGTAATTGCTTTCTTTCCAATCTTCTGGGCTTTTCCTCTAAACCACTAAACCATTTTTAACTGGGAGCCATTACCCTGCAGTGACTTTCACACCATAAAACTGTAGATGTAAATAGGTAAATTAAAATGCTATGAAATAAAGCCCTGTTTTGTTGAAAACATGAAAGAAAAAAAATTATGTCACTGAAAAATGTTCTGAAAGCAGAACATTGCTGGCTGATTTCTAAATTACATCTTTTTGATCCAGCTATCAATAAAAAGAATTGCATGTTAGACATTTTTAACTGGATAAAAATACACTGGATCATCATTTTCTGGTTAAAATTTTATGTAACAACCACTTGTGATATTGCAGTTAGCTTGAGGCTTGAAGCATCATAGCAATACTAAGTTCACTCAAGATGATTCCACATTTAGAGAAACAATCCTGAGTCTTTTACATTAATGACACCAGAAGGAAAAGAACAGAATTCGAGCTCATTATCACAGTGGCAAGGGACAGGTTGCTCAATAGTACTATTACTGTTTCTTTCCTTGCACATGCAGAGTTATTTATTTTCTATTATAAAATTTTGTAGCTACAGGAACTCTATTCAAAAATCTTACAAACATCTTGTCTCATGCAATGGAATCAGTGACCTGGGATTAGCTCAGTTGGTTGGAGCACGGTGCTAGTAATCTCAAGGTCACAGGTTCCATCCCCTCATGGATCATTCACCTAAGAGTTGGCCTTGATGATCCTTGTGAGTGCCTTGCAAATCAGAATATTCTGTGATTCTGCAAGGAAACCTAGATTTCCAAGCACTAAGATACCCTAGGTACTTCAGAAACTAAATTCTTCAGGGGTAAGAGAGAGAGTGCTGCATTTGTTCTATAGAAGGTATGACTCCACTGGTAAGAGCTGCATTCTGAAACTACTGTCTTATCTTTCATAAACTATCTTACACACAGAGCAACTCTAGTGTGCTTTTTATTTCTTGGCTTGTTTTGGTGCCACACATTGGAAAAATATGATCTGATAAGTGGTAACAGATTCTGAATGAAACAAACAGATTTTGGGAAGTCCTTAGGCTAGCAATAAAGGAGAGGGCATAGAAAAATAAATTTTACTATCACAATACCTGCATGAAGCCATATTTGAGCCAGAGTCATCCAGGGATGCAGGGGACCTTGTTTAGGGGCACTGCTTTGCAGAGAAGAAGCAACCTCGGACAATGCTTGCTCCACTCTGGAAGCTGCTATTGATGTGGCATGCACTGAACCTGTAGAAGTAATAAAAAGAATTTACCAGCACAGAAATAATGAAGGCCATATACTTTGCATAAAACAGTTAACTGCAACCCTTTTCATAAGAGGCTTTACCCCAAACTATATATTTAATTTACATTTACCATTTTGGAGAATTTTTTTTAAATATTAGATTAATTTTCTTATGAATGCTTTCATATTGATCTGAAAGTCTATATAAAAACCACACTAAACTTTGGTAACTGTACATAACTTTTTGGGGGGTTGTTACTATCAATATTCTCTATTAAAACTTGACACCTCTTTTCTGGCAATGTGCAATCCAAAAAAGGTTTGTGATGCTATTATACACTGTAGTCTTCAGGCTGCTGCATTCACTTTGATGTTAGTATTAGCTATGTCTTTCCACAGAGCGCAATTAGAGGATTATTTTACGACTAAGAACAAAAAAAGAGAACTAAAATACACACAGTGATCACGACATACACTATCACAAATACACTGTTAAACTGCACTCAAGGTAAAACTTCCCTAATCAAGAAGGCTGAGTTAAAGCACCCTGTGGCAAAAAAAGTCCACAAAGTTTTTTTGCATAAAAAACTTTCCCAGAGCATACTAAGGATAATTCTCATAAAATGTATCATTTCCAAGTCAGATTAGAATCTCATTGGCAAATAATACCCTTTTCAAAGTACTGGAATTAAAAAAGCCTCTATGACTAGAGAATATCTAATGGCAACTGTACTTTGGATAGTCAATTACTGCCAGCATATTTAGTCATGACTTTTTTTTTAAATCAAGACCATGAATATTTTAAATCACACTCCTTCTTGTCATCTAAGCCTCAGCATATCTCTAGTTGTTTTATAATTACAAATTACAAAATCTCATACTGATTAGGCCTGATTAAAAAATAAAGGCAGTAAAACATTCCATAGTGGATCAGATGAGAAATTCCATCACCATATCCATAATGATCAACAATGGCAGATACTCCAAAACAAAGTATTGAATCCTGTACAAGTTGAACTACACCCCAAAAGTTCATCTTCATCATTACAAGTTAAAAAATAAACAAAACCTTCACTCTCAATATCACAGGTTTTCTAAGAATTTTAATGAGAAATGATTTGTCACATGACATACGCATTTTTAAGTGTGACAAGATAAATCAGTAAACCAGAAAGCACCAGAAATTCCCAGTACACAGATCAGTAGGAAGAGGAAGTTAGTCTGAAATTATGCATCATAGTTTCCTTAATTGAAAGAAACAAAGGAAAAGCAGCACAGGACATAAGTAGCATTTCATGTCATTATGAACAAGGAATTGCCCTGAAGATCTGAAACAGTGTCAGGCAGTAGAGTTTGCCTTCCTTTTTACTGGCTGAAGAAACAACTCAAAGTCCAGCCTGCACAGCTGAACATTCACTCTAGCTTTTGTTTCTCTTATTTTAAAGCTTAAATTCTGAAGAAATTTAAAAGGGAAGTTTAAGCAAGAAGCACATGGAATGAATGATAAGAAAAATACTAGCAAGTGTACCAAAAGCACGAACTAGTCACAAATAACCCTCTTGCTGTCTGACAGCCATTTCTGTAAAGCACATCACTGCAGCCTGGCACTTGTTAGCCTTCCAGGGACTAATAGTGAAAGTACTTGTCCTG
>VZSR01000520.1:33686751-33780000 GCA_013398615.1 Brachypodius melanocephalos
CTCCAGAACAATTTCTAAAGAAAAGGTGTAATTCTGTGCCATATAGAGATTATCTAACTCCTTCCTTTGGAAAAGCAAGTATGCAATTTAGTATTAAAAAAGGCTTATATTTTCTATTATTTAAAGCAAGAACTCTGGCTGCTAGCCAATCCACAAGTAATTTCATATACAAAGCATGCTGTTAGATTTTAAGTTTCCAGTACTTAACCATAAAGCACATATGATAATATATTATTAAAACTTTTTGTACACCAATTTATTTATAAAAAAGAACTATACTGCAATAAGATTCTTACGAGTTTCTGTGCAATCTGTATTAAAATTAAACAGAGTGAATACTGAGTGCTTCCTGGCCTGGACTTTATACAGAGTGGCATAAAAAGAAGAAGAAAAAAAAGAAAAGTATTTCTAAAATTTTTCTTTGAAGTGGTATTCAAATTGTTTCTATTTCCTCTTTAGGAAAAAGGTATCTCTTAACATATTACTGCAATTAGTTCTCCAAAAAACCCACACATACAGACAAAGCAATGGCCATTCAGGCATCTTTCAGTGACACTGCACTCATGCTAATACTCTAACCCATAAATCTCAAAGTATTTCTTTAGTACTGCCACAATTAGCTGTCATCTGACTAATTTCTGCTCTTTCTGTTAAAACACATTTAGTAAACTTTTCATAAATTAAAAATCATTTAATGATCTTGTGTACTAAAAAGTTTTTTGCTAGCTTCCTTCAAATTTTCCTCGTATTTTCATATTATAACTAACTTATCTGTACACTTGTCCTAACCCAGGATGTCCTAACAGGTTCAGATCTTTTTATTTACATGACAATTCTAAAACATACAGTTATTTCAACTGCAACGTTCAAAGATATAAAGTGGCTTGTGAGAAATTGAGGGTAATGAGTATGTCTTAGAGTCTCCTTGAGGCTTCGTAGATCCTATGTAGTCAGTTTATTTGGAGGTTCCCTGTTGATTTTGTCATCAGCTCTGCTCTCTCATCTTGGTCTTATCTGCATTTGGCTTTGTTTGGTCTGAGGTCAGGACCCACAGCCAAACACAAATGTATCCTCACTTTCACTTAAAATTCACTGTGTTGTAGCTTCCTTCAAATGCTCAGATAGAGCTGCAGCAATTTCCCATTTAAAATTTTACTGTATCTTTCATGCACAAAAATACCTTTGCTCTTCCCAGAAAACTTCTATACCTGCTGTTATAGCATGACACTTAAGACTCCAGAAAAAATTCCCTCCAAATACCACAAGCAACAAAGAGTATTTATTTTGAAATGGAAATCATGAGGTCTGTAAAATTAATATATCACCAAAATAGATCCAAGCTACTCACTTTCATTTGTTTAGCTTTGTTCTGAAGCTTGTTTATACTAAAAAGGCCAAGTGTGAAACAGGGACTGTCTTTGCAAGACCTAGAATCCACTACTTAAATTGATTAACATCTGGAATCACAATCAACCTGCACATTGCAAAGTGTGACAGGTCTTAACTATGACAAAATGTTCCTAAACCAAATACATATAACCTCCCACTCAAGTTTCCTATAATGGCACTTGCCCAGAATCTAGTTCCTACTCACCATACCAACATCCTATGTGCAACAACCATGTTGCAGATTAAATATTTCAATTCAGTCTCAAACAGAAAACCTACCAAGATCCTTGAACAAAGACAATTTACCCAAGAAGTTAAGTCATCTCACAGAAACCTTTCTTTTCCAAGTCACACCTACAGTTAAACTTTTCTGAATAAAGTATTCAGTTTATTATCTTCAGGCTTTTTGTAAATGTTACAGGAGAGTCCACATGAACTCATCCATTAAATACCATTTATAAATACCATACACCATATGTGAATGGGCGTGTTATGACTTCTTCATTCTTTCCTTGGTCATTTCACATAAATTCTTCATAATGCAGTGTAATGGACATAAACTAATATGTCAACTCTATCAGGACCTAGATGGCATGACAGCTTTGAAAAAACACCAAAATCACTTTGCTATGTACATCAATTTCTCTTCTGAAAATGAGTAATAGAATGGACTGCCATCCTTCATGGAACATGTTCAGATCAACTCACAACTACACCAGGATTTCTTTTTATACCACAAAAGAGAATGTTGCTCAATAGTTTTACATTCATCCCATTTTAAACATTTCAATATTTACATAAAGAAAAAAATGCTTCAACTGCAATGCTCATGCAGGAGAAAAGAGGAAAAACCCCATGACTCAACTTTACATGCAAACAAAGAGCTGGAAGTAAGAACATTAGTGGTGGGACACACAGAGAACTCTAAGAAAAGCAATTACATAATGCAAAGAGGCAGCACCTTCTGCAGGACTAATACATTCCTGAACTGATGCATTGGATAAGATAGATTGGCAGATTTAGCCAAAATTCACTTTTTTTTTTTTCATTTAAAATTAATTAAGAATCTGAAATATCTTTCACAACCACAAATTACAAAGCTATCTTATCTTTTACTACAAAGTTGTGCATGGAGATGATTAGCAGTCAAGTAAGAACAGCATCATTCACAAAGCATCCTCTCAGCTTGTTGAAAAGACTTTTGGTGCTTAGTCACTGTCAAACATTTTTGCTTATGTATCTTCTTATTTTCTCTCCTTCACCAAATTGATCTCCTGGACTATCCTCCAAAAATTTTATGGAATGGTAAAGTAATCAATGAAAAAACATATAATTAAATGCTATGAACACAGCTTTATAATGTAACTGGTTAGAGAAAAATAATATTATTTCATGTCCTGATTAAAACAGCAGTTATTTTTATTGATCTATATTCTTCATTGTTTCTTATTTAGCTAGCTTTCATAATTTCATTATTTCAAAGTGTACTCTTCATTTGTTTTACAAGCAAAACTTGTGCCACAAAAAAAAAGTAATAGCTTATTACGAGTCATGACAGTAGTTGCAATATTGTATTCTGGATCAGCATACTTCTGGAGGAACAGCAGTGGTATAATACAAGGTACTGGTAATTGGCCACTGTGTTACACAAGACCTGCCTAATATATCTTTATTTGCAGTCCTCTAGAAATGAATACTGCCTCTTTAATTATTAAACGCAAGCGTTAGTTGAGTGCATTCAGGTCTCGTAAGATTACAGCCCTTAGGGTGACTGAATGGGCAAAGAGCATCAGCCTTGCTTTACACACTGTCAAGCTTCAACTACTGATGGACAAAACATGTAGGTCTTGTGGTAAAGGAAAAGGTGATTTTAGTCCTTCAGAAATTAATAGAACTGCACAGTGAATACTACTTACAAACTGAAAAAAGGGAGTAAACCCCATGAAAGTAAGCATCTGATGGATTGCCTTTGGATAGATCAAACCACAAATTAAAACCCAAAGTAAGAAGAAAGAAAATGTTATATAGATATATATATATATAAGTCAAAAATTCTAAGAAAGCCAAAGGATTTCTGATAACCTTCAAACTGTAAATCAGGTTTATGGAATTTCAAAAGATAAAAAAATTAAATAAAGATGCTACACCTCTAAAATCATGTTCCTGTTCAACAGAAATTGGAACTCAAGTCAATAATACAAAATGCCCTTGGCTTCTTTCACTAGAGAAAAAATTGAATTGAGTAAGATACAGAACATGAGCTTTTCAGCCCCAGAAATTATATTAACATACTACAGGCATCTAGGAAAACTGGTCCTTACTCAGACAGCTTTAACTTTCATTCATTATTGACACCATACAATGGACTCTAATATTTTTCTTCTTTTTCATGGTTCTGCTACTTCTCATGCATATGGTAGAAGCTCCTTTCCCTGAGGATACAGTAGCTTAGAAACAGAAAACTTGGGCTTCACATAATGGAATCTGTGCTTTGGCTTCATCATTCTTTCAGTTTGCCTTCATTCTGAGTAGGTTCTTACTAACTTACAGCTTTGCAAAGAACAAGTAATTTACCGTTAACTGGGATATACTGTTTATAGTAGAGGTCTGAAGAAGTTCAACTCAATGACACCCAAGCCTGTAATAGCAGCCAATCAGCTATTCAAATGCTTCAAGAAAGTCAGACTTCAACTTCTGTAGGACCCAGATTTCCTGGCACTTCCAGTTACAGGCTTACATGTAAGCTAGTGTTTTCAAAACCCTGGTCTTATGTCAGCTATTAACAAGAGAATTTTGGTAATATGCAAAGATTTATTTGCTACGTTTTGCTTGGAATTAGTATCTTTGACATGAAACCATTCTAAAGACTAGGTGTCAAAATTAATTTCTTAAGATTAGATTATAGGAAATTCAGTGACAAAAACAGTATACCTATGTATAACAGTAAAACCTATGTATAAAGGTATGAATGAAGGGCCATTTAAGAGAAATTAAAAGGAGTTAAAAGAAAATGGCTGAAAAAACTACGTTGATTTTACCCTGTCACCTGAACTACTCTGGCAGCATCAGTGCACATTTTGTATTCAAACAACATGGAGACTGATTTTTACAATTTGGCATCATTTCAATTAACAGAAAGGCTCTTGACTTGAAACAGCAGAATGCTGATTTTCACTGCTCTAATGCCTCCTCCAAATCATTCCAATATGCTCTACTTGCATCATGATACACACTGATATTTAGGCAATGGTTTCCTTCATGTGAATTTTCAGGGAATGTTTCAGATGTAATTAGTTAAAGACTTTCTGAAATAAAGTTATTAAAAACTGTCCAGATAAGAGGAGATTCTGTTGCAGGGACAGTCTTGTTAGGCAAAAGATGCCAGCACTGGAAATAATTTACATTAGTAAATGCTACAAAGCTGCCTTGACCAAAAATCTCTTTCACTGAACACCTGTAAGTCTCTGTAACACTAATGAGAACAGAGTATTAAATATGTCTGTAGCTTTACGTCTTTTGGGATGAATAAAACCGTCTTCTCCAACGAAACTCTTAAAAACCATACAATATTTAAAGAAAAGCAGCTGAAAGGCCAGATTTCACTGACACAGTTGAAACATAATCTATTCAACCATGGTTTATCAGCTATGAAGATTATCAGAAAAATACAGCACAAACACGCTCATCAGGAATAGAAAGCCAATTTACAGCGAGTAGGTGAACAGGGCTCAGGAACTTGGTCACAGGATGGAGAGGCTGCATGGGGCCAGACAAAGGTATCTGGTTTAGGATGAGGATGAGGAAGATGAGAAGATACAAACAGTTGGAGAGGAGACTCTGTTCTTGAGAGAGAAGATGAGGAAGTATCAGAGGCTAAAAAGCGAAACAAAGAGAATGGTAAGGGGATGTGGGGTGGGGGGGCGTGTCAGGAAAGAAAAAAGATCCAACAGGGTTTAATGGACTCATGGATGCCAAAAACACAAAGCATTTGTTTCACTATGACTCTTACATAAAATAAATATCACTTCTGAAAGCAACAACAACAAAAAAGTACCCCTTTATTTCTATGCGTTCTCCTTTCATACTTAATTAGATTTAAAAAGCAAATAAAATATTTTATGTTTCAATGCATAAATTTAAAAAATATATTTAAGGGGAAATAAAGGCCAAAATACAAAACTCAGGTAATATTTTTTCTTCCTATGATAAACTCAGTAGACTGCAACCAAACTGAACAGAAAGTTTTTAAAAAGATTGATCACAATCTATCTTAAGCAAATAGCCAATGAGTCTGTAGAGATTTGCATATTTTCATCTGTCTTTTGATATGAAATGTGTCTGTCTCCCTGTGAGACTGACTGATTCATCAAAGCTCTTTCTTTTTTCCCCCCTACGTTTATTTCCTTCTTCGATATATACAAATATGACTGCATGCCACTCATGGCAAGCCAACTGAAACAAACTTAAAGTAAATTTGATATAGTTATTGATCAGGACATTAGAATCAAGAGTCTAGCCTCGTAAGAAATCCACAATACATTCTTTTGATATTTTAAAGGCTACACAAATCTAAACTTGAATCACTTAATCATTACAGGACTGGTAAGAGCTCCATATAAAGCAAGTTTTCAATCCTTTTTTTTTTTAAAGGTCACCTTCTGCTTAATTGATACATTTTAAAAAAAGTATTTACATCCACTGCACCTGAATTTTTTTAAAGGATTTTAACTCCAAATTTAATTTCAGCTCTCATTTCTTGGTACTTAGATGACTGAATTCAGACTAGACAGGCAAAGGAGATCATCATCATCATAGATGACAAGCAAAGTTAGGAAGGGGAAAAATTCCAAATGTTCACGTGTATCCAGACATATAAAGGTATTCACAAAGTAGCATTACACAAGGTAGTTTAAGGAGGAGGGGAGCAAACCTTTCCATCCTGAGAGGATTTTCAGCTGTAACTTTCTTGCATTTTAACATTTACTTATTTGCCAAATTCCTTCTGCATTTCTAAACACTGTGGATCCACAGATTTCGCAGTTGTGTCCTTTCAGCCCTACAAAGGTCTAACATTTTGACCATCTATTGTTTCTGTCATGTAACTGTTCTGAATAATATTTTATTGACAGTGTACTTAAGCTTTCTCAAACACTGTGCCAAGCTTGACTGCTTTCATTCTTGTAGTATCATTATCTTTTAATTCCTGCAAAATGTTTATATAATACTCTGATGAAGAATTCTGGACAAATACTGGATGCGGAGCCTTTTAAGATATATAATTACATAGACTCAGTAGATAACAAAGTTCTAGTCCTTGACAGAAATTGAGTATTGGTATTGCAACCAGGTTTCTTCTGCTAAAATTAACAATTAACAATTTAAAAAACCCCTAAAAACAAACAAAATCAACTCCCAATTAAAAAAAAGGAAAACATAAGAGACATCTACCTACTGATCCTCCACAATTACCTTTTACAAGACAAATAATCAAAAATGGATCCTGTATTTTTAGTTTTCCATCTTGTTCTCTTTGACAGTAGAGTTAAGTTCTAACAATACAGCTGAGATTCAGAAAAAAATACGATTTGGAGCTGCTAGAAAAATCAGAATGTATGCAGAGATCCTATATGGATCAAGAGATTGGCTGCAGGACTTGAATTTGGGGTGAATTTCTTGAAAAGCTGACTGCTTTGAATGAAAGTTCATCTTTACTTAAAAGCATTAAGGAAGATGCAATGTTTAAAGTGCACCAATTCACTGTGCTCTCAAGTGTGGCAGATAGAAAATAGGACACCCTGAAGGTATAACTCAAGAGCTGTAGGTCTCCACTGGAAAAGAAACAAACAAAAACCCACTAACCACAAAAAACCTTTCACAACACTCATCCCCAACAAATACTTTTTTGAAGGTATAAAACTTTATCTATAGCTACATCTATCTAGCTAGCTATATATATGAATCCTATAATGTAGTTACATTCTTAAAAATGAAACAATCAGCTAGACTAGAATACAGAGTGATCACCATAGCATGATATAATGTTATCTTATCCCTTTTAATTATACAAATACAAGAAGACAGAAGATTCCATGTTAATTACGCCATATTGTGTTGCTATTCTTTGAAATCAAGTGACCTGATCTTTGCAACCAAAACTGGTTGCACTATAGAAAGCACAGAACACTACTTTAAATTCAAAATTGAGAGAACATTCAATCCAATTTTAACTTTCAGAAGTTAAATAGCTAAATTGGATTTTTTTCTACCGCACTATTCTGATATTAGACATATAGTATACATTTAAATGTGTCTTAATTTATGGGTCAAGCGTACTCAAATTCATAGGCTGGCAAATTTTCCCACAAGCTGTTTGTGTCAAATAGTGATTGAGCAGAAACACACCCCTGAAAGGTCCCAGGAAAAGCATCCTCAAAACCCAGAAAAAAGAAAACTCTCAGTATTTAGAACACAAGTAAGATCAGCAAAAGTTCTTGGAATTAGCAGCATCATGAAAATTCCTTCTGCAATTTCCATGAGCATGACTCATGTACTTTTTGATTGCATAACTTCTAAGGTATATTAGTTTGCATTGGGTTAACTGAATATATTAATACAGGTAAATTATATATTGTCAGTATTTACTGACATATAACAATTTTAGCTTTTATGTGGCATACCTGTGCACCATAATTTTTATAGGTATATAAAAATATCACAGTATGTATGATTTACAACAAATAAATTTTGCCCATAATGTCAAAGTATGTCTACAGTAAGCCTAGCTTATATTTGAGATTTTAATTTTTTAAAAACAGTCTTCTATATTTTTGAGATTAAAAATTCTCTGATTTTTTTTAAAAAAATGTGCAAATACCAAACGAATGAGAAATAACAGGACTTTGGCGAGTAGGCTAGTTCAGCATACTAATTTTTAGCCCTTTCATAAGGCAATATTATTAAACTCAGCAAGATACATACCAGAGACACTTTAATTTACAGAGAATGTGGTCAGCAAGTACTTAGTAAATTAAAAAGAAGAAAAAGAAAACTTATATCACACAATGTCTATTTCCACTTATATGACAATAATGAAAATATAACTTCATTTTGCAAAATCAGAAAAATAACTAATGTAAAATCTAGCTATGGCCAGATCATTGAGCCTATTTTATCGTTCATATGCAGTTCTTACCTGTTTCAGGATCACTGAAATCTGGTAATGTAATTGTATTAAGCTGTCGTCTATCAGCAATAGCTCTGTCTAACAAGCTGCTCCCACGTCCAGAATCACTGTAATGAAGTACAGAAATTGTAAGCTATTAAAATACAAAATTATATACTGATATACAAGTTGCATGCTGCCCAACTCGCACAAAGGTTCTTGCTATAAAAGTTACTGCTATGACCAAATTTAGTACCAAGCACCACTAACCACTCACAGCGCATTAAACCAGTTCTCTTAAAACAGAATTAAGCTGAGCAAAATTAAATTATTTACTTCAGCAATTCTGTTTTCATAATTAATACAACCAAAAAGGGAATAGTGGCTTTTCATTTAATTCATAACTAACACCTCTACAGAAAGAATCTATTGTACCTTGAATGTTTATACCATATGGGGTACAGGTTTCACAGAAAGCCAAGAGGCAGGTGTAAGTATGAAATTCCACACTTTCTCCAGACTGAATAGAAGCACTAAAGCCAGGACATCTCATTTAAGGTAAAGATGTTATAAAGGGCTATTTTGGTTTTGTTGGTTTTTTTTTTTAACATAGGTACATATACATATTAACTGCCTAATGTTGAACTTGATTCTAACAGCATAGCAGAAACATTTTGAACACTTCTAATATCTCAGGAGCCTAAGCAGCAGCAGTGATTCTTACTGATTGCACCTGTGGGCAAATGCACTTAACTTTTACTTTAGCAGTAAATCAGTTATCTGCCCCTCAGGCTTCTTGTTGATATGCTTGCTGGAAAACTATCTGCTCCTATAACTACTATTAAAGATTCAGTAGAAGAACAGGAACTGAAGAACTAAGTGTTTTTTCTCCTGAAGATGAGGCAAGCTCTGAGACACATTGTCAGCAAAGTGTAAGGGAGCACATATGGGCATTCCTTCTTTAACATTCTACAGTTAATACTGTAATTTCATTTTTAGGATTGTTAAATCTGATACTATTTATTATCAATAAATATTTTCTTTGAAACCTCATTAAAAAAACAAACCACCCCATAAACTTAAAAGTAATTAAGCTTTAAAGCAGTTGTACTGTTAGCCTAACTTAGCAGAGTGCAATATTTTGTCTGATTCTCCCTAAAGAGAAAGAACTGTATGAAATTCCTAGTTTAAAGTAAAACCTGAGAAACTTTAAACTGCAAGCCTGGAATTCAGCACATCTCTCCATTTGCCTTAATTTTACAACTGTGTCCTTCTGAACTGGGATTGAACGAAGAGCAAGAAGTCTCCCAACGGTTCTTAACAGTTACAAAAATCAGTGAAACAACAGTCCCTCTTTTTAGAGCTGTTACTAAAATGGTAGAATTAAAATTTTGCATTACCCTGACATTATTGCATTATTTCCTTACAAAATGACATCATGATAGAAATCCACAGGAAAGAGAAGGGAACTTTCAGGGCCATGCACTATCAGCTATAGTTGTTACATCACTTGGTGTCAATTTTCTGTGGTAATTACTTCCTCAATCCACATGCAACCACGTGCCAAGTGTTGCTGACAAGTAGAGCCAGACCTACCATCAATATCTTCTAAGCACAGCACTGGGACTGTGGCTTGCTCCTTTTTCAAATGCAAACCATGAAGCAGAAAAGAATTCAACTATTTTCTAATGCATTTTAAGCAATAGCTAAAGGCAAACTTTTAAAACTTCCAAGCCTTGCACCACAAAATAATTTTCAAATTCATATTAACCATCTCATGAGAAAAAGTTTAGTATGTCAATTAAAGACAAAAGTTCTATGTTGACTGAACAAAGGTAATTCACAGTATTGTATTTGGCCCTTTTTAAGGTATATCTAGGTATTTGTGTTTTATTTTTATTATTAAAAGATTATTGAGGACACTGAACCCACATTCCCACAAAATCTGATTCATTGCAGAAGAAATATTTAATATACACCACAGCTTATCAAAAAAGTAAATTCTTATCTCATTGGGAAAATGATACACTAAATTAGTTTTCAGTCTAAATCATAATAGATAAAGATATTTCAAATAAGCATAAAAGATATTTAAATCTTTGAAAAACAACATTATAAAAAGGTTTAAAATGATTAAAAGACCTTTTATTACTGGCTTGAAGAACTTTTTTTAAAAAGGCTTCAATTATTTCCAGTGGGAGACATAATTTTTAAATGGTGCTTTGCAACAAAATGAAGTCTGTGTTAAAACTACAGAGGTTAAAAAATTAAAGCTTTCACAACAATCCTATATCACCATTCTTCAGTACAAGAGGAGTGCAGGTGGGTGAACAGAACTTCCCAGCCACATTTCAAGTCTGTTATCCCTGGATAAGAGTCGGATGCATCTGGATTACTGTGATACGATATGTAGGTACCCAGTTGTTACATTTCACATAGACCAGCCAAAGAAAGACTACAACTCGACTACAACTCGGTATCCTTATTCACTGCTTGATGTAACTCTGAATGTGTGATTTGGGAAACCTGTCTCCTTCCATCACAACGCTTACCTACAGTTCCAGAATGTTTATTCCATTCTGAATTTGATCTTAATGCACTACCATAACTTCAAGAAAAGACTTAGATGTCAAGATTAAAAAAAACCAGTATGAAAAAAAGGATCAGATGACAAGTAGTCCTCACTAATTTTTCCACTTAGACGTTCTTGAAGGACAGTGGTGCCAAGGAGAGTTATCAACCACTGCTGTTAGAAGCTGACACAGCCAAGAGTAAGCTTTCACAGTCTCTACTGATATCTGAAGGAGGCATTACTTAATGTGTGTTTAGCATGGCACAGTAGCTCTTAGCACAAGAACAACAACAGCAATGACAAGCTATGATTAGAGCCCTGATATGTGTAAAGGATGTAACAGCAGAGATGGAAGGTGAAAAGTTGTGTTGGAGTACATGCAAAGCCAGTCTGAAATTAGGTTTGCACAGAAACTGTAGCTATTCTGCAAAGTGCAGCATTTTGATACTAAACTCTTAACCCTGCCTGCCCACACACACAACCAGCTAACTAAAATAAAGCACCACCCACTAGGTTAGAAGAGAAATTTTCTCCCTGGCCCCTACTCCTCATTCAGTGACTTTGAATTGAAAAGATTCAGCTCAAATCTTTCTGGTTGCTGACATACTTGCTTTCTGTAACCTGAGTGATGCTCCCTGCTCCACAATGTCAGGGTCTCTCAATATGCTGTGACTGACTCAGGTGCACTCCCAAGCTTTTCCTACCACACCCAACCTTCGCTGCTCGGAATGCTCACTAGCTCCCTAAGCAAAGAAGCAGTCTTCCCTCTTCTGCCATTAAGTGAACTCTCTCAATCTTCTTAAAGAGAATGCATAAAGTACAGCAAAAACTGAACGTCCATCATACTGCTGCACAGGTATCTGATGCCACCTGGTATAAAGCTCTTCTGCTGTAGCATCTCTTCTACAGAAGCTGTCAACCCTTCAAACAACCACATAGCAGGAAATTCTGCTTGTCTCCTTCTCCAGGTATTTGATAAACATATTGAATAATACCAGCATGGTACGTAGCCTTCTCATTTGTTTCACAGCTTACATAAATATATATGGCAAGGGACCTTCACAAAAGCATTTTAGAAACCCAAACAGAACTATAACAACTTATATTTATATACATACAATATAATGCCTTTGAAGAACCTAAATAGGTTCATAAGCAAGACTTCCCTTTAAAAAAACAGCCATGCTGACTATGCAAGCACATAATTTCTATCCATGTGATTGATCCCTGATGCTTCTATGGTTCTAATTAATGTCTTTTCCTCTTTCACATTATTTAGTAAAAGCCCTCAAACTAAATTCCTGCTACAGCAATTTCTCCACTAGCCAATATAAAAGACTACACCCCGATCAGGAAACAAAACAAGACCATACCAGTACACTGAGAATTGGGTAAGTGGAATCAGTTACCCAAACTGCGTAACCAGTCTTTATCATTGCAGAATTTAGTACCTTTGGCATATCTTACTTCATAGAACCATAGGTAGTTCCACATGACCATCAACTGGTGTCTTTGAATGCCAGTCTTCAGATTTCCAGAGGATTAATTTGTTTATTTGAAATACCAAAACAAGTAAATGCAGGACTGCTGCCCTAGTATCGCCCTAAAAAGCTACTGAGCAAGGTAGTGAGCAGCCCAGCAGCCTACAACATCTTACCTTGGGTTAGTTAGATTATAGCAGGATTTCCAAATCTGGAGCATGTGTTTACAGGTAAGGAGTGCTTCATCTGGGCCTCTGCACAGGGACTCCAATTTGACTTTTGTAAACAGTAATCTAGTGAAAAGGAAAAAGAAGTTAAAAGAGATTCCAATTTAAGAAAAACATTTTTAAAGACAGCGTCACACCAAACTGGAGAACTTCAAATATAGCAATAATTGAAATTTAAGGGAATAATTGCAATAAATATCTAATGCCATCAAAGTAACAGTGCTTTTTACAAGATGCCTTTTTCAACTGGACAGAAGCAAGAGTTGCCAGGAATTTAATTTAAAAAAAAAAAAAAAATTGTAAGACAATGTAGCTTATTGAAATTAGCAGTACCACAGGATTCCACAGGATGCATGAAGTTGTAGGTTCTCCACCAAGATTAATTTAGACAGCTTCCTAGTTATTTAAAGAATATAAATACAATGTGACAATCAAGGAGCTAGTCTATTGGTAGGCACATTTATAAGAGTGACAGCACCTAGGAACAGATAGTACACTAGAAAAATACTAATTTAAAAGCAATTTTTAGTAAAATCACAGATTAAGGAACACAAAGCGGGAGGAGAGCATGCATATAAAACTGCTAGCCTACTTTCTGTTTTAAAACTCAGGTGTACTTTGGCATTTTATTCCACTGCAACTTTAATCATACTAAGTGAAAAATTTATGATTGCTCATATGGTTTGCGTGGGAAGACTGAGAAGAGTGTAGAGGGGGGATATGTGTGAAAGCTCAGAAGTTTCTTATCCCAAATACAAACTTGGAGGCTGCTAATAGTAACTGAAAAGTGCAGAGAGTTTTCTCAAGAATAAGGAATTACATCGAGTTACAGTGGTTAAATCTTCAGCATTGCACTGAACATCCCTGGCAGAAGCTACCCAGCATGTAAATCTAAAAATGAATCACCCAACCTGAAGTGTACAACATGTGCGACTGAGGAAGAAACAAAAGGCAATTTGCTGTGTTAGTTTAAGAAAATGAGCATCTGCCAGGTACACAAAGTCATATGAAGTCTCACTTGATATCTTGATAAGAATGTAGAGCAGAGTAATCATTCTGTGATGTAGAGCAGTTATATGACTTTAGCTTTCTTCCTATCAGTAAATTTGATTTGAGTATACAAGGAACTATATGGATAATTTAAGGTTGTATTTCATTTGGCAGAGATGTCCACTCTAGATACTCATTTAACAGTGACTATATCGCTGATAGAAAAACATGTCCAGATCTATCCATCATTTTACTGAAGAGAGAAGGAAATACAACAAATAACATTCTCCTTTCTTCACACTCCCCTCATCTAGTCTATCCTTAACACATGCACACACATGCCTCATCCAAACAGCAAGACCTAGGCATCAAAACCTGAAACCTAAATCACAGGAATCTATCTCATACAATCCCTTTCCTGCTTCTCTGTAGGTAAGATAGTACAGTTGACAGTTTGAAGTGCCTACAGAGGTTAAATTTCTTAAAATTTGTGATCATAAAGCATTTTACAAAACTTATGGAATATAATCAATTCAGAAGCACTGAATTTGCAAGTCATTCTAGAGTGAATAGTCATGATACATACCTTATTATGTACAGTTTACAGATAGACTGAATTTCCATTAACAGTATTAAAGTAAGTAAAATTTAAAAGGAAAATTCAAGCTGAGGATAGAAAGGGAGGAGATTTGGTTATTAAGAAACTACTTAAAAACACACGTACAACAGAACAGGAGTCTGTGCAACAAAAACGTTGGAACCTGGACCAGGATGTAGGATTCAACACCAAGACAGCAGAAGACAAATATACTTGTAAGAATGAGAGCAACACATCAGTTTGGTGCTTTTGGATGCATTTAGTACATGTTGCAACATCATTCCTGTTTCTTGTGCATTATGGCAGTGAACAGGACTGGGTGTTCACACACTTTCCAAAATACAAACAACAAAGTATATGATGGAAAAATATTCACAATTCTAATAAAGAAAGGCTAGGAAATTGTATCTAATAAATAAAGTACACTGGTGTGGGATTATCCACACTAAAGCAAAAATAATATTGTGAGTAAAAAAGGTTGCATATATAAGGCCACACAGAGCAGCTTCCCTGGATCCAAGAAACATTTGGACTTTAAATCTTGAAAGACACCTCAGAAAATTGAAATGTGATGTTAATAATAAAATAAAATGTAATCTGCCAACTACACATACTTGATAAATGTGGGAAGGAAGGGAAGAGGAAGGAAGCAACAGAAAGGAGGAAGACGATGCGACAAATAGGTCTCCCATATTACCTTAATTTTATCAAGTTCCCTTGAAACATAGCTGGAGGTATAAGTAGCTCAGAGACAAGTATTACCAGGAAGATTTTAGAAACCAAGAGGTAGGTTATCTGAAAAAAGATTTTCTGAAAGGTCAACTTCAAGCATCCAGCTCTTCTGGAATACAGCCTGCATTACAGACACAAAGGATTTTAAAACTTACAAGAAGTTTTGATACACTACTAAAATGATGAAGAATAGATAAAAACTACCAAGTGATAGGATGATGAAAATTAAGCTGTATATTTTATGAACATCATTAATTATCTGTTTGTATCTGTTAGAGTCAGAAGTTTAAATTACTGCCACATGGTGCCAGAGTAACCTTGACATGGTGGAACAGCACTCTATTAAGAATAGAAGGACTGAGGAAAATACAATATTAAAAAAAAAAATGAAGAGCAGAACAACGTGTGTCAGAGATGTGGAATAAATACAACAGATAAGAGCAAAAATCTCTTTGGGTCAAATCCTTCAGGGAAGGGAAGTAGGTAAAACAGGTTCTTTCAAAGACAGACTAATAGGGCATTTGTTCCTGCATCAGTGTTTTCTACGGATGCAGATCTTTAACATCACTAAAAATAAAGTGAATTGTATCATTTTAGGAGACTAATAACCCAGACACAGAATGAAGAACAAATCAAACTGTTAAGTGGAAAGACTCAGTTATTCTTGGAGCTAATAGCTGATAAATTTATGAAATAGCTACTGAAGCATCAAATTACTTCATTACTTGAAGACTGTTTTCACTAAGTAATGAGGACATTATGAAACAACTGCTCATAACCTAATCCATATATTATTGGATTTTTATTTAAATAAAGAATGAAAAATTCCAAATGGGTTTACAACTAGGTCTCTGAATGTCAGTGACAAATAACTTGATAGCAAATAACTTGATAGCAAAGACATCCAAGATGCAGCAGAAGGCTGGTGTTTAACACAAGGATGCTCAAACATTTTAAGATCTCTGTCTCAAGTTGAATGGGTTAAATTCCACATGTGACAACCCAATCATTGATAAGACCATGCAAGCAGGACATCAGAATTGTGCGGAGATCCTATCAAGAACAGCAGGGGATAGGCAGGGGACAAAAATGCAACACAAAAAGCTGCATCTTATGTACATTAGTAAAAAGCAAAGCTAAACTACACCTGAACAGATTATTATACACTAAAATTATAGTCTTTTAAGACCTTTTTGTATCAAAGTAGGAAAAAAGAGAAAATGTGTTTACTAAACAGGGATGAAAATTAAGAATATTCAGGAATGAACCCTCAACTTTCAACATAATCTTTACCTATATTGTCTGAGAGATGAAAACTATGACAAATGGAGAATAGGAACACTTTAAGAATGACTGAAGTTAAGGCAGTCAATAATAATCCATTTCTCAGAATTATGCTAACATTGACACATAGGATTGTCCTTTCTAAAGTAAAAACTTTAAAGAAAATATCACTTCTGGAATGACTGGGGAACAGCATCTATGTTGCCAATGATTTTGTCAGGAGGGAAGGAGCATTAGATAACACCATAAACGAAAAAAAGGGTTATTGTTCAAGTTTAAAGAGATTGCACCAAACAACCTGTGTAACCATTTTTCCAAACCAGAGCTGCCCAACAGCTGAGCTCATCAAGGTAAGACAGCTGTGAAGAGTCCAGATGCAATTCTGGGACTACTTGTTGGAACAGAAGAAGAAAGACACAGTGGCATTGTACAATATCCCAGTGAGACCACAACTGGAATGTTATATGTAATTCTCTTTGTAACAGCTAAAAAACCCACACACTTGAGGAATTTCAACTTGGAGCAGCTGCACAAAAAGGCTGTAAGGGTGATCCATTCACTGGAAACTACAGAGTACAAAAAATATTTCATTTAGTCAGTCTAGCAGGAAAAAAAAGCCAAGAAGAGGTACAGATTCTTTCTACAAATACAGATGAGACAAGCAGCAGGAAGGGAAAAGAACAATATATCTAGAGGAAAATGTTTCCACAAAAAAAAAGTATATCTAAAGGCTATTCAGACTGTTAAAACACTAAGGGTGGGAATTACGTCTCCTTACTTATAATTAGGTTGTAGAAAAGACTGCTTCCTCACATTTGTTTTGGATAGACCACAGAAGAGGTGGTGCAAATAACCTAACTTCTTAAAATACAGCTGGTAAGTTCATGAAAAGTATTACAGATAGGACAAATATAAGGCCTTGTGCCATCGAAAGTTCTTGCTACTGCTTTATTTCCTAATCAGTGCAAACGAATCTATTAATCCATGATCTGAAGCTTTCTTTACCAGCCAACCAGTGTAATTTGTAGCAAAGAACTCATGAATCTCCAAAATACAACTGTTGTCCTAATTCTCATCCATCTTGTTTCAGTTTTTGAAGATGCTACAACCACCAGTTTTCTTCCATAGCAACTCTCTTATAATGTCAGGAGGTCAAGAGGAGTTAATTTGTCCAATACTGGCTTAAGTTATTGAAAGTATTTCCAATCTGTTGAATGAAGCAAAAATTTGAAGTATGGAAGACTGAACCCTGCTATGTGACAAGTAATACTAGTAATACTGAGAACTCTTAGTTCTTTCAGTGAACAGGTATTGCTCTCCTCAAGCATCCTGTTCAAACCAGCTGTTTTGCTTTTTGGGATCAAGTCAGCAATTTCCACAAGTTGTTGTGCCCTGTAAGAGCACAATGGCTTGGATCAGCCGTAGTTGGATACCTGTACTTCATACACTACTGAATGGATACACCTGCCTTACATTCTGTGATCCTCTCTTCAAATCAAGCACCATGACACACTTTGATGCTCCCCCCAGACCTGCCTGCTACAGCACTGTCACTCAATGCAGTACTAATTGGGAATCTCCCTAAAGTGCCTCAGACTAAGCAACATCCTATAGGAAACTTACAGTTCCACTAGACTTCTTCTGAAGGGTCCATAGCCCCATATCCTGATCAAAACTGAGCAGAACGCTCTATTTGCAGTTAGTGTTGGAAGCAAATTTCATTATTATTCTCTTATTACACAAATTATTTACATTGCTCCGAGCTTGAAGAAAATAAGGAAGAGCATAACACTTAAAAGAATGTGCATTGAAAATTCTAGTGTAAAGCACCAAAAGCCTTGCTGAGAAACCTAAGACCCACCCTAGGAAAATAAAATTTAAAAGGATGCATCAAATCTGCTTGCTTAGAATGCAGGATTAAAAATGCAACTACTTTGGTTTATGTTTAACCTACTTGAAGTAAACTTACTAAGTTTTAAGAGAACCTTTTTAAATAATTTAAGAGTCTGCTAAGAGTAACTTCAGCTAACAGTATTTTTTACATGGCAATCAATTATTAAAAATGTTAGGAAATAATTAATATACTGGGAGTCCCATAAATATGAGTACAAGCAACAAACAAGCCACACAAAGTATCGAACAACAGCTTGATCTCCCAGAAAACCACATCGATTTCTACAATAGCTTAACTAGAATAATAAACTTTATGTATAATCAATTCTGATATATAGCTTGTTACTTATGAGAGCATAAAAGAAAGGTAAGAAATACCAGTTCGGTGTGGAGTTATATAATATTTCATTTTTCACTTTTAAGTGCTTATTTGATATATCCCACAACTTCAAATCCTCAAAGGCTAGGAGAATTCAAAAGAAGTTCTTCTGGTTTTAAAACCAAGCACTATATTAAAAAAGCAAAGAAACCCCCCAAAAAGCTATCAAAGAAACAACACCCCTGTGGTAACTGACAGTGGTCAGAACATGGATTCTTATGCTCCAGGCACTGGCTTGAAGCCTGTGGGAAAGCCAAGTACAGAACTCTCTCAGTCTGGCCTGGAAAACCATAAGGAGGAACCCAAAACAACCTTGTAGATAATCCTCCTCCTGACACCTGGTGTTTTACTAACTTGTTGTTTACTTGTAAGAAAACAGTTCTGAAGTGTTACTTTAAATGACCAATCGTATTGATTGTACCGAAACTCAATCGTATTGATTGTATAAAAGTGTCTGGCTTTCAATAAAGCTTTGCTATAAGCCCTCCGAAGAACTGGAGATCTATCTATTGTTATGTGAGCCACCCCGAATCATAACAACACACCCCTAGCCCCCGCAAAAACCCTCACCAACTCTAATCATATGACTTGTAAAATCTTAGACTAACTAGTTTGACAATAATTCTGCACTTAAAAAAAAACCACAAAAAAGAATTATGAAGTATGTAACGCTAACGATAAGGAACTTTGAAAATAAACTGTTTTATCAGACAATGTAGACTTCTTTTTAGATGATCTGAATTTAAGGGAAAAAATAAATATGGTGATGTAGAGCCTACATTCACATGCATACTTCATACAGTTTGATGTCATTGCCGTAACAAACTGTGATAGTGTCAAATGCTTGTGCAAATTAAAGCAGGTTAACTATGAGATCCTGCAGAATAATTGAAGTGGGAAAGCAGTACACAGAATGCACAAAATTAAGGTGGAACAAATATTCAAAACTGATTATTTGCAAGAATCTAAATCTATTGACCTTTTTAGATAAAGTGTTAGCAAGTTGCTCCTTGCACTCAACAATTACATACATAGGAAAATTTCTGATGATTGACAGGAAACATTAGAAATGAGGAAGTAGAGAGAAGCCAAACCTTGGCATGGTCAGTTTTCTCTATGTCAGTACGTGTTGTGAGCAAGTGCCCTTCTGAAAATCTTGTAATTACTTATAAATAGTTTAGAAGAAAAAGGCTAAAATTAGAAAAAAATCCTGAAGTTCACAGTGTTTATCTCATTCACAATTCATATTTTGACAATAGTTTATTGTCTGCAAATTGGTAGCTTCTTTCAAAAGTATAAGGTAGGGCTGACTGCCTTAAAATCCTTCACTTGAGAATTTCAGGATTCTTCATCTGAGAATCCAACAGGATTCTAATTTACATGTAATATACCACCCTAATTAAAAGATCTTTATAAAACACAGTAGGAAAATTCATCTAAAAACTGTTCAGCAGCAAGGCTTAATAGCTGTCAGGCCAAATTTCTTTTAAAAAATGACATGTATAGCTATTGGAACAAATACAGCCTTTGCAACCTATAAGTGAAACACATAAAAATAACCAACCAAGAGGCAAATCAGAATGCCAGCAAAGAGGTAGTTGAACCAAAGCCCCCAGTGAAGCAATTATGCTCAAAATAATTAACATAACCCTTTCCAAGAGATGTGATGCAGATGCTTCTCTGTATAATAATGTAATAAATGTTACCGAAATATTTTGTGCAGTTCTGGCTCGCATGTGATGAAAACTGGCTACAGTGCAAGGAATAACTGAAAGGCTGGAGATCACGCCTTTACTGCTGGCAAGTACCACGATGATCAGAAAGGACACTGGGAGGTGGTCTTATTACAGAAGCTACCATCAAGAGAACGAAGTCACCAGGATTGCAGAAGGCTTAGCAAATTATGATATAAAAAACAGTGGCTGGAAAGAAACCAATAAGGGATCAATTTAAATTAAAAACAAAAATCCAGTCTTAATGAAGAACACAACTCCAACACTGAAACAAACAAACACATGCTACAATGCTTTCTCCAGGTTTTGACATGTTCTTATCAAGACTGGAAGTTCTCTGGAAGGTATGCTTTAGCTAAACCTATATTAATATAAAAAGTAAAGTAAATTTAGGAACTTCTAATATATAAGCACTTAGGGGATTTAAGATTTGATCCTCCTGGCTTCAAACTACTGATTCAAGCATCCAGTTTTGACAGCTGTCCCTTTAACACTTGCTGTAGAAAGCTTACAGCTAGCTCCACATTACTCAACTCCCAAATATCTCCCTCATCACCAAAACACAAAATTACACAGTTGTAAAAATTCAGCCTACAGGGAGAATGACAACATGCAACTGGACAGATTATGAAAGACATATAGTTTTAGAAGGGATGTATTTACACATTCAGTGATCTTAGATGCAACCATGATAATCAAAGTACAGAAAGAAATTTATAGAGACATCTGCTGCAATTGCAAAGTGAACTGCTGCACAGTCTACTCCATTTTAAGTATTCAAGGAGAGTTCCATTATCAGGAAAGATATAAAGAGTTCATTATAAAACATGAAAAATCATCATTTGTAAGTACCTTGAAAACACTAAATGCCCAACACTGGCAACACGAGGTCAAGCAAACAAATCTAGTTTTTGTAAAAACTCCAGAAGAGCATTTAACTTAATAAAAAATAAATGTCGTAAACTGTTTCTCAATCAATCACCAAACCTTCTCCAACACTGGCCACACGGATCCCATATACACACAGAAATATGGATGAAGTAAAAATAGGCAGTTCGGACTGCTATTTGAAGCATGACTCTCAAAAAAGTAAAAGAAGCAACAAAACCAGCCCTCGAGCCTCAAAACAACACAATTTTGTGAAAATCATGAATTGGTATATTTGGTATCCATTGGATGGCTCTCCTTGCACCCTATTATTCCCCACACATTTCTTTCCAAAGCAGTCGGACCTGTGATTTTTGGTGCAGTGTATGTATACTGTATTCCATATTATTAACTCAATGTCCTTAGGAAAATGTAGATCTCTAAAATGTAATGAAGATAGTTTCTGACTAAAGCCAGAACAAATTAGTTATACTTGAAAACTTTTTGTTTGCCTGCCTTGAATTCCCTGCAGCAGCCAGCTCATGACCCAAACTGGGACTCTTTCAATCAAGTTTCAAAGAATCTACAGCCTAGCAAACATAATTCAGGGATAAGACCCTGAGGCCAATGACCAATTTGTTATATAAAGTAATATCTACCTATCAACCATGTCTTTTTTAATGGACCATTCAGTAAAAGCATATAACAACCACCAAAGGGGAAGAGGGATGGCGGAGTGAGGTAGAAGAGCCCAGGATAAAAAAAAAAAAACCACAAGCAAACAATACTGTGCTTTTTGACCTACAGAAAAATCATTCCTGAGAACTAATTCATTTAACTCCCAATATAAACAGGATCAACACAGAATGGATTTGAAAATTCATGTTGTCAAATGTGGACAAGAATGCAGACACGAACCTGAAAGACATTACTTTGGCAAGCACAGCACACCACTACTCCTTGTCCAATCTTATATTATCATCCTTTCCTCAAATAATTCCCAGTGCTCTATTTATCAAGGGAAAAACCCCACAAAAGCTCAAGCTTTACCAGCACTACACACTGCAGTGCAACCACAACTGACCTTGGCAAACCAGAATAGGATAGTCTGTTTCCTTCAGTTGATAAATACCTTCCTGTCCTACAAAACACCAGTGTATATGTATCATCCTACACTGCCTGTACCAACCAGTTCCTTTTTTATGCCCACCTGGACATCTCCAAGAAGGAAACAAGTTTATTACTGAACTGAGAGGCATGTTAAAAGTCCCTGTGATTCTGGGAAACCTAATGTAGCTCAAAAGAGCCCTTGAGGGTCAGGAAGGAAAAGATTTAATAGTTTTCAGAGGAATGACATATTGGCCTGATGCTTCTGTGAAATATTCTTGGAAGGAAAAAAATTTCCATCACACTTCAAGAAATGTAAATGCTTAAACTGTGAACTAAGTCTTCAGTTGTCTTCAAACCTGTTACCATATGCCTTTCCTTTTTGAGTGTACTTAACATAAAATAACATGGTTGCACTCCTCAAATAACCCATCTGCTGTTCCCTACTTCTGCTACTTTAAAAGCTTGTCAGCTGCCATCCATTGCAGTTCCAATTTTCAGCATAAAATTAGCACTTTACTATTTATTTTGCCTAATTATACTAATTGTAAGCATTATATTTGTCTTTAAGTGCCTCAGCATCTGAAATAATAAGGGAATCCCAAATGGTTAAGATTAAGAAAACAATATCCCAAATACTTTGCTAAGAAATCTGACCCTGTCTCCCTTGACTAAGAATCTACTTTTGACTAATCATGAATTCAAACCGGACAGAAGTGTTGTTTCAAGATTTCACATCATTCAATACACTACTAAGATACAGATTCCTTGTAACAAGCAGGTTAAAAAAAGAGGGAATATTGTAAATGAGGTTGCTCAGGTAATTGTAGATGTACAATATATATTGTACAAGATATACAAGCCCAACATGAACCAATGCAACGCAACCACCATTATCTTGCATCACCCTGAATACACCCTCCGACTGCAATGCACACCTCTGGGACTGCTTACACATTCAGAGTGGGAAATCGCTGGATTAATAGGAATAAAACTCAAGGAAGATCCAAACAACTGAGACCTGAAGCCCCCTTCATGGCTAAGTACTTTAGCAATTTAGAATATACCATGGCTCCTTACTCTCTAGTCTATTTGCATTCAGGGCAGCACATCCCTGCTTCTGTTTCAGGAGGAGAAAGGGATCATCTCACCCAGCTTCCCACATAGTTTGATGTTTAGGACTCTGAGCTGCATCATTTTTGGGTTAAAATCCTGTCAAGCTGGAGAAGAACTGGACTTCACATTTCTACTACTGGGACAAGCTCTCTAATGAAAGGAGAAAAATCTTAACTTTCAATGAATTCAAACACAGTAGTACCCGATTGGAATTATCTATTCAAGTTTATTAGTGCTGGCACCTTATCGCCACCCATCTCAGTACTGATACTGAGTACAGTATTCACGATCTTTTCAGTATCTTAATCTGTTCAATATTTTTTTTGTCTAGAGACCTTTTTGTCCCTTGACTAAAGCATGCTCAGACTGCAGGAGGCTTCAAAGATTAGACAGCATTTAAAAGGAGATTGATTGTATCCACACAGCTGATTTCTTTGTAAGTGGAGTGGCTACAACTTTGCAATTTAAGACTACAAAAAGTTTGAAAAAATAGTGCTACAAATATTCAGCATATAACTTTATTTTTATTATCTCTGAAAAAACATTACTACGTATCTATTTCACTTTTACAGGTTTCTTAGATTTTTGCCAATAGTTTTCCCAATACCTATCCAGATCTCAGAGCAAACTGCACATTTATGCTGCCAATATAACAAATGCAGGAGGAACAATCAACTCCATTCAAGAAAAAGCTATGCCTTGCTGCTTACAGCCCAGCGTGTTTGCTCATTCCTTCGACTCCTTTAGATAATGACGGGACAGAATTCTTTGGTTCTGAGGAATTTCTTTCTACTTATTAACCTAAGATGCCACGGGCAAAATCATGATCTGATTGGCCAACCCTCTAGCTTTACAGTGCAGGAAGGTTAATATTAATTGCAGATCCAAAGATATGCTTGCTATATGCTTCAAATATTGAACATGAACTCCAAGAATGGATTAGGTTTTCAAATGTTAAAAACTGACAGACATCATATTTACTAATTGATTACAACAGACAAGTGCTGGAAAGTAGCCACTTCTCTGCATGATTCACGGTGTATCCTATGAGTTCCTTGCAACTTCTGCCAGTTTAAACAGATGCAGTATTAAACTTGTGAAAATGCAGATTATTTTTAAAGAAATGCAAAACAAAAAGAATATACAGCTGTGAAGAGAGTAAGAACAGCACTTAGTGCAGCAGTGCAATTACAGCATATAGAGGTATGCAGATAGGAATATTGCATGAGAAATTAAAGAAATAAGGAATAACATCCATCACAAGCACTATGCTTTAATATTTCCAAGTATAGAGATTTATTATGCTGCAAAGCCATCACAGTATCAATTTGCATAAAGTTGGGGTAAAGGATCCTAACAGAAATACAGAGAATACCAAGAGACCACTTGTAGTATTTAGCTTACTGGAATGCAGACATAACTGAAAGATAAAGCATAAAGACATCTCTAGTGTTTACAAAACCCAATAAAGCACCACAGGTGAATAATGAAATGTTTCAGTGCATCTAAAAACTAGCAAGCTGTAGAGGAACACAAGAGGATCTCTTTCCAATCTACTAGGAAATACCATGAGATGACACTGTTTACAGAAGTTGGAAAAGAAGAATATGGACTCAGCAATACACTAAGCAGTTGTCTTTTGTATTTTATATATACGAATATACACGTTGTCAACCACTTCAAGAGCACCACATATAGCTTTCAAAAGCTGATAAATCCTTGCAAAAATAACCCAGTTATATGATAGAATCAATCCAAATTTATATTATTGACCAGATGTGCCTGTCTGGCTGTCAGTACCAATTGCAGAGAGCAGACAAGAAATCTCAGTCATATTTTCGACTTCTCTGGGAACTTGACAGCACTAAAAATGAGACTCTGAAAGTCTTTCTTGAGATACATTTAGCTGTTTCACCTTGGATTCTTTGGCATCTGATGGTGATTCCTACTGCTTTTTCTTTTTTTTTCCTCTGAAATTCCCTGATCTGTACCAGTACACTGTAATGCAGTACATTGTACCACCACTGAGTCTGTATTATACAACAGGACCAACAATTTAGAACCACTATCATGAGCTGTATGATTAATATATATACATACATTAATACAAAGATCAGTACTGTAATGAACACTCGGACAACATGTTTAACCAGAGTTGCAGTATAAACTACTCTGGAAAAGCCATAAATACCTCCTGAACGCTCATAAGAGTATTTTTAGACATTTTACTGAATGAACCCTTGTTCTCTCATTACAACAGAGATTAATATAATAGGGAGTTCTCTTATAACAATAGGGAGTTCTGAAATTACAGCTTCAGAAATACTTCTGGACTATTACTACTCTGGGACACACAACAGTTGCAGCTACGGGATTTACAATGCTTGGAAGTGGCAAAAGATGAAACGAGAACAGACAGAAGATGACAGTCCAAGCCATAAAAATATAAAATTAGAAGGGTACAAAATTAGGCTATAAAATTAGGAAGCTGATACTTCAATTGCCTCTCAAACCTTGACTTACTGACAAGTCCCTCGGTCTTGAGGAAAGCACAAACAGATTTGAAAAAGAAACTGCTACATAGTTCTGAAATTGTGAAACATGCATAGAAGCTCTGGATAATAACTGAGACAAGTCATAGGTGTGTAGATAAACTAGAGGTGAGATACAGCAAAAGGTAACAAAAGCCATTGCACACAACTGGCTGCAAGCCACAGAAGTTCTGACAAGAGGTGATTTCAACAGAGGTCCTGGTCAGATTTGTAAGGAAAAAGGCAACAATACCTTAGAGAGACAGTCAAATAGAGACATGAAATGTCAAGGAACAGGAAGGAAAACCACTATAGTTTCTATTTTCAAATGAATAATACTTAAAGAAATAATATTTTTCTGATAGGCTGATATAAATAACAATTTATTATACAGGCAAATAATTTAGAAGTTAAGAATGAAGTAATTTAAAAAATTGTCCAAAAAAGCATGTAGGATATATGTAATATTATGGATTACAACCTTAGCGACAGGTGGTAAAGCATCAAAGTGGAAGACTGGAAGTTAAAGGAAGCTGTCCCTAAGGTATTTTCCTATGAAGAATTTGATTAGATGTTCATAAGAAAATAAATTTTTAAAAAACAATCAACCAAAAAGAAAAAAACACACACACACAAAACCAAACCCCTTACAGAGGTACAAAATCAAAATATGTTAAGATGTACTTAACATGAAAAATAAACAGAAAGAATGACTTCTTTTTTAAACAAGAGAACGTTTAGCAAACATGCTTCTTCCCTGTTCACTTATTTAGTTGTCCATCAGCCAACTTCAGATGACTGTTATTATCTAAGCAAACAAGGAGATTCTGTTTTTTGATGTATTTTACGAACAGATTCCATACAATATCCATAGTTATCTGTAGGTAGGATAAATCTGTCCTAGGTAATAGTAAAGTCTTATTTATCCTTCTTGCAATATTGCACAAAAATAGAAGACATAAACATACTACAACGCATGCAACAGTGAGAATTGATCTACATGGATGGTGTAGAAAAAAACAAAGATCAACCATCCAGTTGTAACCTCCCTTCCAAAACAAATCCTTTATCACTGTTTAACAAGCCTTTAATAAGCAGAATTGCAATAAATGGGTGGGAAAGAAGACTGCTGGAAAGGAAAAATAGACCCATCTTCAAATGCCCTCTTGAAATGAATGAGATGAGAATCCAGGAAAAATAAACATGAGATAAAGCGTAGAAAGGAAACACGACATTCACTCACATAAAATTTTCTGGATATTCACTCAAGGCCATGTCAATGATATTCAAAGCATCATGATAGTGTTTCTGGGCTGATAGCAAGAGTGAAAGGAGATGAAGAGAGTTGGCATCATCTCCTTGTAGTTGCAGAGCCTGACGAACATAACCCAAAGCTTCTGGTATCTGATTTTAAAAAATAAAAAAAAAAAGGCAGAAAAAGAAAGCACCACTATTAGAAGTATTGCCTTTTACTTGATTGACATCCATAAAACTTTCAAAATGTTCACCCAGGTAACATGTAGAATTCTATACACTCCTGTAAGACACTACTCAGCAGTTTAAAATGAACCTGATGCTCTACAGTGAACACTGAAAATTAAATAATATATTTACACTGGAAAGTAATATAAATGTTTTTATAAAAGTTACCTTCAGCCCCTTAAAATATTCTCTTTCCAGTCCTGACTGTATTTCTACATGATTTTGAAAATATTTTAATTGCAATGCTTCATTGAAATGTACAGTTAGACAGCAACAGTAACTTTTCTTTACGTAGAATTTCATTATTAGCTCAGCTGGCCATGTTTTTGTTCAAAGTAAGTACAATAAGTGTTAAAACCAAGAAATTTAATTAAGCAACACAAGTATTTTGGAATTCAGAATGTACAGAGTCATAACCTGCTCCTCAAAAATATTTTGTACTAGTAAAGTGACAATGCATTCCACTCTAATGGGGAAGTTCTGTGCTACTCACGAGCACTGAAAAGTAGCCACTAGAGAATGTAAACAACTGTGCTCAGGGCTACTTTGTGAAACAAACATGACATACGAAGATGCTTACCATGACATACAGAAAGCAGTTCCACATTATCCAAATTCATGTGATGTATGATAGAATGCCTTAAACATAACAGCGGTACAAGCTGGACTAAGCTCTGATCTCTTTTATAGCAATAAAGTATTTTCCAGTTTTCCTAAACATGTTTTGTAATTTCGTCCACAATAACGAAGCCTCGCACAGGAATTCAGGAAGGGCACAGATATTAGCAGGTACTCAAGATTTAATCACTGTAAAGATGGTTAAAGACTAGATTCAAGAGCTCCACTCTTTAGGATTTGAGCAGATATTACACATCACAGGTAAAAACACCTTAAAAACTGATTTTTTTTCTCTCTGTCCAGCAACATAAACACTGAAGTAAGTGGAATTACTTCTGTCTTATTTCTGATCCTGGAGCTGGAAATATTGGCAGAACTCTGGAGAAGTGCATAAGACTGAAGGTGTTTGGAGGGAGTATTCCAGGGTTTTTTCCATATATGTGCACAAGGAAAGCCAGGTTTTTACTGAAGAAATCTTCATCTCTATTCATCAACAGATACAAATTCCAATTTTGTAGGACAGTATGATGCTGCACTATTAAAACATAACTAACCTGTCTGGATATGGCAAGCTGCAGTGCCAAGTAAAATGCTGCCAAATGATCCATTGGAGACAAACTGTGAGCCCTTAAAAACAAAGAAACAAAATAAAAAGTGAATTGTTCCCCTGTTCAGACAGGTTAGGCATACCCATAAATGCACATATATTCATTTATTCATTCAGATATCTTCACTACATGTATACTCATATTTTGATATAAGTGGTGTTCATTTCAGCAACTTTTCTTATGCTTCTCAATCATTCTTGATTTAAAGGAAGCACCTTGGGACATGAAAAATCATTTCTAATAGAAAATAATTATGTAATTTTTGCTTAAATCTTAAAAAATAAATATTTAATAAAATTATTTTTCAAATAAATTATACTCCTAAACAAACATTAGATGTCATTACTTAGAATATTTATAAGAAAAATTCATCAAATGGAATTGTCTTACAGAAAAAAAAGTGAAAAAATATCCAAACATGTATTCCTCAGGACACCATGCCTTTAAAGAGATGAATTATATCAACTTTTTTCCACCTTTAAAAAATATATGTTTTTTCTTTTCTTTTTAATATTTTGGTCAAATGCACACTCTTAGTATTATCCTACAGAAATTGTTCTTGTAATACACTCTACTTTGCCCCTGTAATACAATCTTTCTGATGAAAGGTAAGAGCTTTTTAGCAGGGGGATACTCGAGTATAAGGACAAGAAAAAAATTATGGCTATACCCTAAAATGATGTGTAATATGTACTGGGCAGAAGCCTGAAACTATTTCTTTATTTACATTTATTGTATTCTTTTAATGGTGTCTCATTTAGAACTATAATCTGCAATAATCATCTTTGGAACATCTAGTGAGTCACTTCCATTGCAAGGAAGCATCAAAATTGACCTTTAAACCACTAAAACCACAGAGAACCTTCTGCTTCTGACCTGTGCATTTCTGTCTTCTCAAGTCCAAACAGCTGCACAAGTCCGTTAGCTTAGTAACTACACCCAACATGCTTCAAAGATGTTTTAAGTTATTAAGGGACAGCTCCATATTTTGTTAACTTCACCTGTAAATTGGAGACTAGATGCATAGGGCAAAGTGTAACAGGGTCCAGTCCTTTTTTAATTTAAATTCATAAATTAAGGAATACTAGACAAGAACAAGAGATTTTTACTTAGAGAATGCTTCTTCAGTCACCCAAGCTTCAGATAGTGAAAGAATAAAGCTGTTATTATCTATCTACCATTTGGTGAGTTCTATGAAACTTCTGTTCACACCAACCACACAAAAAACACTGAAAGTTTCCCAAAATTTAAAAAAAAAAAAAAAAAAAAAAAAAGTTAGTGAAATAAACACCCCTTCAGTACTGCGTGAAGAGAGCAACAAGCACCTTCTTGAATGGCCACCATCACAAATTGGTAAGCCTTGAAATCTGGCTCAGACAAGGGTCCAAAATGTAACTGTATTTCTTCAGGACCTCTATTTCTTCAGGAATTAGCCTTCTAGATAGGTGATTTTAAAAATCCACAAAAAAATTATTATTAAAAAAGGCACATCAAAATGCCGAGTCCGGTACAGGCTGCTTGTTTTATAAACTGGTAGAAGACAGAGAATTCAACTTCCATCTCCTGGAATACTTCTATTTTTCAGATGTGCTAAGAGAAAGTAGGCATGACTGGTATGCTGGGTGAAAGACAACATAACACACAACCGAGCAACAACATTTGAACAGAGACTAAGAAAGAGTAATTTCACAGTGATATGAAGCTGAATATTGATATGACCTGGCAATGTGCTTTTACCAGCCATGTGTTGGGCTGCATCAAAAGAAGTCTGACCACTGTACCCTTCTACTCCATACTCGTGTGAGCCCACCTGGAGTACTGTGTCCATAGGGAGGATGTGGATGTTGGAGTAAGTCCAGAGGAGGGCCACAAAAATGACCAGAGGGCTAAAGCACCTCTCCTTTAGAGACATGCTAAGAGAGTTGGGATTGTTCAGCCTGGAGAACAGCAGCCTCAGGAAGATGTAACAGCACCTTCCAGTGCCTAAAGGGGCCCTTACAGGAGAGCTGGAGGGGAGGTTTCTACAAAGGTATGTATGGATAGGAAAAGGGGTAGCATCTTCAAACTCGAAGAGAGTTTGAAGAGAGGTTTAGATTAGATATTAGGAAGAAAATCTTCACTATGAGGGTGGTGAGGCACTGGAACACATCCAGAGAAGTTGTGGATGCTTCATCCCCGGCAGTGTTCAAGGCCAGGCTGAAGGCGGCTTTGAGCCACCCAAAAAGCTGACTCTCAGAATTTTGAGAATCACTGTTCTGAACTGGGGAATAGGGTCAGCAGACACTGAACTGGAATGGGTTGGCTTTGCACAACCGAAGTTGTGCAAAGTTTGGATGGTCCATTTTGTCTCTTGCTGTTTCAAAGAATCCTCAAAAGAAAGCAATCCACTATTAGGGTCTCAAAATAATGAATGCACAGAATTGGTGAAAAATGGTTAGCATACTATTCCTGAAACAGTGATAATTAAGTCAGTAGTGGTAAGAGGGATGGGTGAAGAACTGAGGTATAAACCAGGAGGTAGAAAGATCAGTTTCAACATGGAGAAAATGCTGAAGTAGTAAAAAACTTAATTAAAACCACTAAGGAACAGAAGAGGAAAGATATATTAAAATATATTTACGTACAGAGAAATTGCTAAGACAAGACAGAAAAAAGAAGGACCAACATATACCAGCCTTACCCTAAAGTTACCTGCAAAACACTTTTTCAACCCTATCCCCTCAGATACAAAATCACCACTAAAAAGGCAGGACTTCTTTTCACATTAATGCACAAGTCTGTTTCCCTATATTTAGGTTTACCTCACCAAAGAAGGGTTTTCAAGGGTATATAAACATAAGACATATTTAGATGCTGCAGCACTTTTGCCAGCTTTGTCATCAAGATTTGTTTCTTCTATAATTAGAGCAGAAATGTTCTTCATTTGCCTGTTTATTGTCATTTCATTTGCAGAGTCCATGGGTATGAACTACTGTCATCCCCAATGGCACCGCTTCCAGGTGATGCACTTGGAAAACGACATTTGCACTGTCATTGCCTATACTGTTACATTTCCAGATAGAATTTTCATTTTCCCCTACCTTACTACCTCAAAACCTGTACTTCACCCCTCAGCCCCAGCAGCACGGCCTCAGTCATTGCTCTGTTTCTACAGAGATAATTGCAAAGGCCTCCTATACAATCTGATCAGTGGACAGCTCTTAGAAACACTGTCTCATTGAACCACAACTCGAAACCTTACATTGTGTGTTTTTTCCTTCTAGATCAGAATATCTGAGCAAATACTTTACACTAGAGAGCAATGCAAATGTCTTTAAACAAAGGGAAACCCTTAGAAATCAATTTAGGTAATGCTGGCAGAAAATGATGGAAATAAATGCTAAAGAAATACATTCTGTTCTCATGACAGGAGATTCCCAGAGGTGAAGCTGTCATTACACAATCTTTTACAAGTCTCTTTTTAGTACATAATAAAAGCTTTGCACTACATATAGCAGAAGAAAATGGAAAGATCAACACCCACTCACCTCTGAAATGCAAGAAGAGCCTTTCTCTGCAAGACCTCTTGCATCCCTCGCAAAGATGCTAAAAAGGATATATTTAATCAGTGATGCAAACGATGATGAGATTTCATTCCACACACTAACTGAAGAAGCTTTAATACATTGACTGTAAAAATGGTTGCACACAAAAGCTTTAATGTCTACCATTCTGCCAGGTATCCTTTTTTAGGCAGCATGGGAATTTCCAAATGTGAATGTTTACTCCTATCTTACCATCAGTAGCCTGCAGACTGTAAGTCAATCCCAGTGCCAGGTAGCCTTTTGCTTTGAACTCTGATGTTTTGTCCCCGAGATCAACAACTGCTTTGGCAAATCTTTCAGCTTCTTCCAACTGAAAATATTACAAAACATCCATGTAAGTCGAAAACTAGCTAAATCTTACATTATAATGATAAGAATGCTCAGAATGTATATTTTGCAGACTGAACCTGTTAAAATTTCAGCCATGATTGCTTTGAAGGACTATTTCATTTTTCATTAGACTTAGTTTTATTGCTAAATATGAAATAAAAACCACAGATTTTAAGCCTATTCCTATGATTGAGAGAAATCTGGCACAAAGCACACTTATTGTGCTTTTGACTTTTTTCTTCTTTTTTTCAAATAAAAAAGATATTTCTGGTCCATATATGTCATCTACCATTTTGCACTTTATAAATAGAGCTCTTGACCCATGAACTATTTCTTTAGGAAAATCAATCACAGGAACTAGGGCTCTAACCCTGTAAAAAACCCAGTAAATCCATGCAGAACTCTGCTTCAAATACTGCATTGCTGAATGGATGCAGAATCATAAACAGAGAAACATGTAAAAATCAAGGTTTAACCGCCATCCTAGCACACTGTTTAATAATCTAGAAAGAAAAAAAGCCCCTTTGAATCCATTGCAGTAATTGTAAATGCTAAGCACAGTAATCTAGTCCATATGGACTCAATCCGTAGAGAACAATTTACAAAACTAGGATATACCTTAATTAAGGCTGTGTTTTGTCAGCCTCAACAAGTCATGTTTGTGCTACTATACCATTTTCTCAATTTCTCTATGTGACCTTTCCCTTCTCTTTTCCTTTTTTTTTTAGATCTACTCATTCTTCTAAAATTACACAAGTATCTTGAAAACAACATAATGATCTTTGATCACTTTAATGTTTTTTGTACAGATACACCCATTTCAAGTTTATCTAAAATTCTCAACTGTCCCTACTAAAAATTCATAAACCACAGCTGCCAAACATGGTACCACCAGAGGAGTCCTTGATTATAAGAGCTTTGCCTCATTATCTTCCAGAAAGTTATTTTCCTCTTGCAGAACATAACAGAAGTTTAAGTTGCATTTATGATCGTCCAATGTTTCAATTTCCATATATTTTAAGCTATGTCTTAGACCAGTATCAAAATATGTTACCTTGATAAACACAACCACTGTCAAGTATTTCAAATTAGCCATTCAAACAGGGATGTACATGTGCATATACATGCCCGTGCTGTGTTTTTAGATATGCCCAAGTGCATGCAGGCACTGTGCAAAAGTATTTGCTACATCTCTAAATTAAGATTTTAGTACAGCTCTTGCTGCGAAGACAGAGGGCAAAGCTTACCCAGTGCAGAGATCCCATGCACAGCTTTGCAGCAAGGAGTGGAATCGTTGCATCATCTGGTTTCAAACGTATACATTCCTTCAAGACTTTAACAGCTCGAGCAGACTGTATAAAACATTTTTCATTTAAATTACTAAAAACACAAATATGTTTCACAGATAGGAGATCCCTATTTTCACCGTTTACTTTATCTTTCCTTTGTAAAGGAGACATTACTACACATTTTATTGACAATTGGTTAAAGTTCCTCAAGCCAGTGAAAGACAAGACTTCAGGCACTGCTATTGTTATTTAACTCCTACAAACTTTCACTAAGCATCCCCAGAGAAACATCTGCTAAGAATGTAATTCCAATGGTACACAATTCAGAAAAGAGTTTTGAGATGCATTTAAAACGTTGCTAGGCCTGTAAACTCACAGCATTTGAGCCAGGCAAACAAAAGACAAGGAATAGGACAGAATTTTCTACACAAGCAGTGTTTTGGTGTTCTTTGGGAGTTAAAACAGCACACAGGAATACGTCTGATATAAGATAGGATGGCACTGCTGCTCCTTTTCCTCTAAATTTATTTGCCTCCATCTAATCACAGTTTGGAAGATAACTCAAAGTAAACAGAGCTGGAAGAAGAACCAAGTCTCTTCAGAACCCATGTGCTGCTAAAATATTTTCTAAGGAAAACACGTTCCTTTCCTCCATTCTGAAAATAAGCAAAATATCCCCATTGAGAATGATATTTTAGAAAATCAGTTGTTTACATTACATGATGAATATATTTTCTGTAACATGCCAGTGAAAAGCAAAATGAACTAAAAAAAAAGAGAATTGCATCTAAAAGCTTAAGTTCCTAGTTTATATAAATGTTTTTTTAAAATCCACTAGTTGCACAGAATACACTGTCTCAAAGGCAGCAACATTAAAGAAGATAAAGTCAAAAATTTCCAAAGGGGAAAAAAAAGGAACAACACCACGAATCAGCATTAATTTGTACCTAAGTATAAAATAAATTAAGTCATCAAAAGCACACCTTAACAAGTTTTACACGATAATAGGATCTGGTATAATTCACTGCTTGTATTCAATCAGCTTATTTTAAGATTATTGGCAAGATAGTTGTTATCATCACCTAAGTTTATTAAAATAACAACATTCTTTGTACAGCATAGGAATAAATTCAGGAGTATGGCATACTTAGTTGATTCAAGGATTAGAAATATTTTTTAAAACACTACAGCTGAAAATTATGGAACTGCTAAACATTGTTATCAAATGCCATCGATACGAGAATTATATGAAAAAATTCAGACTTACTTTTCCTGCTGCCATCAAGGACAATGCAAACTGATACCAGAGATGGAACTCTTCAAACGCAAACTTCATGGCTCTTTCTAAACACTAAATATGGGGGGGAAATGTTATTTAAGGTTGTGTTCTTCAATTATTGAGAAGATACACTAGTATTAAGATTTTTCATAGACTCTTATCTAACATACATGTAAAAAAAAATTAAATTATTCAAATACATGAAAATAGCTGCCAGATTCTATATGGAAAAGAATATAACAGAAAACTGATTTCCTATTTACTATGTTTGTTTAAATACTCCTGCTGGTGCTGTATTACGTAGTCTGAAAGAAGGAATGGTGAATATCAGCTTACCGAATATATCATCTGTAAACATTTGAGATAAATCTTAAGTTAAAAGGAAAATTGTACACACACTCTTCCTGAGTTGTAAATACTTAATAAGCAGTGGTAGCAGAAGTTACATGTACAGTTTAAAAGGAGGGATGCTATATAAAGATTCACCTCGAAGTATTATTTCTACTTGTAAAAATTTTAACTTTACACTCCATATTCTGTTGAGATTTTAAGTGAACTAAGTGAATACCAAAAGGAAATTCATTATTAATACACTGAGATTAAATAATGAAATTAGCATTATATGCTAATTTTGAATGTTTCATATCTGCTGTTGTCAATAAGAATTATTTCATTTTGCTATGTTAATTTCTACTAATCAGGCCAGCACTATATAGTAGAAAGGTGAAACAATTTTATGGAATAAACTGATTTAGGAATTAATTTTCTAGTCTGCAGAGTCCAATTACATGAAGCAGCTTTCTGCTCTGACAGCTACAGCCTATATGGTAAACCATAAAAACATGTGTTATTTTTCCCCATACGAACTCAGCCTTAACATTACAGAAAGCACAACCAGGTGTGCAGTGTGTTTCCACATTACATCAGAATCTGAAGAAAAGAACAGCACTGAAGAGGAGACAAAACAGAAGTGCATTATTTGCTACACGTAACTAATGTATGCTAGAATTTATCCTACTACACAATGTCCAGTATAAAGACTATTGTCTAACAGAATTTTTATCATATTATTTTAAAGAAATTATTTTCTTTATGATTTTACATCATTTTAGAAATACTTTCTAATCTTGCTGTTAAAGGTTCATCGTCAGATTGTGTGTGTAGTAAGTTGATTAAATGTCTCCTATGAAAAACAAGTCAATTTATTTTCCCATTGGACTTTTCATACGTGAAAACAAAAGGAGCACAAAAAGAAACAATTAAGTTTTGTGTGATTGCTCCTATTATTTTAGATACTTCACAGAGATGCATACATAAAGCTCACTGTACTGTAAAAAAAGTAAAAATTCTTTTCTAGGCCTTGCTCAATTAAAAATTAATTACCAATTCTAACTGCAGAAAATGAGGTTTAAGAAATTGATACTTCAGGGTTTTATAATTTTGCAATTACAAGGGCACAGGACACAACTGTAGATTATTTTAAAAGTCTTGAGTTTCAACATACTAATAATATATCTACCATTCCTTTTGCTTAACTTCAAGTTCTATTTACTTGGCCCTGCTCAGTAAGAAAACAGGCAAGTTAGGCGATTTTTCTTTTCTTAGTAAGATGACAGAACTGGCCATTAGCATATGTGGGAGCAAGGGATGAATGGATGGATGTGTTTGTGACCTACACAACAACATGAATACTTCTTAAATTGGGTTCTTCTGAACAAAGTCAAAACAAGGAATTTCAAAGACCTACAGGCTCTAACAAGAAATACATAACAAGCAACAGTCACCAGGCAGGCTGGAAGTTAGGATAACGTTCAGGATAATGGCAGCTGACTTAACTACTTGAAAACACATTCAGCACAATCCCTTTCCTACGGAAAATGCCATTATTGCTACTGCCTTGTAAATAATCACAAATCACTATATGAACAGGCTATGTGGAACACATTACTGAATTTGGTTGTTTATCACCTCAAAAGTATATGCTTGAAGTTAGAGAGCTGAAAGACGAAATTATGAAAATGTAGGAAAATTTCTGGTCTGGAAGACATCTCTTCTAGTAGGACACTTACAAGCTCAATATCATGCTTCCTACAAAGCTTAAAAATGAACTTGATTACAAACACAGTACTTTTCTTTAGGAAAGAATTGACAATATAAAGTCCCTTGATCTACTTGAAGCTGCCCCAAGAAATTGAAAGCCCATTATACACTAACTTGATAAAAACATGAGCCCTTTTCAGTTAAGAATGTGACTTGGCATTAGAACAGTTTAACAACAATGAGACAGATTTTTGATCATTTAATATTCTTATATAACAACCGACTACTTCTGTAAGTAATCAGCTATATCTAAACCAGAAGACAGCAATATGATATTGGAACTGGTGGGTGAATATCATTTCCACAGTTAGAATAATTTTAATCTACAACAGCTCCACTAGAGCAATCAAAATCAGCTCAAAGAGAATGAAGCCCTAAAAAATCAAATGCCTATTATGTAACTGAACAGCATGTTTTAACATTTCTGAATATGTGTTTATTATAATACTTCAAATTATAAAAGTTATAGATTATTGGCAGCAGGATTTGAGGGCAGATATCTTCCACTCACTAAACTGTAAGAGCTTCTTAAAGTCTGTTTTCCACTGTGCATTGGATGACGTGGATAAGAGGAAATGAGAAGTTCTAATAATTTTCTGATAAGATCCTGCTGCGGCTGTGTATCTAGAATATCTATATGCTAAAATAAGCATTGTTTATTATACCAGGTCTTCATAAGATGATTTTTTTCATATTCAGAAAAGACATTTCATGTACATGACAAATACATTTTAATTATTCTGTACTGAAAGTGTTTTTCAAACACAGCGGAATTATTTTCTTTTTTTCCAAAACAACACTTCAAAAGAATACACATATAATTTTGTTGGAATACTACTACAAAGATGCTAGAGTAAAAGATGCTAGATTAAAAACACCAAAACAAACAAACAACAAAAAAAACCCACCCCCAAAAAACCAAAACCAAACCAACCAAAAACATCCTCTCACTCAAAAAAAACCCAAGAAAAGAAAAACAAGAAGAACAGACTTTAAAACAAGCCTCAGGTAGACTTCAGTTTTCAAAGCCTAAGGCCATGACTAAAAACCCTCAACTAAGCAGCTTGTCAAACATGGCGTCTCTTCTACTGCTTTTGTCTGCAACAAAGATCACCACCAGCACAAGAAGCTCCTAAAAGGCCCTGAAATCAAAGATCTAAGTCAAGTTAAAACACCTTCCACTATTTAGAACATTCAATTGTGCTCAAAGCACAGAAGGAAAAGGAACAAGCAGTACCATCTCTCAGCTACAGTGTGGCAAACAAGGCCTGTGCTTTTCTCTATGTGAGGGGACTGTAAGTCTTTCTTTCTACCCTTCAAGGTAATGTCCTACACTTCAAGACAAGAGATGGCTAAGAGATACCTCTAGCTTTTCTGATGAAGCCAAAAACCCTCCCTGTTAAGAAAGATAAGAAGTACTACAAGCAAGAAGTTGCATCTATCGTGACATAAATACTATCGTAAGTGTACCAAAAGAAAAAGTAGAGAATTCCAGGAACTTGCAATGTTCCCATAAATACAATGGTTCTTTAACATTCTAAAAAAGACAGAAAATACACACACACACAAAAAAAACCCAAAAAAACCCAAAAAAACCCCAAACAAACAAAAAAAGGCAACAAAACCATCACGACATGAGACGAAATGTAAGATTCAGGTTTGGAACTCAGGGCTGCTTTATGCTTTATCCCTGCCTAGTTGTTAGTCTAGTATATAAAATTGAAAGGTCGCCAATCACTTAGAAAAAAAAAAAATCAAAGTTTTCAAGGGTTTTTTGGTTTTTTGTTTTGGTTGGTGGTTTTTTTAAAATACTTGTTGATGTCTCTTGTTTCAGAAGTTCTAGACTGAAACATACAGATGGCCACCTCTTGCACCTTTGGTGCAACCACCTAAAACTACATGAAGGTGATAGTGTCTGTAGCGGCAAGTAAATGGAAATACTCCAATCAGATTATGCAGTAGGGATAGCCCTGTGTGAGCTTCATACTCCTTTGTTCTGTGAAACACCTTCCATTGTACTGATTCAAACTGACTTGTATCCCAACTGGCAACTATGAAGTACTTTCAAGAAAAAGAATACCCAGACTCAGGGTTTAACATCACATGAGCAGCAGATAAATGGACGACCATCAACACATACCAGAGAAGAACTAGAGCGATTTTTTTCATCTTTTTCTTAATAGAAGTCCTCTATTATGGCAGAGAGAAATGATTTCTCAACAAATCAGTTCCTAGGTACGCCTTCATATTCCTTCTGGAGACTAGTAATTAATTGTGGTCAGCAACAGTACCCCACTGCTGGATGAGCACTGTTTGAGCAGCAGAAAGATCTGCTCTGCCCAAAGAACTGTAGCTATTTCACAGGCTTACAACTGCTAACAATACTTAGTAGTTTCCTGAAGAAGTTGCCACAATCTAACAAAACACAAGCACGCTACATAATGAAACATCAGACACTGAGGTATGTAACGCACTTCCCAAAGCCCTGAACCTTATCAAACTGTAATGACTATGGATCACCTCAAATACTAAGAAGTGTAAAAGAAAGTTTTCTTCTGAAACCCTTTTTCATTCATTGCAAATATTTTTTCTTGGAAATTACAGCTATAGTTTCTATATCCAGAACATCTTTTATTTTTTGCCACTCCTTCTTGCTCTCTCCATTTAATGTGTACCCTTTTAAGTAGATCCATGCATCCCCACTTAAAAATCATGTGAATTTCTGTGGCATTAAACATTTATCACACCTTTCATGCAACTTTTCTTGTCTGGCCACCTCAAGTCACTTGCATAAATTTGCACAGTAAACGTTTTGGGGTGAAAACTATCTCCTGTATTTATAAAGCAGTCAGAATAACAGTGTCCTATATTTGTTTCAGCCCTTTCTTACTACCACAATTAACATGATTAACAGAAAACAGCAACAATGACACAGATGAATATCCATTACTATCAACAAACCTCTGAAAGCATTTCATACTGGCCTCTTCTTCCCAAGGCTATTGTAAGTAAATCGTAGACTACAGATGCACTTTGCAAACTGATGATCCGATCATTCTTGTGTTCTGGTATTCTGCTCAGTACAGCATCACGGTTAGCCTGAAACACACCACAAAGAAAGAAACCAAGTCAACCATTACAATTCGAGCTATATTTTCACTCAAGTAACTACCATTCTACTCAGCCTCACAGTCTGCAGTTGCTATAAGGGATACAAAAAGATCTGGTAGTAATTTATAGACAGAATTAACAATTTTATATATTAGTGGCAAGACTGATGTTTCTACATGGACCTATTTTTAATTTCTTCATTCTAATTCCATAATCTAAGTAGTGTATTTTAAATTATTGAACAGTTCTCAGAAAAAAAAAAAAAAAAAAAAAAGAGAGAAAGTATCTTTTCAATATAATGGATATTCATCTACAAAGATTTCTTTTTATTTTTGTGCGCTAGTAAAACATATTAAAAGGATCTTCAAATCATCTATTCCAGCTTTCATAAAATAAGACAATCAACTTCTTTTCTCTTCACAACATTATGGCACTATCATCTCACTTGTGAATGGTAACATGCCCAGGATAACCCACAATCACCTTCAGTAGTTACTACTGAGAAGTGAAAACTGATTCTGGGCACAGCTTTGGAATCAAGCCATGTTTGCAGTAAGGGTTTGTACTTTCAAACCTGTTTTGTGAAAGGCACATTGCAAACCTAATTCCTTAAGTAAAGTGTTCCTTTTGGGAAGGAAGAAAGCTGAGCTAGAAGTGGATTAAATTAATTGACCATGTTCACAGAGAAATAATGTTCAAGAGCAAAGAACAAAATTCAGGTCTCTGAGTAGTTAATACCTCACTGAACTACCCAGTGCTTCTCCCACTTTACCATCAAGCCTCTAAAACACATTATCTTGCTATTCTAACTATTTCTAGTATTCTTGGTCTTTAATATTCCCATTGGTACAAATGCTAGTATATCTGGTAGTCTGCAATCAGAAGTCAAAGATACTTCTCTCTCCTCATCTCCCTCTTTACTTTTAATTTCACATGGCATGGCCCCCTTAGTACATTTACTTAAAAACACTAAATTTTAATAGGCAACTTACTTTCCCCTCTTTCAGACACAAAGAATGACACATAATAAGAGATAATATTTTTTTCTCCACTTTAACAGGGTAACACTTTAAGCTCTGAACAAACTCAATACATCTTGAAAATCAGAATAATTAAATATTGAAAATTTTTCAAAGAGATACACGGAGCGTAAAATGCACAGACATCTCAGGAATTATCAACTGAATAATCCACACCTTGGTTTGAAACAACCTCACACATGCACACACACACATCCCCAGACAGACATTTTGCTTTCTTTTGATCAAGAAATCTTTGGCTTTTAGTTTTTACACTGCATAAATATTTAGTCAACTTCAAGAACTTCTTTTTAATTCCACCTCTAATCACTATTTGACTCAGCTCTTTGCAAGTTTTAAACAAGCTGTGAACTAGCACTTCTTGTGAAACAGTGTTTGACAATGCCAAAGCACAAGGATGTCTCACAATTATTACAGATATCTCGTGTATTTGAACATTCATTTTCTTGATAATTATAAAACAGAATGTACATAGGAACTTAAGTGCTCAGTATTTCAGAACTGCCATGATCTCAGACACTCTAAGGTGACAGTGAAACTGCAATGTGTCATCTGGCCACACATACACACTTTAAGCCTGTAACACACCTGAGCAGTGTAACTCAGTGCAGCCTCAGCAGAAGGAAGGATATGCTCAGCCATTTTTCCACTGGTTAACAATCTCACACAAAGCTGAGCCCAGGAGATGGTGATCACAAAGTCTATCACACACAATCTAGTTGGAGGCCAGTAACCAGCAGTGTGTCCCAGAAATTGATACTGGGCCTGATCCCAAGCATCTTTGCTGAGCTGATATGCCAAAGGGCTGTGCTGCCATCCAGAGGGACCTCAACAGGCTGGAGGCATGAGCTGACAGGAACCTCAGCAAAGCCTTCAGCACAGTCCTGCACCTGGGAGGGAACAAATCCAGGCACCATACAAGCTGGGCACTCCCCAGCTTGTATGGCAGCTTGACAGGAACACACTTGGAGCTCCTGGTGGACACCTAAGGTGACAGGAGCCAGCAAGCTGCCCCAGCTGGAAAAAAGGCTATTAATAGCCCAGGCAGCATCAGCTGGAGTGTTGCCAGCAAGTTGAGGGCAGTGATCCTTCCCCTCTGCTCAGCACTGGTGAGGCCACGTCTGCAGTACTGGATTCTCTAGTACAAGAGACATGGAGCTACTGCAGAATCCAACAAAGGCTCCCTAGGATGTATTAGACTCTGGAATATCTCTTTTATGAGGAAAGGCTGAGAGAGCTGTGACTTTTCAGCCTGGAAAAGACAAGGCTCAGGAGGGGAGCCTTATCAATGTTAGAAATATCTGAGGGAGGATACATGGAAGACTCTTTCCACTGGTGTCCAGTGGCAGGACTAGAGGCAATGGGCATGAACTGAAACACTGAAGACCCCCTCTGAAGATCAGGAACTTTTTTTTTTTTTTTTTGTGCTGTGAGGGTTAATGAGCAGTGACACAGTCTGCCCAGGGAGGCTGTGGAATCCCTGTCCTTGGAGACATTCAAAAGATGTTTGGAGAGAGGTGCAGCCTGCTCCAGATGGCCTTGCATGAGCAAGAGGGCCAGACAAAATGACCTCCAGAAGTCCCTTCCAAACATAATCATTCTGTGATTCTGTTAACACAATTCAGCCAACATGCTGCAACACATACATGCACTGTTAACATGAGGATATCAGATGATAGAATCACAGATGGTTTGGGTTGGAAGGGACCTTTTAAAGATCATCCTGTCATGGGCAGGGACACTTTCCACCAGACCAGATTGTTCAGACCCCTCTCCAACCTGGCCTTGATTGGTGTGTTTTCTTACTAATTCACAGACAATGAAAGTAAGGGACCATACTACTTTAATAACACAATAGCACATCAACACACCAACTGGTACTCAGTCTTCTCTAAGTGTTATTTCTTTCCCAAATACTAGCTTCAGAATCATAAATCACATACTACTTCACAACTACTACAGCTAGAAAGTTAGCATGCACTGAAGCTGAAATAACAGGTCTCAGCTCTCAGAAAGGTAAGTTTCTAATGATGAGTATTTCTATGCTTAATCTTCCCCTTTCCCCCCTCCAAAACTAATTTGAACAAATGACTTAGCCAAAGTAAGTCAATCATGTCAAAGATTTTATACTCCCCCGAAACAAACTCTTTTGCCTGAAATAATCTGCAATAATTACTGTAAAAAAAATTGAAAGCTTGTTAAAGGTATATGCTCTACAGTGACAGCATTTGATATAATTAGGCAGATCTAATTCACAAAGGAAAAGCTGTAAGTAACCTGAAATGACACTTAACAAGGCAGTACTTTTAATTTAGTTTTTGGCTTCTTAATGATGATATGTAAGGAACTACACATGCAAACACAGCAATCAGTAGCCAGATCTTGCAGAACTGGGAGTGCTTTCGCTTCATACCAAGACCACAGGTCACATCAGAATTCTCTACATCTTTGCTGCTCAGGCACATTACAGAGACACAGGCAGCACCTCTCTGTGGTAAGTATACACTGCAGCAAAATCAACATATGACATGTGGAAATGTTTGCTCAGCCGATTTTTCTGTATTACGAGAATCAGAATCTAGACAAAATTTCTAGATTCTGTCATGAATATTGCAAGGCAGATCACTAGGAATGAGGAAAGCAATTAGCACTACAATGTAAATATGTGCCACTTTAACACAGTTAAACTAGGACAATGTTCATTAAAATGTTCTCATCCCATTTAACTGTAGCAAAAAAGAAATTATGCCAAAACATGTAAGCATTTGAATCACCTGTAAAACTTAAAAGACTACATCTCATTGATGTGCAGTGAGACAGACTGCATGATGCCTGAGACTGTAAAGGTTTTACCCCTCCAGTTAAAAAAACAGCCAAAGCTCCAGCATTTCATTTTATCTGAGAACATAAAACTGACATGGTATGAGAATGTGAGTATGGGGCAGTTGATTGATGACTAGCAGAAAATAAGAAAGGTTGATAAATGGCACAAGTAGACCATTGAAACGAATCATTTATTGAGGAAATGGGGACATTTTAAAAAATAATCCAGTAGCAAAGACTGAATGTCAGTATCATCAAAAATCATTTACAAATTTGAGTGACTGAAGTTTAAAGCACAATGGAAGGCACTTTTTGGTGCTATTTATTATGCTTTTCTAGTAGTTTTTGATTTGTTTTTTTACCACAAAAATAACTTAGGTTTTGTGTCTGTCTGAATAGAAACCAACTGGTCTAACAGTGGTTCATACTGCTAAGTGATGCCAAAGGAAGGACCTGGTTTGTTCACCTGCCTTTGGTTGGAAGAAGGCTAGGTACAGCCAGCCCAAAGGAGAAAAAATAAAAACTCTGTAATACTTGCAGACCTCATCTCACTGGCTCAGAGGAACAAAAATTTGAAATTATTTCAGAAATAACTTCATGCTTTCCTAACAGAAAATGAAAGACAAAGCAAAGGCTTGGGGGGGAAAAAAAGTCCTATTTTAATTTAAAAAAACCAACCAACCAACCAACCAAACAAAAAAAACAAGGAAAGCACACACATACAGTAAATGCACATTCACTCTACTTTACCTACCATAGATTCACTAATAAGCAGCAACAGTAAGGCTTCTTCTGTATTTTCTTGAGGACAGAAGATGCTGTTCAAAATGAGAATTTAATTATTTAAGCAGAACACATTTCTTTTATGAGTAGTTCACACATATATATTAAAAGCACTGTAAAACTGGAAAATGTCCAAAAAAGAAAACAGAAAGTAACTTGCATAGAAAAATCAATTGGTTAAAATGTATTTCTTTGCAATGCTCTATATTTGCATTTCAGAAAAGTTGGCTGAACACAAAAAAAGAACAAAGCTACCACAGCTGTCAGAGCTGAACTCATTCAAATATCCCAACACTGAACATAATTTGACAACTGTAAACACTAAACCCGTAGTTTAGCTGGCCTCTTATGCTGTCTGAGCTGAATCTACATCACTGACTCGAGTGCTGGCAAGAGGAAACTCTCACACAAGAACAGAACTTTTGTATTTTAGGCAATATGTGGAGAAATACTTCTATCAGTCTTTCATGAGATATGCTTGAGGATTTTTTCCTGATGCATTCAATAGCTATGAATATTTTTAAATAGATCCATGACAATCTCCATCCATTTGCCATAACCACTCTGAGTTCCAGAGTAGTAGAATTATTAGCTTGTAATGAACTACACTTCCTTCTAACTTCCTGCTGAGGGTTCTCATAGGACTAGTTTCCAGACTTTACTGCTTTCTCTGAATACTGGATTCTTTCTGAACACTCTTCTATGCTGGTGGACAGACAACAGGAAACTGCATTGGGTACTGGCAGGAATTCATTCAACCATTTTCATACACACAAAAAATAGCCCAAATCAGTAACTATGTTTTATCTCTTTGGATTTCCTCCTCTGAACTATTTCTGATTTAGCACAAGTACTATTTCCTGTTAATTCCGTCTATTAGTTTCACAATTACCTATTTAAATGTAGAAAATAATTTCTTGTTGTTAATAATAAATTCCTATGGTCCCAAGGGTGTTTAAACTACAATACATTATAATCAGGAAACAAAACTTGTCTGACATTAAAATATCTTTTCAGGTTTTCTTAAAGCACTAGAAATAAGCAGTAATTAAATGCCTGAAAGAAAATAGAAAATGAAAGACATCTGAATTCTGCAGTTTGAAAGCAATATTGTGAACGTATTGTGGTACTATACAACAGCTAAGACCCCAGTGCAGCTGTTCTCTCATTGTACTTTTATTTTTTAATCAATGCAACTGCTCACCAGATTTTTAAGAGCATTCTCAATCTTACATTTTTATTATTACATAACAAAGAAATTTCAAAAAACAGTTAGTCATGATTAAGAACCACCCACGATAAGGAATGAGGAGTGATGAAGAAGCATCAGAGTGCTCCTTATTTAACAATCCACTACTCTGTACAGAATTCAACAACTTGGAAGAAGATTTAACAACTGACAAAGGCACCCAGAGATCAGAATAATTACTGGGAAGAGCTGCTGGAGAAATTACTCCCTTGGAGAAAGAAGGGATGCTGCCCCAAAGAGAACTACTGAAAAGTCACTTATCAAAACAAAAGCAAACATTATTTTCTCTTGCAATTTCAAACATATATATGTAGATATGTTGATGTTTGACTCAAACAAGAATGTCTCCATGCAGAAATTAGTGAGCAATTTCTTTGACCTGTCTAGGCAAAAAGCTCAGTTAAGTTGACTGAACTCAGACATTTTCTGTTTCTCCTGATAGATGAAGGCACATCAGTTAAGTAATTTCAGTGTAACAGGGCAAAAGAGGCAAATGAAAGCTTGAAATGGTATCAACCAAAGGCAAACCATCGAAGTTATGCTCAGCTGAAGAACTGGTTAAAAAAAATTGAAGAGGCAATAACGCAGAGATCTAAAAAATCATAAATGCTCTTGGCCAAATTACACCCATAATCCTCATAAGAACACAATGCAATTAGCTAATGTCAGGCAACATACTTAGAAAAAAAACAGTGCATTGCAGACTCAGAGTTGGTGGTCAGAAAAAGAACTAGGAAGAAATTTCCTACATATCATTGTCTTTGATACTTGCTTTCAGTCACTACTGGAGATGAGGTACTTGACTGGACATATTTTATGTGGTGTGGTATTAACCAGTCTGACATGATGAAAGGACTTAATTATATGCTCTGCTGGATCTGTGGAGCTCCTCACCTGCACATGCCAAGAACAAGAGAGCTAAACTGAACAAAGCCCCACTTTAGCAGGAAGCATATTGCTATGAAGGATGAGTTGAGAATGGAGAACTTAAGTTTGAAAGACCGAACCTGAGAAACCTGCTGTAACAATTCTGGACGAAGGAAGGAGGATTTCTAGAAGTCTTTGAAGATAAAGGCCATTCTACTTAATAACAGTAAAGGCACCATAATTATGTGGGCTTGCTGCTGTGTAAAACATTCATTAATTGAACTGTGCAATAAATACAGCTGAACAACTCAAATGGTGTCATATTGCAGGCATTTATGTTACAATACAAAGATACTGTAAACACTAAACCAAAACATCCCTCCATTATGTAAGTAGGGCTACTTCTATAATCAATATATTAACTTCTAAGAAAAATTTCAAATTCAAGGAAATGGCTGTGTATATGCAATACTAACCCTAATGGTGATTAGTTTGGGAAAAACAAGTTACATTTTCAAGAATGAAGAAACATACCATAGCTACTCCAGAATTCACCATGAGATACCAGACAAAAACAAACCAAAAAGTATCACTTACCTGATTCAATGAAAGATTAAAACTGAACAAAAAGGTGGCATCATAAAGAAATTCCAAAACTAACCTAAGATGATCAGCTAAAAGGTAGCTGCCTTAGGAAGTAAGCTAGCTTTGAAACTGCTAGATAAATGTCTAGATATGTTTTGTTTTTTCATAATGCTTCCTGGACCAACTTGAATCTCCATATTGTTGAATCTTTCCTTTCTGTGATAAAGCAGAATAGATGTCTAGAAGCAGCACACAACTTTTAGAATGTGCAATATCTGATCTGCTACCCAGATCATGTTTTCTTTTGTGTCCCACGTATAATAAGAGATATTGAGTCTATCACACACACCAGGATAAAAAAAAAAAATTGCTACAATTGAGAACAAAAGGTCTAATGTATGCATGTGTCTTCCTCAATACTTCTCCTCAGGGAATCTATCTATCTATACATTGCCAAATTCCTTCCACATGTTCAAATATGTAAACTAAATTATGCAGTGCATTGGATAACAACTGCAATTACAGAAACAAAAGAGGTATAAACTCAGCCATACTTTTCTCCAGTGTATACTCGTGGTCTTCTACTGAGCACATAACTCTTAGTATTTGAACCTTTTCGAAGTGGATCATCAAGCGGTGATTGGTGAGGAGGATCTTCCAGTGGATTCCAGTAACTCTGTTCACACATACCTCGTAACAAAATTTCTGCAAGTTGTCTTGCTATTGTCTGTAAAAGCAAAAGATAAATATTTTCCCAAGAAATGCTGAATACAAACTCTGAAAAACGCTCAGATTTTTTTCTAACAAGGACTACTTCTATAGAATATATATTTTTATCCTACAACATCCAAAATACTAGGCATGATGCTGTATAAAAGGTAAAAGTACCCAGTTCAATTCTCTAAACACAAAGAAAAACAATGGCAATAAAAATAATTTTTCAATTTTATCAGTTAAATCCAGATACTTCTGAAGTATAAACAACCCAGCTTCTGCTCCTAAGATAACCAACAACCTAAGATGCTCAATGACCTCTACGGCCTCTCCAGACCTGGAGAGACCACAATGGAGCAGTTGTCCAAACTGCAGCCTGCAAAGAGAACCATGGTGAAAACCAGGATGATATTCCCTGAAGGAAGTGCAGCCCAATGGAGGCACCCCATGCTGGAGCACGGGAAAAGTGTGAGCAGTAGAGAGAAGCAGAGAACTCACCACAACCCTCCACCCCTCATACACCACTCAGGGAATAGGAGGGTAGGGAGAGGAGGTAAAAGCATCAGAAGTCAAAGACTGAGGTTGAGCCTGAGAAAACACAGTGGAAGGAACGTGTTCAGGTTCTTTGTTTCTCACCATCCCACTCTCTTTTAAGGGATAATAAATTAAGGTAATTTCCTCCAAGAAGAGTGTGTTTTGCCAGTGACAGTAACTGGTAAGCAGACTCCCTGACTTTATCTTAGACCTATCTCAGAACTTTTCTAGCTTATTTCCTCCCATGTGTTAAGGAAGGGGAGTTTGAGGGCAGCTGGGTGAGCATCTGGAAGCCAGACAAGATCAACCCACCACAGACAGTTATGGTCTCTGGGCTGAATGGGGCTTCTGACAACTCGTACTTGAAGGTGCTAGTGTTAGCTACTTAACTCCTGCTGAGCTACTATTAAAGCTCAGCAAGAGTGAAACAAGGTTGAAAATCAGCATGAAAAGTTTTATTTTCACCAACTACTATTGTCACCATATATTTAACTGCAGAAATACTTACATTCATATTATTTAATTAAATAATATTAATTTAAAGCTTTTAAGTCATCCTACAATCCATAACTATCATTAATGATTCACACATATGCATAGACCCTGCACAACTACGTATCACGATGATAAAAACGCAAAGATTTTCTATCAGATCTAAATTTGCATCAGAATTGGCAGCATTTCCCAGTAACATTTCCTAAAAACAAATGTGCAATGTTTAAGTCACAGACAGTACCATACAATCTCCATCTTCCACCTTAACTCCTAATACCATAAGAAGCCCTTCACATTTTTTATTAAAATTTGCAATATTATCCATCTCCATTGAAGTCTATTATTAAATAATTTTAATATATTTACTAGAAATCAGTTATTAAATGAATTAAGAAATCACTTACCTTCCTTACTAGCAGTCTGAAAGTTTTAAGGGCCCAGTATTAGGAAACTAATTAGGATATTTTTAAAATAATTACATGACAGTAAGAGATATAAGCCTCTGCTTTTAATATATAAAAGATTCAAGCTTCTGACAACATAAGTAACAAATCTTCATGATTTTGGTTTTATGGTTTTCTTCTAAGAGGCTTTATAACTTGATAGCCTTCAACTTAATAGAAACCACACAAAAACTGTGCACCTTACCCCTACTTACCCCTTCTACCTTACAAAAACATGAAACTACATTGACTCATAAATAGGGCAATTATAATCAAGGTTGAAAGTATGGTCAATCAGAGACCAGGCAGGTTCTAATTATAACCACAAACAAGAAAAAGGAATAGGGGGGAGAATGGGTACCAAACATTCCTTAATTTAACCATTTACTTAAGCCAGGACATGTAACCTTATAAAGTGCTGGACAACAGGTCCTTATCAATATGCTATGTCTCTAACTCATCCACTATATTTATGCTTCCCCTGCCTATTGAAATTCAGATGCTACAATAGGAAAGTGGTTTAATATAACTTACCATTCGCAGATTTTGTGTAGTTCTTGTTTCGATAGCTCTTAGTAACTCTCTAAATCTACCAACTCCTCTCGTCAAGTTCCTGTATATAAACATAAAATTTGACAGTATTCCAACTTGGATGAAGTAACACCTTAAAATATTACTCAATAAAGTTATTAAAATCCATGCAATATTTTTTTTTTCCTTTCATAGCCTCATTGCCTTTCTGTGAGATATATAGATATAGATATACGTTCATCTGGGAACCTCACCACTGATTATTGTAACAACATTCCCTGACAGTTTATTGAAAAAAAAAGGAACATTTTCATGATCAGTAGCTAGTTCAAAGGAAAGCAAGGAAAAAAGATAGAAGCAACCACCTCAAAAAGAAAAAAGACAAAAATGAAGTTGTTCTCATTGCTACAGTAGTTTCAGTTTTCAATTACATAAGACTTCAAGTATAAACTTTTAAAAAAATCCATTTTAGCTGCCTCTTGACACCTTAAAACAGGGAGATTTAAAAAAAGTAAATCCTGTAACCCTGAAAGCAATACAAAATATAAAATTTTGAACTCCTTTTCAGAAGGGAAAGCGCGCAAACGCATTAAGGCCCACTGTGTGGCCAGAAGAGGACTGGGGTATCAGTGTTCTGTTCTTGACTCTGACTGGCTTTTCACATGACTTCTGCAACCCAAGTTTCTCCATCTACATTTCTTCCACATCTGCTGCCTAAACAGCTCTTACAGATATTCAAGACCCTCAGAGGCATCATTCATACTAACAAGTTTAACAGATCTGAACTCTCCTCTAAAACAACAGACTATACTGAATGGTGTCATAGCTCTACCTTTTTCTCATCTCCTTATCAGTTGTTTGGAGGTTTTATTGTACATAAAAGCAGTTGAGAATATTTTATTTTATATTAATACAATTTGTCTTTGAACTGGTGAAGGACTGGGTTAGCTTTTTACTTTCCTGAACAACTGAATTCTGCAACGTGAATACAACAGATGGGACAAACATTTCACTATTTCAAGTTTAGTTACAAAACAAAATTATATGATGAAATGTGTATTTTGTGTCAAATCATTGCTGTTACTTCATATGCTGTCTTAAGGTGTGATGTCATGTGCAAGTTGCATAGCATTTATCTAAGACAGAGCCAAAAGAGACGAGATATCCCATATTGTGTAAGCTTCCTGTAAGTAAAAGCACTATTGCACTGCACTATAAATCAGATGTTAAAACTGACTTCCTTAGTTTGCTGTCTTTATTTAAAAATACGTTTAAAATACCAACTTTTGAACCACAACTCTGTACAAATTTTTAAAAAGCCAACATTTTAATAGAGGTACTTTCTTTTAATTCAATTGCAGAATATCTGAAACTAGTGTCTGATGCAAGAGATCTTGTTATAGAACTGTAGAACTCCTATCACCCTACCTAGAGACCTACTCATTTATTTTACTCTTCAGAATACATGATAGCACTCAGCTCTGGTCTGTTTTACATAATAAAGGATTATCAGGACATTTCAGAAACTTTAGTTTCCACACATCTTTCACTAGCACAGACATCATCTTTCATCAGCACAAGTTCACCTTCTAAAATACTTTTATACAAAAGCTCACTTTAAAAGAAGTAGCATTTCCAAGTAACAAAACCTGTATGAACAGTTGAAAGTTATGCCAAAGAACGCTGCCAGTTGGCTAAAAAGAAATAATCACCAGTCACACATGAAAAAACAAATTGTTTGTAAAATGCCCACGTGCCACAGCAGAGCTTGACCACAGAGTGACCGACTAGTAAATACTGAAGAAAATTCATCCTGTGCAAGCATCTGCATGGAAACAACTGTGTGAAAAATTATATTAATTTATGCATTTCAAACAGATAGCCTCAATAACTGATGACTATTACACCAACTTCACACACTAAGGTAAGGACTGAAAGTCAATAGGCCAGATTTCAAGAAAACCTCCAAACTCATTTGAAACTGCATACATTCAGCACCTTTGGAAAGCCAAAATACTTATCATTCAGTAATACCACCTTCCAAATATTTTAGAGAGCCAAAACCAGTCCACTGGAATCCCAGCTTTAAGTCCTCTGGTCTAAGTGGGTATTTCTCACGAATGGAGTTCTCTCTTAAAGACTGTATTGCAAAGTCACAAATGTGTCCTTATAACAAGATTAAAAACAACAAAAACCAACAAAACCAACCAGACTTGCCAAAAAACTGAAATGCTCCCTGCAAAATTGTTGAAAAAGAGTTATGAGTAAGAACTTGTCAGCTTGAAACTTTATTTTCCCAGTGCAGATGAAACACATACTATGTAGTAGAACTTCAAATCACAATAACTTCATTAAATTTTAGGAGTTGGCATTTTTTCCATATGAAGTTTATGTCTTTTGATGCATTACAAGAACAATAACAAAACATCTTATGAAAATGCATGCAACTTTCACAAGTCCCTGAATATTTCATGACAGGTTGCTTTTAGTTACCCATTACACTTTTTTAAGCATCTGCAAGGGACTGAAACTTGTGACAGAAGTTCTACTGTATCATGGAAAAAGCAGTAAGATTGTACAAGCAAAAAAAGCAGTTAAAATACAGAATTGCTTTTGCTTCATAAAGCATTTAACAGTGATCCACTGCACACATCAACACAAACACAAAACAGATTTGTCAAGCATCGTCTACATAAATTTACTAAAAATCAGACCTCAAAACTACAATTTAATCACCCTAAAATTGAGTTAAATGCTTTTGGAGACAAGAAATGAAGCAAAATATACCATGAGTAGTATGGTAGATCTACACACCACACTGTTTTTAGCAAAGTACATTTCCTGTATTTGTTAACAGTCTGTAACATTGAGAAGAGAGGTGGCTATTCTGGCACATGGATTTCCTTCCTAGCCTGGGACACACACAGCTTTTCCCTGCTTTTCACTACGGTGTGCTTTCACGGCAGCAGTTCTCCCTGTGCTGACTGAATGCCAGAGCAAAAGGGCACACTAACTTAGACAGCAATGCCCCACAGTGTCTGTAAACGACTTTGAGAGCCCTTCCTTTCACGGGACAAGGAATTTTAAGGTACATCAACACTCACTTGGAACTGACACGTTTTCAGTGATTTCAGACAAGACAAAGACAGCTCACAGATGGACACTGACAGTTACATTCATGTGTGTTTATATGACTGCCTCCTGTCAGAACATGCTCAAGTGTTGAATTGTATCTTCCTCATTTTTAAAGACAATTATAATGGTTGCTGCTTTAAATCTTCAAGGGAAAAAAAAAAACCAAAACCCAACCAAAACCAACCTACTCTTTAAGTAGCAATCTGCCAGTTAGGCTGAGAAGCAAGATCCACTGAAAGTCTATACAGACATTCCCTTAGGGCCTGTTTGCATCCTTGTGTCTACATATTTGCACCCTAAACCCCAATTATTCATGTTAGAATATAACTAATTATTCTGATACAAGAACAACTTTGAGGCTCCTTAAAAAATTTCAGACAGTATTTCTGTTTAGAATAATGCAAATATCTTGACTGCACCTATACAAAGGTGCTCACTCCTAAACACAGACAGAAATGAGTAACTGGAGATACGATAGAAGCAAAGTGCAGGAAGAAAATTAAGGGGCATCAAGGATAAGCTTTCAAGGCAGGATCAGAAAACCTGCACACAGGCACGAAGGCCAGCAGTAGCAAACTTTAGGCACAAACGTATTTGTCACCATCATCATCAAGAAGTCTCTTGGTTCTAAAAAGCATGTTTGGCATCAGACAACACAATGTTTTGGCATTACTGGATGATAAAAATCATCCCCACCAATACTTCTTATTTTTGTAGTTTTAAACCCATTCAAGAAGTAGAAAAGAATGAAGGAAACCGCTCAACAAGAAGCAGTCTGTGTTTGAATGATACTAGGATAGAAACGCCAGACACTATTCCTTGTAACAAAATTAGTGACAGCTAATCATGACATAGTCAAAACAGACTAAAAAAAGAATGTTTTAAAATTAACCTTAGAAAGGTTGATAAGATTAATTTACTCTGTACTTACAGCATCTTTTGGTAATATCTTCTCCATTAGTGAGAAGGGCTTTGTTTGTCAGGCATTTCCTTTATGCTTCTCAACCAAAAACCCCATGTGTTTAGTCTACCACTGCCTTTTAATGATCAAAAATTTATTTAGAATAAATTTTTGCATACTGAGCTATACCAAATCTCACCTGCTCTGCAATTTGGTGGCTAAATTGTCAGTACTTCTCCCATTAGAGAGAAAAGCACATCCAGAACCATGCTGGTGGAATAGGCTCAGCTACTTATACTACCCTATTACTTCATTGCTGAGACTAACTGACATGTCTACAAAAAGAAGTAACTATTAAAATCCATACACTCTAACTAATTACTTTTCGACCATTAAGAGTCACTTACACAGTATTAAGGCCAGAAAAATTTTCACATTAAAAGAAGTTACTACATAAGCAAAAAGCAAGAAATGTGACAAATCAAGAGATCAGTTCTTAAGCAGTAACAGCACATGCTAATATCGAGGTATGCCATTTACCATTCTGCTTTATATAGTCCTACAAAGATGAAATTTAAAAAGAAAATTAAAAAGGACTGCAATCCTATGGCTCACCTCCACAACTTTATTAAAGGCCTGACCAAATGGACAAGATTACATACTCTGCACAATGGATGGTGCTTTGGATGATTGTGACTAATGTCTGTGTCTGTTTTCCATCAGGTTTAAGAGGGTGGAGAAGTATAACTTAATTTGCCATTAGAAAACATCCTGGTAAGCATTTGGATATTTATCTATGAGAGGCAACATAGTTGCAACTTCAGACAGTTCTGTTCCTCCTCTCTTCCTTTCATACTTAGACTTTCAGTACACCCACAATACTATATAATTTTCACAAAACATTAATTACACTGGTCATTATTTTCTGAATAAAATGTAGAAAATCCCTAATTTGCTGCCAGAATCCAACCTACTCTTTTTCTTCTTTTTTTTTTTTTTTTTTTTTTTTTTTTTTTTCTCCTTAAGTCTACTTAAAAAAAAACTATCATGGCATACTTCTCATTTTATACATTGTTACCTCACACAGAAAGAAAAATCCCAGCTATCTCAAATTTTCTACAGAAGATCATGCTTGCTTGATGCTTGAAAGTTCTTAACAGATGTTTGGGCTTATAAATAAAACAACTTCAGTGTGCCATTACAGCTACACAAGCCTAAGTCCAATCAAGCAGCAATTCTGGCATTCATGCATTCAAAACAAAACCACTTGCTGCCTAGACTGCACTTCCACTGATAGCTGGTCCACCTAATGGTTCATGACCTCAAGAGGAAGATCTCATCCTTGTCATCTCTTAGTGTTTGTTCCCTTTTCCCACCATTCTTCCTTCTTGGTATCTTCCTACTCTCAATTGCATGGTCCTGTCTCTTTCCTGACAGCCACACCAGCCATTAAAACAACTTCCAGTGAATCAATTCTTCTCACCAGAATGACAGAAAGCTATGAATTCTTTGACAACAAAACAACTCCACAGAACAACCAAACAACACCTGAAGCAAAAGACGAACAAGGAAAATGCATACTAGGAGGGTAGGAGGAGGATAGGTCTGAGGAAAATTACAATAGTAACTCCTCTGTACAGTGGAAAAACAAGAGCATTAAGCAGAGCAGTAAAATGAACATTTTGAGGGAAGCAGACGAAGTGTACAAAATATTAACTCCCCTGTTTGAGGATCCAAGACCATTTTGTTTGCCAGCCATCACAACTCAACATAAAACCACAGCCTTCAACCTGATGCTTGCTAATGCAATCAACAGCCACTGTCAGCAAGACGTGGTACATGGGCTAAAAGAATGCTAAGTATCTTCTTGGAAAAAGTGAGCTGGAATCAGAATTCAAACTACAAATTATTAAGAGTATCAGTCTTGAACATCAACTCAAATACTAACATTACTCTTTCACTGTTCTTTGTATAACTAGTTATTAGAAAATTTAATAAGATTCTGAATAAAGGTGATTCCTTCATGCTTATATCCACCTTAGTCTTCCATGTAACACCTGTTTCACACCTGCCAGATTTCCTACCTGTAACTTCCCAATGAAATCTTATTTTAACCTCCTGAAGTTAAGACACAATTCTGAGCAATAAACATACAGTAAGGTTTTAAAGATAAAGGATTCATAATGGATGATTTTGTCTTGAATTTCTGAGGAAATAATAATTTCCTCTCATGCTCAAGTAGAGATTTTCAATGAAAACTAACAGTAAAGAACAGTATTGGAAACAAGGATGAGGAAAGCATCTGATATGACAGACAATAATGTATCCTTTGAAAACTTATTTTTGCTAGGAATCACAGAGAAATTATTTTTGTTCCTATCTTGAATATATTCTTGCCTTAGCTTCCTAACCACATAAACATGAAAGCAGGTATATAGAGAACAAAGCTGCGCTGAAAACTGCAACAGAAGTGATTTTGTTTGCTTTCCAATATACAGCAGTGATATTTTACATATAAGAAATGTGATACTTCGTAGGATTTCAATGTTTTCATCTTACTTTCTAGTCTTTACTTAAACACCAACTCATTTTGAGATGGATGTAGGATGTGCAACAGGATCTCAAGAGATGCAGAGTGAAGGGTTATAGAGCGCTATATTCTAATACAGTGGAAAGCTGACCTTATAGGATCTTAATGTGCATTTATGTCAAGCGTTTATATAAATCCTTCTCTTCTGGATTTCATCACTGTAAAATCCCTAGCTGTGAGCATTGTATGGATATGCACGTGGAACAGAAGCACCTACAGACTGCCTCCCATCCCCTGTTCCTCTCTTACCAGAAAGAGAGCAATATTCTTATGCTATTTCTGTTATATGCTACAGTGAAAAGAGAAAAACAGATCAAACAAATTCTACATAGTTAAGTCCCATACAGTGAGGAGGGCTCTTGTTGTGCTTGTCAAATATTTGAAGTCAATATAAATCAATTCTCTCAATTATATGAAAAAATGAGAAAAATTGGTTGATTTTTTTTTATTCCTTTTCTTTTCAGGGCTAATTTTCTACGGAGAAGAAGCCAGTCCATAAGAAACAGCTTGCTGGAGGAGACTAGGAGACTTGCTTCACTGTGACTGTGCTAGCACAGGTAATGGCCCCATGAGGAGTACAGATCATCTCTGGGATCCTCAGGTTTTGACTGAGTATGTGAACAGTGATGGAGACTAGGCCAAACTGCAGTCTGGATCCAGAGCAATATCCTTGGAGGGGGTGTAACAAAAAGAAGAAGCCAACAAAATAGGTCTAAAAACTAGATAAGTCTGTTTTTTCACATGATGGCCTCCTGATTTTAGACTTCAACTATAATGGTATTTTGCTTCAAGAGCGTACATTTCCAGTATATTTGTGAGCATTGCTGCCTCAAAAATAAAAACCGTAAACAAGACAAAATTAACTTTTAAGTCTCATAACAAAGCAAATACTAAGACAGAAGAAACACTGGGTACCTAAACAGCTGTCCTTTCTTCTTCAGGGGCATTCTACTTGAAAATAGCTACATTAAATACCAGTGTCAAAGTTCCTGTGCTCACAGCTTTTCTCAGAAAAACATCAGGACTTTGAACTCCTTCAATATGAAATTACAGAGCAACTACTATGCAAGTTATGTAATCAGCCTGAAGGCATGTGAAGTTACATATTTAAAAAACATAAGATTTTTTTAAAAAAAAACCACAAACCCTAGGCTAAGTTTTAGAACAACTTCCTCAACTTCTTTGTTACACGTTTCCAAGCTGAAATGTTCTGCATCTGCCAAGTGAAAAATGGGTATGTAGTTTGTTTCTTTAATAAAATTCTGTACGCTTCAGAAGAAACCATCAATTTCAGTTTTGTGTCTTAATAGCACTAAACTAACACTCTTCTAGTACAGACTACCTCCACTTCAACTTTTTGTTAGCTAATTGCATTTCCATGTATTTTCAAAATACCACCACTTAGCAGAAAGACTAAGTTAAGTTTCAAACACTTCCTAGTATGTTATACAAGATAATGCACATCTGAAAGACAATCACTTAATCCTCTACAAAATCTTGATTACTCAACTTAAAAGAAAATCTCTGTACAGTTAACAAATGAAAGGGAAATTTGAAGTAGATGAACCAACTTTATGGCTAGGCAGAAATATTCCCTATGTTACTGCTGAAATTATGGTCTTCCAGCTCATATAAAAGTTATCTTATTTTCTTTTCTGGTTTGAAACTGACACAATCTAAAAAAATTACTTTAGATTAAATTCAAACTTAAAGTATGTTGCAAAGCTTACTGGAAAGATCTCAAATCTACTTTCTATAAACTTAAAATCAGGAGGGACGACACATTTAAAAATTAAAGAAAACATACTTCAAATAGATTTATTAAAAAGCCGGCTATAAATTAAATTTATCCCTATTAGGAAAAGTATATATTTGAAGTTCTCTTTGGTTCTGGTAAACCCAAGCTGAAAAAAAAACCAAACCCCACCAATCCCTAAAAAAACAGCCACATAACAAGCAGCCTGGAACAATGACCATATTAGGAAATATTGAAAGAATCATGATTGACTCTGAATTCAGGAAGGGAACTAAAGGATGTAACAGCAGGAATATGTAAAATACTGATTGCCATAGAGCTATTTTTCCTAACACCTGGCTTCATATCATACCACCAAAAAATGTACCACTGGCCAATGGAACTAGAAGAAGAAATTCAAAATTCTATATATAATGTGTATAAGCTTATAAACTGCAAGCAATCACTGTACTAAAGACTGCAAATAAAATATATGCCCGTGTAGGAGTTAACAAGATCACCAACAACTTCACTCCTGTCTGGATATCCCTTAACAATCCACTGCATCACTCTTTTTGTGCAGTTGGTTTCGGTTTTCTTCATTAATTGCAATCTGCTATGTCTACTGCTGGTTGCTCTTACACAAAACATGTCAGATTAAATGCACCATTTCCATTCCTGCCCTTCAATCAAAATTCTTCAAAATGTGGAATTCTTAGCTTATTCTTAACCATGACTGCCACTGGGATTTTTTCAGTAACTGTATTTTATTTATTTTTTGTGCAGACATGAAAATAGAAATCTTATTTTTAGTTCCAGTAAATGAAAAAAATTTGCTCTCGGAACATTCCATTCCTCTTGCAATTAAATTATGAAAACAGAACTAGAGTGTAACACTCAGATCATGTTATTGCACTGATACTTCAATACTTCAAGAAAGAGATTTCAAAAGTGTAGTGATCATTTCCATGCTGAAATTCCTGAACAGCTTAAAACCTGCATAGCGTTTTTTCACCCTTCCTTCAGTACAGTAAAATATTGAACTCTTTACAGACACTGCATTGATGATTTCCTTCATCTCCAATTTATGTATTTGAGAGAATATGAAACATTTCTGATACAAAAGAGTAGTCCTATGAAGAGTTCCAGTATTTCAATAAAACCACATTTTCCTAATGAAATAAGATGCCCCAGAAACAAGTTTTTAAACTATGTGATTTCAACAAATGTCAGAAATGTACTTAAAACCCATTTGTGCCAAGTTTTGTAGTTTATGAAAGTGGAGAGCTGTATTCTTTGTCTCATTCTGTGTGGTAACTGAATTTATTTTTAGGCTTTTAAGCAAAGCCTTATTTAAAATAAATTATAAAGGAAGTCCCATGCAGAATCTAAAGGGATCTACAGAGCAGGTACAATAAAGACTGTGTACTTGTATACATACTGTTGATCTTCGTGCACATTTATCCTGCAGCATAATGTTAAAATAAGTGACAACTGAAGAGATTTGGAAAAAAATTACACAATCAAAATTATAAAATCAAGAGTTTCAATATGTTGACAATCACTTCTTAACAGTGTTTGATAATAAAGTAAATTTCAAATAGTTAAAGCTTAAGGCACTTTAATTTCTTACATTTAGTAAGCAAAACTATAAAATGCTTTCTGCTTTGACTAAACAAATTTCCAGTATGTAAATAAATACAATATGGGCAGCCTTACTATTTTAATCAAAACATTACTACTTTGTTAATAAGAGATCTCACAATTACAGAATCCACAAATGCTAAAAATGATGGCCAGTTAAATCACAAATACAAAACCTAAACAAAAAAGTAAACACAATAAAAGAAAACTCAAATCTTACCCATTCTTGAAATACAAAACATGTGCTCTTTGAAGTCCTGTTTCCAGGAAAAAACCAAGCTCTTGTTCATGTGCAGTGGGCCCTGGCTTAGGGCTTCTGTTTTGTATGTTGGCATTAATTACCTAAGAGGAAAAAAAAGAGGTGAAAAAAGTGTATTTAGAAAAAAAGAGAAAAACTTAAAATCAAGATTTCTGTACTTTTGAACCAAAGTTAATATTTAATGCTGGAGAAATCTGCCATTTGTAGATGGTGGCTGGTAGACCATTTCTAGCTTTACCTCCATTGCCACCTAAATATAAACATTTTTGCTCTTGGCTATACCCTTAGAGATAAATTATTTACCAAGTAGAAATACTGCAACGTTTAATAATACTTTTTTCAGAAACGTTTGTGAAGAATGGTATATGAAAGAGAATAATATCAAAAAGTATATTTGCAATCTTATTCAGTAGCAGGAGGTGATGGTATTCAAAAATCTAAAACTTCGGTTAGATTAGAAAAGACTGCTGCAGAGAGCAGTAAGAAGATTAAAAGCTATCTCCAGAGTGATTTCCAAAAAAATTTTAGAAATAATTGTATTACATCAGCATTAAAAATGTTGTCAAAATGTAATCAGATTTCAGTGCATGTAGTCTACCAGCCACTACAAGACAATAATAAAACAGCAAAATGCCACAGAAAATAAAAACTTGTATGTATTTTAAAAACAGTGTGAATTACTTTTTTCCCCATCACATTGTTTTTCTTTCTCCTTGCTTCTGTTTTTCATGACCCAGCTCTGTCTTATAACTCCTTCAAAGACAGCTGTCAAGTGACAGGCCTGAGGCTTGCAAGCAATGGGTCTGAAAAAGAGGCTCAGACGGATATTGCCAGCTCACTCCACTCCAACAACATTCACAAGCCAAAGAGCAGAGCCCCAGGTGAATTGCATCTTGCCCAAAAGTACCTCAAAGTCTAAATAAAAAGCACAGTGTATAACTCCTAGAAATAAAGGGTAACACAAATTTCCTTTGAAAAGACATTTATATCAATCTTTAAATTGTCAATTTAGAAAATCACCCCAGGTTACCCTTTCCATGTCCTGAAGGTACAGGAGAGCAATATCCCCAGCCTTCTCATAGCATGTAACAATTTCTTGTTCACGGTCCACATGGAGATTGCTCGCTGAGGAAGACATTGGCAGCTTCTCAAGACACAGACCTTGGGAGGCAAAAAAAAAAAAATTCAAACAAAGCATTAAAAACTAATGTCATATAATATTAATAGCTAAAATATAGTCCTGGTTAAGCCCCTTTAGTCAGGAAAAGAAAGAAAGGAAATGAAGGTATGGTCCTCTAAAACAGACACTAATAAATATATAAATAAAAACTATTCCTCCTTAATAATTATAAATCCAGAAGCAGCAATTTTTTAAAGCAATTTTGATTTATGGCAACCTACCATACAAAATACAGACTGTCTTTCTATACCAGTTTCACATTACTATGTCTTCACTTTTCCAGAATGATCACAGAAACCAAGGTACAGTGAAAAAAGGCACTCAGGTAATATTAACCTAGTCACTGTGCAAGACAAAAGCATTTATGAAAACAAATACATTTAAAATAAATAATGTGTTAAGAAATGTAATTTTTGTATTTAAATTTAGAAGAGGTAGTTCACTCTCATCAAGGCCATGTAAGCATTTTCTGCTTAGGACTTACCCAACAAATACATTAAGTGGTGCTTTGAGGAAAAAAAAATAAAATCTTCACTTTGTCTTAATTAAAAATCCAACAACTCTTACTAATCAATACTAACTCCTGCAAAAGTCACTATTACAGCTATTTTCAAGATAATTAAAGTGCTGGAAAAGTCCTCGAGAATATAGATCCATTTATCTGATGGAGGAATCAACCAACCCCCGACACTTGTCTAACCTATTCTTAAAAGCTTCTGACAATAGGGATGCCCTGGCTTTCATATGCAAATTACCATAGAGCTCAACTATTCTCACAAATAGTATTTTTTCCTAGTTCTTAGATCTCCTTCTCTAGATTAATTACTTTGTTTCATCCTCACAGAGAGGTTATTCTGTTCTTCACAAAGCACTGCAAGTTAGAGCATAGTGCCAATAATGTCAAGGTCGTGGGTTGGATCCCTCTAGGGGCCATTCATGTACAAGCTGGACTCCATGATCCTTCTGGGTCCCTTCCACTTTGAATATTCTTTGATTCATCTAGAGAGAGAGACATGCTCGCAACAAAAAATGTCAATTCTCACCAATTTCTCTTTTCATACTTGCTTGACAGCTAATCATTTTTATCTCCTCTGGACACTCTCCAACTGGTTACCTCTACCATGACTCATTGTGCCAAAATGGGACACATGGCTTCACTTGGAGGCCTCAACAGCACTGAGCAGGGAAGATTAAAGACTTCCTGGTTTTCATAAGTGACACTTTTAAAAAAAGTATTACAAATCAGCTGAACTTTAGTGCTTTCCCTTAATTAGTAAAACTTATTTTCCATTTATGATCTGCAACAGACCACTAGCTCATATCCTTCAAGCTAACTATTTCATCTTATATTTATTTGAGTAATTAATTGCATTTGAGGTAGCACTTTCCACATGTTAAAGAGATTTATTTCAGGTCATTCTTCCAGCTTGTCAGCAGTAAATGCTAGTCCTAAAGTGCCTTCAACTGCTCCCACATTAATATAATTCACAACTTAAATTACTGTATTCTCTATTCATCATTTAAAATTTTGATATTCCATTGCTGGAGAAACTAAAAAAAAAAAGACAACAACAAAACACATAGATTTGGTTATCTACTGGGGATATGTAGAATGTCAAGTAGTACAAATCCAGTCTGGAGAACAGTTTATCACAGGATTTCTGTGAATCAGCACTGTAAGGTCAGTATAGTGTGTTTCGTTACAATTACAAAAAAAAGCCTTAAAAAACAACCTGGGAAGACACAGCTATATAAACTGGAGTTTACTGATAAACTCAGAACTGTGAAGTGTCTGTGGCCTCCAGATTATTTCAGAACATCTATTAAGTTTCAATCTCTGTAAAAGTATAGCTTTTATGTATAAATAACATCAAGCCAGATTTCTGCTTTGAGAGGATGCCCAAAGTCTGTATCACAGTTCGTTGGCCACCTTTACCCTCCAATCCACCCTTTTACCAGTACAAACAACACATATCTTACAGCTTTATGTGCTATACATACAGTTAACACAAAATCCTGAATCCAGTACTAAGACCCCTGCTACATTTTTCAAAAAAAAATACACATTCCTAAAGCACAGCAAACACGCAAATTGTCTGGCTCTTAAAAACTCGCTAAACCTGAGTACAATAGACACAGGGTGTTTCTGACATGTCACAGTTTTCATCTAGCGTACCTCTAAAAGTTAACTATATTTGCAAATAGTCTAGACTAGCCAACTAATCTGCTTTTTTTCAATTTTTCAATCAAATCAAAAACATCCAAGAAATTTTTTAGTACCAATAAGTCACAGACCCCAAAAGCAGCAAGGTTTAACTATAGAAAGAAGCCAGGTCTCCTTGTACTACAGTAGGTTTGGAGAGATCCTCTGAAAAGAAGATCTAAATGTAAGGTTGATACTGGATAGAGAGTTTGCAGTGTCCTACATGAACACCTTCAAACTCAGAAGTGACTAAGGAATACAGTAAATATGCTGCAATAAACAGATCAAATGACTGAAAGCACCAGGTAATTTGTGTGTGGATCACTCCACTCCTCTCCTTCTCTCCCACACTATGAACAGCCAATGTCCCCAAGCAACCATCTCCTACATGAAGCTTATTACTCAACTGACTATTTGTAGATTGACTCAGATTTATTCTTTCTATTTTTACAGTTTATGGCCATAACTAAAATATTTAAATTTGAAAAACTCACTATAAGGACATTTTCTTATTTTAGCTGAGAATTTTCATTATGACAGGAAAACACCTCAGTGTTCAGACAGAAACTTTAAGTAATGCAGAACAGGGAGATAACAAATTTTAAGTGTTCTTTGATGAAGTACAGAATACTACTTCTTAGAGAAACACTACTATATAACTAGTATTCACTTTCTGGTATGTTTATTAAACCCATGAAATTATATATATTTTAAGCATGTCATGCCGTGGAGAAGGAAGTTTATTTAGAGATCTATTCTGAAATGACCATTTAGAAGAATGGTTTGCATTCTTTTTGTATTTCTATTTGTATTTGTTTCGATGGCACAAGTAAAATTTTAATTTAATGCTGTATTCAAAATGAAAACATATCAACTAGAGGAGAAACCTTTAATAAATTATGCTTTTCATTATTATGATTTCGCTAAAGCAAGTCACTCCAGACTACTCATTTAATTTTTTTCTTAAATACAGATGAAATTTAATGAATAATGTATTGAAGTATATAAAAGTACTATTTAATTTTAAATAGATATAGAAAGCAACATAGCAATAACAATTACATAGTACACTGCCCACTTCCTCAAAAGAATACTGAGAGATGATAAGGAGTTAATAAAAATAGGGATCATTAGATGAAGCCCTCAAAAAGAAGAACAAGCACATGGTAACATATAGAGCAGAGAAACACATGAAGTTTAAAAAAACACATATCACCCTAAATTATCTGCTGAAGACTTGTCATAGAATCAGACAAGTCAATTCTCCCCTTTGTGATTCTTCCCACACCTGCCAGGCAGGAATCTGCTGCTCTCCCCCAAAATGGTAAGTATTTGTTTAACTGTTTATACATTGCTCAGAGATATTTGGAAATAAAGTACAGGTTATTGCTATGAAATGTAACTGCATTTGTTGTAAAGGTCACAGCTATTGCTTTATTTAACTTTTGATTATTTTGTTTTATTCTGCATTCAAGAGTATCATGACAACTGCTACCATAAGTTGACTTTGATACTCAAGACTTTTAAGTTTAAGCCCTTCCAGTTAAAGTCATCTCCAGATAAAAGCTTTCAACAAACTGGGTCTTAATTTGCTTTAATTTGGCAAGACACTTATCTCATACAGACCTAGTCCTGATACCAAGCAAGATGACTCCCGAGGGAAAAGAAAGTGAGAAGCAATGAAACAAATACAAGTCCATACTAATTAAGTTTACATGTTTTGCAGGGTAATACTAAAATTGCCTGTCAAAAAAGCAGAAGAGCAACAAACAGCATTTGAACAATAAAATACTATTTCTGATATTTGAATTATAAAGTAATTTGCAAAGGTTTTCCTTAAATTTTCAAAAAGTTACCAATATTTTTTAAAATATTCAGAAAGGAAACACTAGACAGTTTTATCACTTGGAATAAGTGGTGGTTTTGTGTCTGTAGTCTCAAATCAGCGGCCAAGGTTACATGGAGTAAACATTTTCTACAAACAGAAGACCAAGCCGGCCCCCACCATCACATCTGCAGAAATTGACCACCACCCAAAAAAAGACAATGCCTCAGCAAGAACAAGTAACAAACTATTTTTAAGAAGTCCCCACGCAAGCAGTTCATCACCCATTTTTATGTCAGAAAAACCTCAGACTTCAGTTCTTTAGAAAAACCAATTAAGCCACATTCTCATTTCACCACACAGAGTAAACCAAAAGTTACACTAAGGTCAAAAGAGAATCCACAGCACAGTTCAGATCTTTACCAAGTACTATTACCACACAGACCCCTACTGAGATCATTCAAAAAAATCTAACAAAACCATAAGGGTAAGGCCTATCACACTTATGGCATTGTGTATCTGAGGATTATCCGAGATCCCAGCCAGTCCCTTGTCTGTTTAAATTTTAGAGACCACAAATAATAATGGATCTCATTGTTTATCTACTGTTTCCAGTAGAAAAATCAAAGGACAGAGGGAAAACAGTGAACCACTGTTTTATACTTAAGTCAATAAACACGCTTTTTCAAGAGAGAGTTGCATCAATACATAAAGATTTCTGGATTTGCTTCCCGTTTTCTTTACATAGACATGTAAAACCCAGGTGTATTTGAGTATACAGCACTTTGTCTTCTCTATATGATATGCAAGGTGTTGATATATGATATGGTAAGTGTTCAAATGCTGTACACAAAAAGCCCCCTTTCATCTCCTTCTAAAGTAACTTCATGTTTAGCATATTGTTATTGCTATCCAGGAACTCCCACAGTTTATTTCTGAACTTAGAACATACACTGCTAATCTCACTGAAGGGAAGGACTAATTAAGTCCTCAATCAAAGATTTTTCTTGCTTGCAGAGAATTTTTTTAGAGACTTTTTTAGACAGCAAAGCATGGGGGTGGTTTTGTCTTCAGTTCCCTACTGGTATTTGCAAAGTAATTATTATAAAGGAAAAGAGAAACTGAATAAAGAGTAAGCAAATATATTTATAATTAACTACCTTTTACTTCTACAGTTACTCCAGATACACTGTAGGGATTGCCTACTGCCTATTAGTTTAGACGATTTAAGGAAACAAAAATAATTTCTCTGATTTTTTAAAGTGCCTTGTACTGCCTATCCCGTTATGCCAAGACTCGAGGGAAAAAGTCTCCAACAACTGTCAGATTGCAAGGTCTCCTACTTTATGACTACACGTGTTTTCCAGAAAAGGCACCAGGAAAAAGGCCTATATCCCCTTCTCTTAGCACACTAGATTTTAAGGGAAGCTCATCTGGCTACCTTCTCTTTTAAACACAGACTACTTACAAAGAATTAACTTTCATTCTAGACTAAACCCAGAGTAGCATTAGCAAAACTTTTCAGGCAGAACAGAGCATTTTATCATGCATGCTCAAATTGCAATATCATTCCATTACTACAGCTTTTCCAATTTCATATTTATGCCAGTGCTTCTAAGTGTCTTGAAGTTTCTCAGAGTTAAAAAGAGAGAAAAAAACAGAAACAAACTAGAAATACTCAGCTCTTTTTCCAAAGTGAGTACCTACTTATTACTCCAAGCAGTCAATAAAATCATAACAATATTTTGGAATTTCTTTTAACATCATCTGAGACAACTGTTGTGAAACAATTGGTCACACTTTTCATCTAAATGTAACGCATTCCAGTCTTTGTACTTTTTTCAGAAACAGATTTTTACATTTTTTAAATAGAAGAGATCCGTATTTTTCCGCAACACATTTGTTTCTTAATAACCATGTGCCAGCCAATTCTTGGTACAGTAATTCTTGCTACAGCCCTTTAACAGGCCAGCATCTTGTGGCAGGGCTGGAAAAGTTCAAAGTAGAGATACAAACTGGAAAAAGGACTGGTTATTGTTGCACATCCTGGAGTGAGTGAACATCTCTCTGCTGAATGCTCTCCCAAAGCAGAAATGCAGTACACCAGTATATGGAATGGGCATCAAGGAAGCTATTTGCTCAGGGGAAAGGAAATTATTTAACTATGGAATTCACACTGTTCTGCTGTAAAGTATCAGGATTGCTCCTACAAGTACCTCTATGGAAAAAATATAAAGATCCTTTTCTTCCTGTGGCATGAGAAAGAGGCCAGAATCACTACTTTTTAGTTGCAGCCCAACATTTTTAATCTCTCTTCTGTCTACCAAAGGAAGGATTCTGAAGAAATTCTAAACATTTAGGAGAAGCTAAGAATAAGACACTACTAAACTGCTCAAGTTCTAAAGAATTCTATTTTAATAAGAAACATAGTATTCTCACTCAGAGTTTAGCTTTCAAATAAGAGAGCTAAAAGCAGTACCAAGGAAAGCAGGACATGTGCCTGGGTTCCTCCAGCAGGGCAGATGTCATAAATTTAGTCTGGGGAAAGAAAAGTTTTAATTGAGAAAATTTGAACTCCCTATGGCACAGGCCTCCTAGCCTTGGTCTGCAAAATGCTCAGCTGACAGTCTGCAACATTTGCACAGCAAGACAGGAGCAGGGGGGTATCTGTGTTCTTGACCCATTGCCTAATGAGTCTAGAGATCCCCAGCATAATTACTGAACCAGCTTTCATTTAGCATTCTTCCATGAAGAGCTGCTCGGTGTCTGCTGACACAGGCTAGCAATGCACAAGATCCCATTTCAATTGCATATGATTAAAGTTAAGTGCAGCATCTTTTCCTAACTGCAAAGTAGCAATCCACATGCACCTGACACTGCCACTGAACCTAATGAGTATTTCCATGTTTCTGTAAACAGAACTAATTAATAGCCAATCATTTAACTTGGTAAATGCAACATTAAATTTGAATATGGGTCAGCAGCAGTAAAGACAGCTTCTGTCTTCTGACAGCAGTAAAGACCTTTCTCAACTTACATCATCTAAATGTAAACACAGCTATTCAAATAAAGATGTAGGCAACAAAGTTGTAAAATGACCTGCAGCAATAAGGCTAAAATTCTGTAATTTCACAATCTAACTTATAAAACATCTCTCACACATTTAACAAGAATCCATTACTGTAATGCAACACAGTCATCTTGACAGATACCTGAGATAGTCTATGAATCTATATACTGTGTTAATTATAAACACATTTTCTTTACTAAAATCAAGTTTACAAAGTTGCAAACTTTAAGAAATGTCAGACCTGTAAACTGCTATGTTCCTCTATAAGCGTTTTTAGAAAGGGTTGCTAATTTGTAATGCCAAGTATTATAAATTCGTTTTTTCAATTATGTCTTTTGACTTAGGCAGCAGTACCAGGATAATGTTACCTAAAGTTTCAATAAGCTTATTTCCTAGTTAAATAAATACTTGTTATTTCAGAGTTCCTGACAAGTTGCTCCTCACCAAAATAACACCTCAATATCCCACTGTGCATGCATTTCATCTCCGCTTCCATAAGCAAACAAAATTGCTTAGAAACATAGGAGATAGTGCCTGCACAGTATTTGAATAATGCCTATGCATGCTTTCCAGTGTATTACCTCATTCATATACTGCTGAAAACTTGCAGAAACTTAATTGTTCTGTTCCCAGAGGCCACAACCCTAGGGGATTATTAGCTCCAGCCAATATTAAAATGGATTATAAATACAAGCTTCTGTATACCAACAGCACATACCTTTTTTTTTTTCCTGATTGGTCTTGTAAGTGAAGGAAGTAGGAAAAGTTGGAGCTAGTAGCACAAGCTTAACATGAAAAGAAAAAGACATACATACTCTTTACTTCTTCATGGATTCATAACTCGTCTTATTTCAATTCTCCATGAGTTTAAGATCCTCCTCAATCTCAGAACTGAGCACTGCCAATTAAACTTATCCAGTGAAAAAAGTAAATGATTAGACCCTAAAGAGACAAACTTAACCTTTTGAACAAGAGAACCTTCTCTATCTATCAGAAAGTAGTCCTTCCTATGAGGATACTTAAATATCAAGTATTTGATACACCCAGAAATGTGCAAACACCTCTACATTTTACTTTGAGCCAAGACTTCTTACCACAATCTCAAGACTGTCTTTCCTTCCTCCTCCCTCTGCCCAGCCTCATTTCTTAGCTTTGCTCAATCCACATAAGACACCTCTAATAACCAGTATGGATATCTAAATTATATTTGTGGCAGAAGAAAAAAAAAAAAACCTGCTTTTTTCTGTACTGCTCCTTAAGATTTCACATTAAAGGTATGACATGCTCCTGTGACCAACAGGCAACAGCTTCAAGAAGCCAGCTCCAGCAATTTCATACATCTGCTCTCAGGCTAACACATTGCCACAAAAGGCATGCAAACCTGCTTGCCTCCCCAGCAACCTCATTCTTTCATGCCTATTTTTCTCTCCCTCATCACACCCTCTTGAAACAAGCTGGCAACTCCAACCATAGGCATTTTTTGTACAGAAAATTGTTTCATTGGATGCTTTTCCTCTGCTTCTGTGTCAAATGAATTTACAAGCAGATGGGGGAAAAGCTAACTAACAGATCCAAATAAGTATTCTCATGGTTTTGCAAATACTAAGTGGTCCATTGATTCGAAAAGCTCCATCTTCTCAATTTATGTTTTTACTTTAAAAGTGTCCCACTGTATGTCTTCAAGTAAGTATTTGAATTTTTAAAAATTATGTATTTAATACAAAACCTATGATTTTATTAACACTCTATCCCACACAACACCTTCTACATACCCATACAGAATCATTACTCAGAAGCACAGCATCAAAATTAGCTCCTTCCTTAAAGAAAACACTAGGTGTAATCAGAACTGCATTCTGTGGGCATACACACGAAAACATTAGTGTGAGGTCAAAAAGGTATGCTAGTCCATGACGTTAACTACATAAAAGAAAATCAATTTCTTCTATAGCTCTGCTTTTAACATGTTAATTTGAGGAAAAGTGTGAAGAAAGGCAAGAAAATATTGGAATTATACTAACCGAGTATCTGAGGCTTTGCCTCAGGCATTCACGTGGTTAGTCTGCTCCCTGTTGTTTTAATGGACACAGCAACAGATACCTTTTCATCAGATCATCCTACATCTTCTTCGAGTCAGGATAAAGCACAACACATCACTACTAGAAGTTATTTTTGTTGCTAGGAGCCAGGAAAAAAATCAAACAACTTGTCCATGAGTTATTCGGTCTGATAAAATACAGCCATGCCTTTATCACCACACCAACCATTTTGCACACTTTCCCCTAGGAGGAGCATCAGAAAGGAACCACTTTTCAGCACTTCTTGGGCACTGAGAGCCTCTCATTCCCTGCACACCAGCAGCTGGCAAAAAGCCACATGGAATGAAAATAGAAAATATTTCAAAAGGTAAGTTGATAGGATTTTCTTAATATTTTGTTGAAATTTTACAATGTTGCCTTTTGACAAAACTAGCAAGAAACTTTCTTTGGAAAAGCTGAAGCAGCATTACACTAACTAGATATTTCCAAGAAAACAATAACAATCATTTAATCTTCTTTGCTGCGTTTGAGTCTTTGAATCCTTGGCTTAACTTACTATCATCCCATATTATGTCTCTTTTCATATATAGTCTTCTAACTATGCTGTCCTCAACTAAAACTATAAGCAGCATAAAGAATTTAAAACATTCTTTTAAAGATACATATATAAGCATTTAACTCATTTATATAACAAAAATGTGAGGACCCCCTACAGGCAGTACATGGCTCAGTTCTCTGGTTTTCCTTTCCATGTTCCAATTCAATTTTTTCTCCCCTCCACTGTCACTACTGCTGTTCCTCTTCCCCTTCTTTTTAGCTGTCAGTAGATAAACTCCACCAAATGTTAGCTTGAAGCTGACCCTGAATCCATTTTGTAGTTTGTTGCATCCATACACACATACAGACCCTTCCTTTGCCGTGAAGAACAGAGAGACATACTTTGCATGTTCCATGTGCAGGAGTAAGATGGGCCATGTGGAAAGCAGGTCATTTCCCAGGGTTTGTTGGGAGCTGTGGAACTGCCTACGGTTACAGTGCAACATGCTCATATAAGTACCCTGTAAATACTGTAGAAGATGAAACATCATGCATCCCTCTCAATCTACCACCTCTGAGGTTACAGAATGAAGCCTCACAGTAAAAAGGTAAGTACATGGAGGTGGTCCCACCTTAAATAATGAAAAAAAATTTAAGGCAGTTAAAAGCTACCATTTATCTCTCCTCTGCCTTTCTCCACGGTAAGAACATCAGTATTTGATCACTACACAACCATATAGAAGACTGCAAATCCACTGGAACTGGATTGAAATGGGGAAATTTCAGCAGGTATCTTCCACTGCCGCTGCATGATGCAGCATTAAACAGTGCAGCTGGGCCAACACTTGCAAACAGGCATGGACAGAGCCTCACTGCTTAGTAGCATGGTGCTCTGACTGCCAAAGAAATAAAATCTAAACACTCTGAAGAGTTTTATCTTTATATAATCCAGTTATCCCTGAACATACAAGCAGAAATAAAAATCCGAGTGAAGCACAAAATCTCTGTAAGAATAACTTGTATTTTGTTGGGTAATACTTACAAGCCTCAGTCACCTCTGAAGAGACTCTGAATTCAGACTATAAAGTTTACAGTCACTCTTAAAAGGAGAAAGAAAAACATCCACCAGAAATGGGGAAGAGAGTGAGAATTAAATGTACACTACTGAGTAGAAACATACACTATTTAGTTGTCAACTACTCTAAACCTGTCCAGACTTTGAATCCTAAATTTAAGACTGCTCTGTGATTACATCTCATTCTAGAACACACAGAAGACTATATTCTTGCAATCCTCTACCATGAGAAGAAAGGAAATTAAATTTTTTTAATCCTTTGAGAAAGTTGGGGTTGCTCAGCCTCGAGAAGAGAAGGCTCTAGGCAGACCCTAAATCACCTTCCAGTATCTAAATGGGGCCGCAAGAAAGCTGGAGAGGGAAAAGTTCATTTTACAAGAGCATGTAGGGAGAAGACAAGGGACAAAGGCTTTAAATTGAAATGGGGCAGGTTTAGATTACCTATCAGGAAGAAATTGTCTGCTTGGAGGATGGTGAGGCACTGAAACAAGCTGTTCAGAGAAGCTGTGGATGCCCCATCCCTGGGAGTGTTCACAGCCAGGTTGGATGGGGCTCTGAGCAACCTGGTCTAGAGGAAGGTGTCCCTGCCCATGGCAGGGCTCTTGGAATGAGATGATCTTTTAGGTCCCTTCCAACCCAAACCATCCTAAAATTTCATTCAAACTGGAAAGACAATAGCAAAAAAAAGATGTTCCTGAACATGAACAAAACAACAAAAAAGCCCCAATAGTTGGCTCAGGTAAACTGGTAGCCAGTCACCCAATAGAATTGACAAAATAATGAAATCCCATCAAGACAAATCAGGCCTCATATGACAGATTTCAATGTTTTAAGAATAAAATTTGAAAAGAGAAGGAAAAAACCACACATCTAGACAGAAAATATGCTCGGTTTCTGTTCTCTTCTTTTAAAAAAAATTCTGAGCCTACAAAACACTCCAGAGTAGAAAAGGTATCTGTTTTTCTATTTTCTAATACACTACGTTTGAATTAAGTAAAATTAATAATACTAACTTTATGTGCAAAATTTATGCCATTATGGTTTCAACTGTTTTATATCCTTACGAGGCCAAATAAAACAGAACCAAAAGAGTTGAGCTCTGGGAAAAGATTCAATTAAATTCCTTGGAGATAAAAGCAAATTTAGGTTCTTAAAGTTGTTCAAGTCCATGGAAAGAACATGACAAATTCAACAGACATTCTCATAGATTTAAAAAACAAAACACAAAGAACAGCCAAAATCCACAAACCTGAGTGGAAGTGCACTCAAAGCAGACACTGCTCTAAAGCCCACAGAGATGCTGTTTGAGAAAACTGAGCAGATTTACATCATATACAAGAATTCCCGCTATACTCCCACTTCCCACTTTAATCTAGTGACCAGACTTATGAAGCATCCTTTTGTCTCTGCTATCAGTTCCCTTATTTCCTTGACATCTCTATATTACATGATTCATACTTGTCTAAGGTTTACTGTAGTTCTGTGTTGGCGGAAAACAGCCACTGTCTTCCAAGATTAATGTTAGAAACAATCCTTGATCAATTGTCAGTCAAAGCTATAGAAGTCTCTCACAAATTTTTTGCTGCCTTTGACACTCCTCTTACCATAAGAAAAGTACATATGCAATCAAACCCCCAGTTTGGTTTAAATACAGCAGACTGAAGTAAACACTTCACTCAGTAAATTCTAATAAACCCTTGGCATACAAACTGCCATTTTCCCCAATACACTGACCAGCCCTAAGTCTATTACAGAGTTTTCCAAACTGAAGTGGCACTGCCACCTTAAGACACAAGGCCAGCATTACAATTTTCACTATATTAGAGTAGTAAAGACGAAAATGGTTTTTAATTACCTTCACTTTGTGAATTTTTTTTAAAAAAAACTACATTCATATTAGAAGAATACAAAAACAAAAGTGCATAACCCATGCATTACTTTAAGTCAGTTATGATGTTATGCAACCTAGCTTAGGCTGAGCATTTTAACATTCAGTAAAAGGCACCACTATGAATCAAAGTTCTCCATTCTGCCCACAGCCACCACAAAACTGCACTGCATTTTGTGACCCTTAACTTTCAGCAGCAGTGATAATACTCCCAGTAACTAGCCACACTTACTGTGACATTTATATATGGAAGGACTTTTAAATACACACACAAAAAATTTGATGACAGCACAGCTAGAATATTAATTGAGGTAAAAGTCTTGTCAACCTATCACAAACTCTGAATAATTTAAAGGACCCAAACCATCCTCTTATTTTATCTACAAATCTGGCACTCCACCACTGTGTGTAGATGGCATTCAAACAAAAAAAATCTTCATCTTTGGACAGGCTATAAATTAACTTTTAAAAAACTATTTCCACATTATGATACTGGCAAGAGCAACCTTACCTTTTGTAGAGTATGCTTCAGCAATCATCCGTAGCCGATACGGTGGCACTGCAATCAGCTGCAAGTCATCAAGACCAACTCTGGCATAGGTGTTCAGAGCTTCTTTGTAATTACCTTCCACATAGTTTAATTTGGCCATTATTAGGTTAGCTTCTTGTAGGAATTCTGGCTAGAAGGAAGAGAAATAAGAGAGGGTTTTGCCTGAGAAAACACACCTAATACTTTCTGATAATTATTAGATATGTTTTCTATATTTCTCAAAATATTTCTCAGAATATTTCTTCTAACAGTGCAACAAATGAACAAAATCCTGTCTTGTGTAATATCTGAGAACCTTGAAGTAGGGCAGAATTCACTAAATCTCGTCCCAGCAAGCTACTGAAAAGCATTACCAGTTATTTTAGATATTAACATGCTTTTTACACATGTACCAGCAATACCTCTCAGTTGGAAACCAGCTTTGCCAGGTGATAAAAATATTTAAAGACAGCCTATCATTTCAACTCCCCCAACGATTTATTTTTCTAACACCACAAGCACAGTTGAAAATAACATTGCATCAAAACTTAATGATATATGTTCCACAGCCTACATATTTAATTCACACCATTTCAAAGTACCAGGGCAGAATAAATGTCTTGAAGAAAAGAACTACTGGAGGAATGAAGAGAGAAAAAAGGAGAAATTAATACTCCCAGAAGCCATCAAAAACACAATGTTACAGATGACTGCAAAATAAGCTTCTTTTGATCTCTGAAAAGATGGATGTTGAGTACAGAAGAGGTAAGCTGATGTGGTAGCTACAACAATAATTAAGTAAAAGAAGGACCAGAATGGTTATGAACATTAGAAGGTTCTGACAGAAAATGCTCTCTTGTATCAATCTCACTTTGAGAACTTGCAAATATAATTTAGGAAATCTTTCCTCAATACTTCAGTCAATATCAAGGTTTTTAATTCTTGCTCAGGCCGACTTACATACCTTGAGATTTCCTCTATCAAGTGCTGCTGTGAGATGTTTCCTGACCTCAGTCAGCTTTGGCTGGGGGCCCCAGGGACTACTACTGTGTTTAAGAGTATTCTCCTTCAAAAATTGTTCTAGTTTGGACTCCCCAAGAAGAAGCTCTGCCATGTCATCTGTAAAAATAACAAACACAGGAAGTATTAGAAATAATTTTATTTCACTAACATTGCCTGAATTTTAAACACAAACTAACCGAAGCAAAAACAACATTAAGTATTTAGGTTTATCACATGTCATGTGATATTTTGTTTTACTTTTCAGTTTATCTTTTCCTTGCCTGGTTCACTGTAGAATCAAGTCTCCTGTGTTCTAAGATAAAAAGAATTAAAACACTAACTTCAAGTCAGTATCCTCCCCTTCCTCCTCAAAAAGCAGCACTTGAGTCCAAAGCTTTATGTAGCTCTCTGAATAGGACAAGATACATTTCTGATACTCACTTCACCAAAAAAATTAGTTTCAAATATGAATACTAATATTGGATTAATTTGTTTATTTGAAGTTACATGTCCCTCATTATGTCTGTGATCACCATCCATATCTTTTCTGTAAATCTCCCTCAGACCTTTTTAAGGCTCCAGCCATCCCAAGTCTTCAGTATGACAGTCCACTTCTGATCTCTCTCCCCATTCCTTACAGCTTACCGCCACTTCTCAGACCCGAAGGTACAACATAATACCAGGCTGCCCAGCAAAGCTGCACCCGGCACACTTTCTCCAAAATTCAAGAAACTGGTAATGCTCTACCTCACCCTTAGCCAGGACCACTAAACTTCTCTTATTGAAATGTGTTGAGATTTTCCTCTAGTCAGTGCTGTAAAAGTCATCACCCTTCTGGGACTCGAAAAGACCAAGTCATGTCTTGCAAATAATGTCTGAACAGAACTAAAATGAGAAGGTAAAAAGAATGTAAATAAGAAATATTTTGGTAATGCACGAGAAACCCATTGCTGGCTGCAGCAAGAAACAAGTGAGCCTGTGAGGACTGAGCGCATTTATGACTTATTATGTTTGTCACAGAGTCTTTTCTGTGTTTAGAAAACAATCAAGGATAACACATTATATCAGAGTACAGCAAAAAGCAGAGAAGCAAGCAGTAGATATTGTCAGCATAAGCACCTGGAGGGACCAGCATCAGGCTTTGAAATCCCTTGCCCACAGCTTCCATTGCTCCACCTTGTAGCATCAACAGCCACCAACCCCAAGAGCCACTGTACGCTGCACTGCCCTAGGAAAGGGCCCATGCCAGAAATCCCAGACTGCTTCCCACAGCAGCCACACAGGCTTGTTTGAAGCAATTTACACTAGTTTTGCCATTCTTTCATTGAAGTCTGTTCAGCAAAAGTGAAACTAAAAGATATTTCAATGTATTAAGTGAAGAAAAATAAAACACATGCTTCAACATTAGGGAAGACACAGGATTATATAGAGTTTTGAGCATTTCCACAGATTACAAAACCCCTCCAGATGACATTGCATAACATGTGACTGTTCTAGAAATTTTTAGCTTGTTATCTACGCAACATTTCCCTTGCTGCAATTTTTTGTCCATTGACTCCGACCAGTGTCTCCATCCAGTCAGTCACTTCTCATCAAAAGCTGTCGAGTTGGTTTGTCCTTGATAAACCCAGGTGAACTATCCCAATCACCTCCTTATGCTACCAGGACATACTTCCTAATCTTCTCAGGGCCTAAGGTTAGGCTGATCAACCTCCAGTCCCTGGACCCTCCTTGCAAATGACCTTATGTACATTTTTCCAGTCACCAAGAATCACCCTCCATCGCAAGGACCTTCAAAAAAATGAGTGTCCATGCAATGGCCCTAGCCAGCTCTTTCACACTCTGACACAACCCACCAGGCTATCAAAGGCTTGAATTCCTCTTTGCACAAGACAGTAGGGCATAATGCTTCATTCCATGAGACCTTTCCATCAAATAAGAGTTATTTCCAGCAGTATCTACAAATTTTATGCAAGCTTTGATACATATACTAAAAACGCAAAAGGTACAGACAATTGTAAGTGCAATAAGTAAACTTTCCCCAAAAAATTATGCTACAATTTTTTTTTTATTTTTAAAGATACTCAGTATATAATTTGTTACAGTCTGTTTTCTGCCTATTTTTTCTTTTCCTTCAAACAGAAACCATAGCATAATTGATAAAAAAATCAATAGCTTGTGTAGCTTCAGCTTCAAGCTGCAAACTAAACAAGAAATTAAAGTGACCAAATCTAAACATGGTATTTCAGCCCAAATCTCCTTTGTAACAGACTTACTCCAAATCCCATATTTCATAACCATAGCCACAGTATTACTACAAACAAATAGTAAAATGAGATATTGTGACCAACATTACCCTGCTCAAAGATAGCTTTAGCATAACATTCTGGAGGGCTGCACTTTCTGCAGTTATAACATCTCTCTGGAAATCAAAGAGTTTAACCTGCATGCCCAGAAAATGCACCTGATTTTGTACACCAATTCAAGGCAGGTTAGTTTGGTTCAAGGGTTTTAACACAGGCTGTGTGAAAGGTTCTCGGAAATCAGAGGTCTGCTCCAAACTTAGAAAACTTCAGTTCACTGTATGCAGTTAATTGCCTTCAAAGACTCGGTCACTGGGGGGTCTTTTCAGGACAGGTATTTTACTCATAATATTCAGAAGACTTCAGAGTCTGTTCTGAGTAAAAAAAAATTGTTCATGAGCCTCTTTTAAAAGGGGATTAACAAACAGGAGTGGAGCTGGAAAATAATGCTTTAGGTCAGCATGGTAACGTCCCACTTGGGAGTAGAACAATGACGATTAATTTTGTTAATTTTATTTTTAAAGCTAAGTGGAAACTTTTAAAAAGGGTGAAAATACTTCAATCTGGTTACTTTATATTTCAAGGAATTTGCAAGTTGATACTTTCTCTTTGATCTGTACTCATCAAAAACAAACCATTTCATTTAACAAGTAACATTTCTTTCCTGGCATTCATTTTAATGTTTCACTGAGCAAGCTCCATTTCCAAAGAAGATTGAGGAAACAAGATTGTCAAACATAGCAAGGAGTCTAAATGACACTTTAAAACAAGAGCTTTGGTTCAGGAGCTGAAATACCACCAAGGCTGTTTACAATAAAAAGAGTAAGGTCTATAATTGACATTCTTTAACACTTCAAATGGCAGAACTTCAGAAGTGCCAAAGAAGTATCACATGTATATTTCCTTCTCATATGTAACACTTCAAGTATATCCTAAATTTTTTTCTGGTCCACACTCTTGTAACAAGCATTTCTTTAATTAAATTAAATACAGCAGATGTATTTCTGTGGAGAAAGAGGTAACAACTGTACTGTAGAGGTAAGAACAGCTATACAACAGCACCAGCTGCCAGATATGGTTTGTTTATATAAACTGCAAAACTGTCAAGGAAACACGTGAAACAACTAGTTTGGATTCTTACAACACATGAGCCAAAGAACAGGTCAGACACCAAATAAAAAGAAAATAAGTCTCCCATTGCTAGGTACGAAAATGCATACCTTGAGACATGAGGATTTGTAAAACAAAGTGCTGAAATAATTTCTATAACTATTGGGGAAAAGGAAGCAAACAACAGCACTGGCACATGCAAAAGCAAAGTATAGCCGTATCAGCTGCACCACAAAAAAAGGAAGACTAGCTTTAGAAGACCCAATTCTTACCCACTTGTGGGGTCACAATAGAACAAGACAGGGATAGACACAGATCTAGCACGCTACAGAAAGTTTGTAAGATTATTCCTCTCTTATACACAGCAGAATTTCTCACACTGGGGAAAGGAAGAGGAGAGAAACAAGAAGCCACCTCCACAAAATTTAATTTATCTTCTCTCTCCCTTTCCTCTCTCATCCTCCCCCCTTCACTCTAAGATAAGTTTCACCTCTCTGATCATGACTTGAAAACTTTAGAAATTTGATGTTTCTAAAGACAGGACACAAGCAAGAATAAAGCCTTAAGTACATACTCTGGAACTATCCAGGCATCTTAAGATGAGAATCAAAGCAGTCTATAGGACCCAGGTATTTTGTTCCCATCCTTGATGCAAATCAGAAGAGCTAATGATCCACACAGTAGCTAGAGACAGTCACAGTGCAGCGACGTGTATTGCCCATACTTTCCTTCAAAGAAAAGGTGGGAGAGGAGAAAACAGCAGCTGCAACACACACATCTGACCCCAGCAATAAAACAAAAGCTGCTCTTCTAGGTCATTCATACACAGCACAGCTCACCCCTTCCCTGTACAACCGCTGCAGATCATGAGACAGAGCATCATGAAAGAGAGAGAGAGAGGGAGAGTTACTGTCAGACTGGCTTTCATCACAGAAGTGCTGCACTGGTGCAGCTGCTGATGACTAACACTTGAAAACAACAGGTCACAGACTGCAAACCATAAAAGCCACTGCAAAGCAGAATTTTCTTATTTACTGAGTCACTCATCAGCTAAGTCAGTCAATCAGGGCCAGATATTGACAAGAAACTTTTAAATCAAATTATTACCAAGCAAGTACTTTATTAACAAAGCATTGGCTTTATGCGTGTCAACCATTCTGTGCCAATAAGAACAACCTTCAATGGTGCTTGTAACAAAATTCCAATTACATGGACATTCATGTAGGAAACCATTTATGAAGCCATAGTTCTAGCAGAATTTTTCACTAGTTACAGCTATCCCTTAAGACATCCTGAAATAATATAAGAACTGTTTGAGAAGAAATTGCTTTTCTTTTACTTCCAGCACAGTATGAGTGATCTAGATGATATTCTTCTATGAGACACTATATAGAGACAAAATTAAACTGTGTAAAGTTGATACCTTGAAGTTTAGTGTTCCTTCAGCCAGTCTAAATAGATGTTTCAGAAGAAAAACCCTTCAACAGTAGTTTCAATACCATGAAAACCAATATCCCACTTTTAGAAAATTGACACAGTTATGGTTCAGTATAAAATTCTTGATTAAAGGAAAGACTTCCTCTTATTCATCTACTTCTCTGCTGAAGAATCCGCCAACACCAATTACTTGGCAGATTACGGGGCTATTTGATGACTTATATCTCAACTGCATTGCAGAACCATTTTGGAGAAGAACAGCTTAACTTGCCCATCTGTTTCTGCAACATCACAGTATCACTGAAACAAGCCACCTGACTAATAGGATGTCCTCTGCCTATAATCAAAGACAGCTCTGAGCACCTTGGAACTCCAAGACAAACTCAAAGATGCTTTAGGTGAAAGGCTCATTTCTCTTAGCACTCAAAGCAAAACCAAAAACCACGGACACTTCATGGAAACTGGTTTTTTTTTGGCTTAGAGAAAGCTTAGACATTTGTACAAAATGGCTTGAGAAGAGCCTTGTGCAGACATGGCTATCCCTCTTTGCAATATGGATCAATATTAATCATCTTCAAAATAAGAATACAGGCTGGCATAAATAGGGGGCAGGGAAAAACACACTAATACTTACTTTGGTTAAAACCATGGTCTATCTTGAACCATCCACTGAATCACATGCTAAAATGCAAAATAGTCATCCTCCTGAAGAATGCCACCACAGCCTCCAGGCACTTGCTGAAGAACCCGGAGGTTGTTAGCAGTCTAGGTAAGAGGAATAAAGCAAGAAGCAGAGAGAAAGAATAGAATGGCAATTGCATGCAGCTAAGAAAAAAAAAAAAAAAAAAAGTGTAGCTGAATACAGATTAGGAGCTTTCTCTTGCTTTCAGAATCCACTCCAAGAAGTGACTTTAAAAGTTTATTCAACTCCAGAGTACACTGAGATAGGTTCACAGTGAATGATGACATGGTCTCAATAGAACTAAGGAACCTGCTTGCTACCTGTTGTTCTGTTGTTATTACCAAATAACTGCTTTGGTAAAGTATTATTTTTCCTGTGGTGGTGAACAGTCTCAGATAAAAAACACTGAAGTTTGTCTAGATCATGACTACTATATATGTGGTTTCTCAAGTGTTTCTAATATTAATGCAGAAAAGGTAATTTTTTATGGGTCTGATAATTACATTTTTCAGAAGATACTTGGAAGATACAACAAACACACCTCTTGGATAACAACTTCTATCACAACTATGGCAACAACTACCAACAACCCTGCTCCTGTTATCAAGTCTCCATGCACCAGATGTTTCTCTGCAAACATCCATATCATGCTGCTGTGGTACACTGGCAAGAATACACACGATCCTGTGCTAACAACAATAGTTACATGTTATTTATGGAGCCTACCTCAACAGCTCTACATCTACAGCAAGAAAGAGTAGGAGAAAAACACTCTTTCCTCCTTATATGCCAAATAGCATACATTTTAAAAAGTATTTTTAGTATTTTATTTCCCTTTCCTCTGAATTACACAGCTGCAAGAAAAAAAGTGCATAATTAGAATAAAATCTCCTACCACAATGATTTAAGCAAAGAGGGTCAACTTCAGACTCAGGCCCTGGGGATCTGAACTTGAGTAAGACATATTTAGGAATAGGAAATACAGAGCAGAATACTTACAGAATCTGACTGGCCAAACAAATATCAATCTTTCCTTGTAAGCAAGCAGATAAATTTAGAAGCATGTTATATCACATTATTGTACCATTTTACCCACCCTTCACCAAAATCTTAAATATTTCGGGTAATTTATTTTAGCCTCTTAAAAGCACAACTGTAGAAGTGCATTGAAGTCTAAAGATCATGGTTATCATTAGTCTCAAACAAAGACAATGCATGAGATGAGATTAATTAGATGAACCATGGAGTTGGAAGAATAGAAGACGCTGCTGCTTCAATTGCTCTGTCCTGGAGTCCAGAAAAAAAGAAAAAAAAAGAAAAAAAAAAGAAAAAGAAAGGAAAAAAAACCCAACAACAATAACAACAAAGAAAGGAAAAAAAAAAAACAAAAAAAAAAAAAAAACCAACCAACCAAAAAACCCCAACAAAACAAACAAACAAATAAAACCCCTGAAGTCCTAACTCAGGAATATTAAAAAAAAAAAAATCAGGGTAGGAAAGGGACAAGGGGTAAAAAGTCAAAGTAGGAGATTTCCAGGATCCCAAAGGGACTGTACATTGATGTGCAGAATTCCAGGAAGTTGAGATTTGCTTTGTAAACTCCCTTCTGGTGCTTCAAGCCTTCCCAGAGGGAAACTAGCTTGGGACTGAGAAAAGAAACTACTCCTACTCACTCCCTGAAACCCTTAATCTCTCTAAAAGTAAAACTGAAGGCTCAGAATACCTGAAGGGTTGCATGCTGCAGTATTTTATGATGATTTTTCCCTCAGACAGCTTGTAACATTTTTGAATATCATTATGCCTAAATTTGAAAAAAAAAAACTAAGGAATTTTATCTAGGAGTGGTATGAAACAAGAAGGATTCCAAAGGCATCAATTGCTCTATATAGTAACCAGACAAAGATTTCAGAGTGATATTTCTGTAAAACAGCTGAAAACAAGAAAAATCTTGTCACCTCCCACAAGACATTTATTAAGAAGGCCATTTAAAAAACTGAACTTTCTTCCAGAGGGGGATCTGGAAACCCTGGATCCAGAACATATTTCATATTCATCTGGCAGAAAAAGCATGAAATACATGTTTTTTACCCATGTACTTAAAGCAGACATTTGCTTTGTTCACAATATATCAAACAGTAAGATGAGTAAGAGCATTGGCTTGAAGAGGAATATCAGTACAAGTCTCCAAGCACTCATTCAACCTTGTGCTCAGCACAATCTGGCCCAGGAGCTACTTAAATTAAAATGAATGCTAAAACTATTCTCAGCTTTCTACAAGTTTTACATTAAAAACAAGAAAAACAATATACACATACACAGATGTCACTTATGATTCCATCACTGACTACCTAGTAGCAAGAATTCACAGCATCAGAGGATGGCAGAAGTTGGAAGTGACCTCTGGAGATCATCAAGTCCAACACCCCTGACTCAAGTAAAATCAACAAGAGCAGGTTGCCCAGGATCTTGTCCATCCAGGTCTCTGGAGACAGCAGAAAAGTATCCAGAGAATATGTGCAGCCCAACAAGCACTACTGGTAGAAAGGTTGCACACTGATGCAGATGTCACACATGTAAAACCAGAAGTAGAAAATACCGAGTCAGCTGTTCAAAGAAATTTAATTTTACTCACTAACATCTTCAATTATATACAGTCATTCATTTCTCTGCCTCTTAAGTACACATAGGGCATGACACCTTTTTACTGTGCAGCTATATAGTATCTACACAATTTTCCTGCTTGACAGCCAAAACTTTGAAGAAAAGTATTATAGGCTTTCCAATCTATTTATGCATCAGCAAATTTACTTTCAACGTACCACTACTGAATTACTGAAATTTATTTTATGATGACACATATTAAGAATAGAAAACTGTTTCAGATTTTTTTTTTTTTTTTATATTCAAGCTCACCAAATTTTGTGAAATATTAAGGCCAGAACAGTAAGTAGTCAAGCCAGGGCAGTCACAATGTATCATCTAGAATATTGACAGGCTTACAGTTGAATAAAACTTGGCCCATTCAGTCAAACGCAATGTAAAACCAAGAAATAAGAATGCATGTCATACCCAAGACTAGGAAACACAAAGTGTAGGAAACAGGACCATCATCATCTTTGAGTGTTTAACTGGAAACAATTCTATCAACCACACTGAGGAAGAACGATCAAAATTTAGCTTCTTCCCATCTATGTTTTGTTTAGGTTACAAAGATCAAAGAATGACTGGGAGAACAGGAAAAGCACATGCTCAGATAGCTAGGAATTCATTCCAATCTTGCTTCTTGCCATGTTTTATTTCTCAAAGGACAAAACAGTTTTCCTGTTGCTACTAACAGCAACAATTTTCCTGCTTGGAAGGCAAAAACCAAGCCATGTCATAAGGCTCTTGTCCATTCTCTACCAAACAGCTATATTGCAGCACAGAGCAAATTTGAGATGATTATAATGGAATCTAACTCTTGTTGTCACAAAAAAGATAAAGAAAATGACTGACAAAAAATGAAATCACTAATTAATTGCAGGTCAGAAGAGAGACATTTTCCATCTTTGGGGTGACCCAAAGTTCAAATGAAAGCACACAGTTGAGCCTCTATTCCCCAGAAGGCAAGATCTTGCAGTTCTCTACCATTTCCAATCTTCTCCTCCTAGCATTTCAGGTCCACCTGGGAAGCCTCAAGTAAATTCTTGAAAGATAGTACCCTAAACCTGTCAGTCTCAGAGACAATCGCCTCGGATACACAACTACCAGTGTTAAGACAGAAAGTACCTTTTGGCAACGTGGTTGATTGGTGTTTTGCTGGAGTTAATTTTTGTGGGTTTTTTGATTGTTTGTTTTTTATTCTACCAGCTGTTCTAAAAAAAACAACAGGTCCCTATTCTGCCTTTCCTTAAACCCAGCTCTAATGCAGTCCCATTAAAGCCTTGATTAATGCACACCATTTTGTTCCCATTAAGGTAAAGAGGCTGCAATTAAATAGTAAAAAGAAAACCAGAAGTGTAGCTGCAAGCTAAGCCCACGCTTGAGATAAGACACACTTAAAAGATGAGCTACAACTTGCTCATATAATTAGCTGCAGAAAAATATGGGAAGGCCTGTAAGCTGTTGGTGTTTTCATATCTTGGTTGCCTTTGCAAAAGTTTTATGGAGATAAACCAAGTTATTTGTCTCAGGTGAGCTGCATTCAAATTTCTAGAAATTAAAGGAATTTCCCACCCACTTTTTGTTAAAGAAGCACAGTTTACAACTCTAGACAATATGAGATTATAGTAAAGGATTTCAGTTTATGCATACAAATTCTGAGTGGAATCATACCAATCACACACAGGTCATCAATGGGGTGGGAACTTGCAGAAACTCATGCAACACCTCCTGAAGTAACTCCTGAGCAACAGATAACATCGCTGATGAGAGCAGCTACTAAAAACTGCCACTTATGCATTCTGCCACATATTTCCCAATACCAGAGAAATGCCCAGATTCAGCATCTCCCTCCACATGGCTCCCTCCAGCCTGGAGCAGAGATCAAATGCTCTCTAATTATTAAAGGTCTGGCTACCCACCTCACACTATTAGCCAGACATCCTTACTTCCTCCAATTTATCTCACTGTCCTGCCACTTTGCTTTTTACAAAGTTATTAACATCAGTTACTCCTTATTACTCAAATTAAACAGCATTCAGTGCAGAGAAAACTGTGAAGAAGTGAACCATTAAATTCTGAGACTTTATTCTTAAAAAGACAGATTTGTGGGGAGGAGGAATGGCCCAGATTTGGTAGGGAAGGAGAATGGTGCATATTAAGTACAATTAAGGACATTCTGCCCCCTTCTTTACTACCATGCAAATCAAACCCAAACAAGTGGTATCAATGATCCTGAGTTTATGCTAATGAATAATACTATAATATTATAATACTATAATAATAATATAATAATATAATAATATAATAATATAATATGATATACTATAATAATATAATAATATAATAATATAATAATACTATATTTCCCTATAGTAAAGTTAATCCTAACATTTAACCCCTGAAGTTAGTTTAAAGAAACTGAGAGCATTTATTATACAGATATACACCAGTATCTATTCACAGATAAATCTGGCTACCACTTCTTGTAACTTTTAAACAAGATGAAAGTGCAATCACCCCAACATTACTACAGGAGACAACCAATTTCTAAAATAATTACTTTCATAATATATAGAAATATCCTTATAAATGTAAGCAGTTATAAGCCCCAAATATCCGCAATACTTAGTTCATTCCACTAAGACCAACTACATGCTTCCTCACAGTTCCCTTAAGCTTTGCCCTCCACTGGCTGCTGCTACTGTTCATTTTCCACCAGCTGTTACACTACTCAGACCCTTGTGGGAGGCAAATGAGCTTGGCGAGCCAGCAGATTCAACGGGCCCCAGAACAAGAAGCACAGTTTTCTGCTGGCCAAGCGCAGTAATTCCCACCTCTGGTGTCCATCAACACAAGGGAAAGGCCAGGAACACATAACCAGGAGAAGCTGCATAGAGAAGCAGCAGCTTGATTAAAGGCAGGAAGAAAGAACTACTCTACATAATAGCAGCGAGGCGTTAGACCAGCTTGGTTACTTGTGAAATCACACGTTAGCATTTTCTGTTCCAGATGAACACTCAGTGTGAGTACAAGCAGACGATCCACATCATCACTTACACTGTTGTAACACCCCTGGCTATCTGAAGAAATAAAGCTGTCAGTCAAAAACAAAATAACACTCTAAAGTACTGTCACCACCTTTGCTCTTCATTCAGAAAAGTGTCTGTCCATAGTAAGTTTGTTCTGTAAATGTGACAGTGAATGTAATAGGAGGAAAACAAAGAAGATAACAAATGAAGAGAGTCCTCCACTTCTGTGTTTGTGGACATGCAAAAACACATGGTCACATGGTCTGCAAAGTTTTCTGGTAGAGATGTCAATCTCTTAGGAAACTTTTGCATATACAAATCATACTACAAACTCTATGTATAAAAACAAACAAATTTGGTAAACACCTTCTAAGTAGGGCATGAGTCCTAAGAGGTTTAGAAATCCCTTGTTTACTCTAAGGATAAGCTTTAACCATACATCTGAGGTCTTGTATTTCACAAGGCTGCAAAACAGATGAAAACTGATAAGATGTTCATATTTTTAGGTCCTACTTATATCAAGATAAGGGAACAGGGTAGAAGGTGACAAAATTAGACATGTAAAGTAATTCATAATCCTTTGGGTTTGCTACTCTGCTCCTAACTCCTCTCTGTTCCATTACTCTGCCAGGCTAAATGTGAGGATATGTCTAATAGGAGACTACAGAAACAAGGAGTTGAGAGGAAAGGCAGTCAGAGAAAAGATCCCAGACAAGACAAATCAAACAGAAATGGGATAGCAAAAGTAGTAAGAAATTTACTAGGTAAAAAACCATTGTGTTACAATGTTGGTGTATTTCCATGAACATTGATACCTGTAGGTAATGTTCTATTTTCATGGCAATGTCACAATGCTCTTGGTAGCATATAGATCCATGAACTTCCTGGGTATGCATTCTCTCCCTACAGTAATGCCATATTTCATACTGGCTAAGGTTTCTACAGAACTACATCATTCTACCTCATTTGAACTACAAAAATTCTCCCCCTCAGTGCTTTTCCAGACAGAGCCATACATCTTACTGAACTTGAGCAAGGTCATGTTCCAATTACAGCAACAATGAATGGTCGGAAACACCCATGGAAATCCATGGATCCTTTATTTTATCCATTCAACTGGCTACTGAACCAACCTAAGGTTTCCTCACTTTGTTTCCAAAGGAAGGAAAGAAAACACGAGAGTACTGGTGTCCTGAAAATGCCCTGAGCAGATGCAACCTTTATACTGAAGTCCATTGTAGACACTTCCTATGAGATGCTACTGTTTCATCAAAAATACATTATGGCCTTGCAATCAGCTTTGCAATGTGATTGTTAGCTTCCAATTGTGTTTCTCAGTTCTGGGAACACTTTAAAATACATTCAGATTAGTTTCAGATATTCAGCACTTAGGATTTTAATCTCTTCCAATATTCTGTGAGCAAGCAATTATGTACTCAAAGCATCCACTAACTGTCATGACCATGCTTCACCATCATGCTCATTTCATGTTCATTTGCAAAGTTAGGCAAAATTCAACCAGCAATGAAAATTTCTTCAGTTCACTTTGTTAGATGGAATCTTTCTAAGTTAGTTAAACCAGTAGGGAACACTCACAATGTTTCATTAGTGAAAACTGCGCTAAGATTTTATTTCTAACACCTTGGGGTTTTTCTCAGTTCCATTCACTGAACATTTGAGGTCTGTACAGAACAGGCTACAGACTATCCAAGGACCACATCTTTGTGACCTTCAGGGCAGCCCTATGATTCCTTTGCCAACTGTTACAGTTATTGAAAATCCTGCTCTACTGGTTATAACCTGCAAAGTGCTGGCAGCAGAGGGGCTGCAGGAGTAGCTTCTGTGGGAAAAGGTCAGGGGTTGCCCTGCCCCAGGCCCAGCTGGTTCCAGCTGTACCATGGGCAGACATAGCTGAGCCCCTCAGAACAACTGAAAACACTTCTGGGAAAGTGTATTTAAGAAAGGACAGAAAATGCCACAGAACAAAATAAAAGAGAACAAAAGGAGTGAGAAACAGCAAAAAAACCCCCATCAAGGTCAGCGAGGGAAAGAGACAGAGGTGCTCCAAGGTGCCAGAAAAGGGACATGTCAGGGAGGATCCAAGGCAGGTGGATATGCCCTGAAGGAACTGTACCACATGGAGAACCTGTTCCAAAGCAGGACTGGTGTCAGTGGGGAGCTTATGCCAGAGCAGAGGAAAAACCTGAGAAGGAAGGAGCAGCAGGAAGAAATTATCTTGCACTGACTGTGAACACTGCCCCCCACACCACATGGGGAGGGGCACAGGAGTCTGGGGCACAGGAGTGAAGTTCAGCCTGGGGAAGGGGAGAGAAAAAGTGTTATTTTCATGTCTGTCTTTCTGTCTTAGTGTCTGACTCCACTTTAATGGGCAACAGATTAAATCCAAATCAAGCCTATTTTGCCTAAAACAGTAACTAGTAAGTGATCACCTTGTCTTTACTCAAAGATACAATCTTATCCTACCTTTTGCCCCTGCCCCTCTAAGGAAGCAGATGGGTGGGCACCTGGTGTTAGTCAAGGCTAAATCAGCACCCTGCACATACCAGTTTTAACCCAATCTTTTAGCAGAATGCTGATGAAGCAAGAGCTCAAACCAAGATTTGTGTTACATGGCAGGAATCTCATTACTGCTACTGAGTCCTGGTTCTAAAGTAGAGAAATATGATACAAACAGGCTAAGTGGCTAACAAATCTGAGTGAGGTTAAAGCCCCTTTTTCCATTCATCGATCTATCTATTTATCCATTGTGAAAAGCAATCCAAGTCACAGGCTTGAGACAGAATACACATTTTCTATGATCCAAGTTGTAACTATTACATACAGAATAGCAAAAGTAGTGACAAATTCATCAATATTTCTTTTCTCTCTTTTTCTTAAAGCTCAGCAAGCTCAGAAAGCCTTTCAAAAGCAATCCACCAGACACATAAATTTGTTCTACTATCATTTTTATGCATCCAAAATCCTACCTAAACTGTCATTTATATTTGATCCACTGCCAGGTTTTATACACAGACTTCTGTTAGGGAGTAGATATGATCCATCAGCAGAACTAAACAGAATAAACAATACAATAATCAAGTCCAGTCAAAATACTGCACCTCGCAAGTGCTGCATTTTGTCAGAAGTACATACTATTGCCTTGTGTATGCACACAGACCTTTGTCCTGGGAGCTGTCATTGCTGTTTCTTCGTTCATCTTATTTAGGCTGCAAGCTTCAAGAGATGGGAATTTGCTAATGCAAGCAGCCCAAATAATAACTTGGATCATTAAACTTTTTATGAAGCTGTCTAATTTCCAATTCCAAAAAGGAGCTGTAACTGAGTCCTAGTAAAATGAGTCTATTCTTTTGCAATAGTGCAAGATTGAAGAGATTACCAGAGAGCTTCCCCAAAGGATTAATTCCCAACTGTGTTCAAAGAGCAATAAACATTATTCCTAGCAATGTTCATATTCTCTGTTAAAATGTTCCAGCATTCAAAAGTTGAATCCAATCCCCTGCACACCAATACACGGTCAGAATTAAGATCATCTTCCCTCTTCCTCACGCTTTTAAATCATTCCTATGACACATTGGTACACATTCAGCCAAAACCTGCATTTTTGTTATCCATTCCCAAGTTAAAACATCAGTACAGAAGGATGCAGTGAAGTCCAGGGTACAGAACTTTTAAGTTAATTGCTTCAGATTAAGTAACAACAGGGATATGCATCAGAGTGCCTTTCAGTTCACCTCTCTCTTCATGGGTGGAACGGATACTGCCTCTCCTTGGTAGTCTCACTAGCTGATAACCTTGGCCTGCAACCTGTTAGGTACACCTGGATCTGGAAAACAAACTTCCAGTTTTTGACACTCTCAACAGCATGTGAAGGCATTTCATAAAATAAATTACTTTCCTCCTGTGTTATTCCAATAGAGAAGACAAGTCCCATACAATCACTTAATTTCCTGTTTATGTTCTCAGTTAGCCAGACTTGGAAGTCATGCACATTAACTTAATCCTTCATGTACTGTCAAAAGAGAGATAAAATCTGCATATGATACTTTCCCATGTTTTAAAGATCAGGAAATGCTTCAATAATTTGTATTTTGACTGGTACAGAATCTAGAGATGCCTTCATAGGAAAACCACTGAAGTGTAAAGTTATGCAGATTGCATAATCTCTGATATCTTCAGCTAGGTAAAACATACACAGGTTGGAGAAATTTTAGTCAAACTGTCACTAACATCCCCTGCCTAGCTCTCCCTGCCTGTCTGGAATACCCAAGTACATCTTGAAACTATGAAGATTGTGCTTCCCAACTAGACAGCAAAAACATATTTGCCTTTGTTTGAAGTGATCTCTAACTAGCTCACAGTCTATCACTCAATGATGCATGTCCTGAAACTAAAGATACCTTCCATCTTTTCACTCATGTTTATTTTTAGTTAGCATAACACCAGTGTCAGGAACACCACTCAGTTGTTATTAAGGCCAACACATATAAATGTTACCTACTACCCATGTATTCTTAAATTCTTTTCTCTTCTTTGAGTCAGGCTTTTCCTCTTTTATTTGTATTTCTATAGAGCTGAATCACACAGTTTTCTTTCCTATCTAAACAAGCAAAGCTATCATTGCTTTCACAACAAACTTCCAGTGATGGCAATGTTCTGCCTCATCTTCTCTGTTAACTTACCACCTCTGAATTCAGACCAAGTTCCGTCTTCGCAGACTTGATTGCTCTCTGAAAACACCTTCAGGCTCACCTCAAACAGATGAGTGAGCCCAGAGAAGCACACACTATCCCCATATTTTTTCTCACACAGAATTAAGGCATCCATGGCAAAGGGAACTTCCTGTATCTCCCTTGCTCAATACATACTTCCATGCCTCACAGTGAAGCATTGCTTTTCACATCCTTCAGTTAAACATACAGAAGTTTGTGACATAAGAACTAAGAGAACAAGCAAAATATTTTTCGTTTTTACAGCAAAACAAAAGAAGGTGCACTATATTGCTGAGGATTGCTATTAAGAAAAAGGACGGAAGCCTTCATACGACACGCTGAGCACAGACACTCTGGCAATCACAGAAGGCAGAAGGACATTTCGAGCTTTATGCACACTGTCAGCATGTGCGCCTGCAAACTGCAGCGCTCGTGATAAACACCGGGCTGCTCCGCGCTCCGGGGGTGAACGCGCAGGGCCGCGCTGCCGGTCAGACGGAGCGCGGCCCCGCCGGGGCTCCGCGGGGGCTCCGCGGGCGGGCGGCCGCTCCAGCCCCGCGCCCGCGGGCGATGCGCGCGGCGCCTCCGGCCGGGGCCGGGCCCGGGGCGGCTGCCGCCTCCCTCCGCGCCGCTCCCTCCCGGCCGGGCCGCCCCGACCCGCTGCCCGCCCTCCGGCCGGCGGCCCCACCGCCTCCCCGGGCGCCGCAGGCCCCTGTCGCCGGCCCGCCCGGCTGCACCTGCCGGGCCCCCGCCGCCGCCCGCCCCGCGCCGCACCGTTCGCGATGAGCTTGGCCGAGAGCTGCTTGACGAGCTCGGGAATCCGCTCCCACTGGCACTCCGAGCGGCATCGCTCGATCTCCGTCTCCAGCCGCGAGCCCGCCTTCCTGGTGGCCATGGTCGGGCCGAGGGGCCCCGGTGGGGGAAGGGGCCGCGGCGGCGGGCAGGGGGAGGCGGGGACGGGCGGCGGCGGCCCCGGGAGCAGCGGAACTCGAGCGCCGCGGCCGCGCCGCGCTGGCGGCCCCGGGAGCGCCGGGAGCAGCGCCCCCTGGCGGCTGCGCGGGGCGGGGCGGGGCCAGCGGCGGGGCCGGCCGGGCCTGGCGGGGAGCGCGGCCCGGGCTGAGGGGCAGATGCCGCCGCCCCACAGCGCTGCCCGGGCACCCGCGGGAGGACAAGGGTG
>VZSR01000520.1:33780219-33865697 GCA_013398615.1 Brachypodius melanocephalos
CTCTGGTCACCTCTTGGCCCACCATTCACCCACGCTCGCCCGAGGGGTTTCAGTCCATTTAATGGCACTCTCCCATTTACGTCCTCACACCGTGGTCTCTGCCATCCCAGGGCTTGCACACCGTGTTCCAGACCAAGCAGACACCAGCATGGCACCTGCTCAGGACTCACCTGCGCCTTAGTCAAAAACCAGAGGGAAAGAAAGGTACAGAGATTATGCCCTATGTCTTGAGAAAATAAATGCATTTCCAACATTTGGCTAGAATAAAAGCACTAGCTGAAACAATTCCAATGGTATCTTTATCAAACATTACATCCGACATATGTGACACACCAGTTCCACAAACTTATATACACCTTGGAAAGCTGCAGCCATGACTGATTTTCACGGAAAAAGTAGCAAAAAGACCTAGTTGGGATTAAAAATCTCACAAATTGCTGCTTATTTTTTCCCAAAATAAGGATACAGCTCATCGGCAGAAAGAACAGGTTTTGCAGAGATACAGTGTAGCCACATACAACATGAATTCAAATTATTCTAGTGTCTCACTCCACATCCTTGGATCATAGTGCAGACTTGTACAATTAATTCTTTTAATCCATAAAGATGAGAAGTCAGTGAAGCCACAGGAATTTGGTTGAGTTTGTGAGGATGACTGTCACAGATGATGATGAAGATTCAAAAAAAACAGGCTGGATGCAATTTTTGCTTTTACATTCATTGCACTCCTCTGGATCTAGCACACATTAGTCTTCAGAAATTACAAGTTCACAAAGTCAGAAGTCAAATTTGGGCAAATGTAACACTGCTGGCTGTTCTATAAATAGATCTGTAAAATGTAAACATGACATTGCCTGTAGGCATTGAGAGAGCTGTTCACATAACAGAATTTCTAAACAATTGTCTGGTTTGTGTGTGTTCACATATACTAGGGACAGATGCTTTCTGAAGTTTTGCTTGGTTTTCATCATCAGCTGAAACATGAGAAACAGCATGCATCTTTTTAAAAGATCTGTAGTTTCCATTGAATCACTAATTGACCAGGAACAGAGCCAGGCATACACAACTAAAACCTTGTTAGTGTTCTCCCCAGCTATATCCTCAATGTAATAAATACTACTTCCAACAAATCTTGTTTTGCTTCCATCATCCTTAGACTATTATAGCTATTGCAACCCTATGACAGGCATGAAATGTCTTGTTTCAAGTAATTTACTTTTCATTCCCAGTGTTATTAAAAGCATAACAACACAAAATTCAGATATCATAATTTGCATTTTAGTCTAGTTGCTTTTATAGCACCTTCAGGTCACAGTCCCATTTCAAACAAAATATTCTTCAGATTTTAAAAGTGAAATGAAATGGTACCAGAAAATAACAGTGTTTAAAAAATACAATGGAGTACTGCAGGATTGGAGAGAGGATTTAATAATATAACAAAATCAAAAGGAGAGATAAGTAATAAAGCATTTTTTGCATACATAATTTTTCAGAAGATCCAGATGAAACTGATTATAACATGTTGGGTTTTTTTTACTGGGGAGAAAAGATAAGTTAAAAATTTGGGAGGAAAATAATGATAATTCAAAATGCTTGATAATACAACTACTAGTTCTTTTACAGATGAGACTATGAAAACTAAAATTTCAACTTTCTAAAAGAGCTAATTTGCCTATGAAGATTATTCATATTGATTCACAACAATTCTAACACATTTTGTTAGCAGTGATCACATCATTTCACTAAAAGCTACCAGCAATAGTATTAAAATATTTACATTACAGCTCATCAGGCTTATTATCTCAACAGCTCCTATTTATGAAGTGAGACATCTATGCAAAAGGAATTAGCACATTTTGAAATGCTTAGGAAATCTGCTTTAACATTAATAAAACTTCCATACACCCAAGACTGCTCTGAGAAGATTCCATTGTAGATGACCCACAATGGAATACAATAATGGATTTGGAATGAATAGCATAAATGCAATAAAGAAGCATGATCCTGCATATTTTGTCAAATGTCTCTTATTTTTTTCAATTTTAAACAAAGTGTTGTTTTCTGGAAATGGCCTGTTTATTACACTGTTGGAGCAGACGTACACGTACTTGGCTAGAAAGCTTGTAAGGTGAGGCTGCTAGCTACCAAATATAGAGAGATACCTGGTGAAAAGGAGGGAAATTCAAAATGCAGGAAAAGTAACTAAGATGCATTGGTCAATCATTTTGCCTGATGCCATCTCTCCCACTCCAATCCCTCCAAACACAGGGGGAAAAGAACTAGTGGATTGTTCAGTGCAGTTTCATGAGCTTGGTAGGAAGAAACAGGGCCTTTCACTACACAGCTACACGCTGTGGTAGTTTGACCCTGGGTGGATGCCAGGTACTCCCCAAAGCCGCACGATCATTCCCCTCCACAAGTGGACAGGGAGGGAAAATATAAGAAGAGAAGGCTCAGGAGTTGAGATAAGGGCAGGCAGAGGTCACTCACTGACTACTGTCATGGGCAAAACAGACTCTATTTTGCAGATATTAACTGAATTTATTACCAACCAAAATTAGAGCAGAGTTACAAGAAATAAACCAAATCATAATAACACCTTCCCCCCTCGCCACCCTTCCCTCTTTCCTGGGCTCTACCTCCTCCCCCCTAGCAGCACAGGCAGACAGAACAGGGCTTATGGTCAGTTCATCACCTGCTGTTTCTGCCACTGCTCAGGGAGAGGAGTTCTTCCCCTACTCCAATGTGGGGTCCTTCCCATGAGAGACAGTTCTCCATGAACTTTACCAGTGTGAGTCCTTCCCATGGGCTACAGTTCTGCATGAACTGCTGCAGCCTGGGTCCCTTCACACAGGATGCAGTCCTTCAGGAACAGGCTTCTCCAGTGTGGGTCCCCCATGGGGTCACAAATTCTGCCAGCAAACCCTCCCTAATATGGGCTTCTCTCTCCACAGGTCTGGAGATCCCTGTCAGGAGCATGTTCCCATGGGTTCCCAGCCTTCCTCTGGGGATCCACCTGTTCCAGGTGGATCTCTGCTCCCCCCCCGATCTCCATGGCTGCATGGGCACAGCTGCCTCACCATAGTCTTCACCACAGGCTGCAGGGGAATCTCAGCTCCAGTGCCTGGAGCCCCTCCTGCCCCTCCTTCTGCACTGACCTTGGTGTCTGCAGAGTTGTTCCTCTCACATATTGTCACTCCTCTCTTCCTGGTTGCAATTACATCTGTGCAGTAACATTTTTTCCTTCTTCACTACGTTATCACAGAGGCTTTACTATCATCTCTGATGAACTCAGCCTTGGCCAGCTGTGGATCCATCCTGCAGCCAACTGGCATTGGCTTTGTCCGATTTGAGGGAAGCTTCAGCAGCTTCTCACAGAAGCCACTCCTGCAGTGTACCCTCTACTACCAAAAACTGGCCACACAAACCCAATACACACACTGACATGGTACTCTCATACTTCTCATAACCTGAAGATAAACCTGGTAAAGAAACTTTATACACTAGTACTCCACACAGATCTATGACAAACAGGTGTGATGGGCCTTTAAAATAGTGACAGTGTTAGACAGAATATAAACTGACTTAAATACAGTAGCACTTTAATCTCTGCTAAGATATTAACCATTCTATAACAAGGAATTAGAAAAACCAGTTCAAAAAGTACTTGCATTTATAAAGGCAACATATAAAAATAGAATGCTCAAAACCCAGAGGAATTGAAAAAAACCTCCTGCAAGCAAACTTACAGGGTCAATGGGTTTTTTATTCCAGACCAAATTTTTGGCTTCTTAGACAAATACTATTCACTACTATTCACCACTGAAGTGGTAGGGAAGAATCCAATATTAACAGTCAACTTGCGTCAAAGGTTAGTGATGCTTAATGGCCAGTGTTCTTTCACTATTTAAAGTGTTTAATATGCAAGTTTACCTACTACTCTGGTTTTAGTTTGGCACACTGACCAGTGGTATGTTGTTTTTTTTCCAAAAGGTTTGCCTGAAGCTGCTAGTCATAATGCTGATTATGAAAATTATTTTTCTACCTATAGCATACATCAGAGAAAGAAAACAATTTTTGGGGAAGTGTGATGCTACAGAAGACAGCATAAAAGTCCTTTTTTTTTTGTATCCATAGTAAAATAAAATAGAAAGTAAACATTAAAAAGCTTTTCCTCAGCACAAATGGTAATTTTACCAGTCTTTTATCTTTCAATTAAAATCAACATTGTAATGCCTATTAGAATGTTAAATATATTCCTACTGCAAGTGATCAGAGATGCAACTCAAATACTATTTGTATTTTAAAGCAATCATAATCAACTCCTACTACCGTCTGCTATTTTCTCAAATGTGAAGAGCAAAAATTCTCATGCCAAAACTCATTAGTGTGATAATTAATTTCTCTACAGTGAAGAGCACAGCTCATAACCATTACGGAAGCAAAACTTTTACTGGAATTGAAGTCTTTTCAGTTACTGCAACATTGTTAGTGAAAGGAGGCAACTATACAGTTCTCAATTCCTACTGAAGTCAGTAATGTCTACGAAACAGAGAACAGACCACAGGAAAAGTGTTTGAGGAAATAATTTCACAGTGACATTTCCCTCCTTTTTTAAGAGTATAAACATGCTGTTTGAAGGGAAGTGAGACTGAACAGTATCCACTAAATCAACAGTCTGACAACAAGCCCATTATAAAACCTGCCACCCCTGCCTCATAGCAAGGAAGACCATCACATAAAAAGTGAAAAAAACTTTTATAAAATTATTTTGACATTTCAAGGCTTTGTACTTAGACGAGTTTATTTTCTTAGAGATAAAATAGTTACATGTGCAAATGTACGTTATCCTGTAAACCACTAAGCCCTTATTGCTGTTTGAAAGTTAAATTCATACATAAAACAGTTCAAGAAAACTTAGGAACCTGAAAAGCTTTCCTCACAACGGACTTTTGATTTTGTAGTTTGTTGCCTTCAAAGTGATTCACTTCATACTGCACTTGTGAGATAGCGGGCAATCAATACTGAAAATGGAATGTATGCCTGTAAAATCAAACAGATTTTTTTACCATTTCATAAAATCCCTTGATGTCAATTTACAGTCTTTAATAAATGACAGGGGCTATCAGTCATTTATATAGATTGTCTGAATCCAAAGTTTAATTACTAAATGTGCTGAAAAAAAAAAAGTCAGACTCCAAAAGAGGTCCTTTCCAAGCCCACTCATGTGAAATGGGAGCCAGCACTACCAGTGAAAGGGCACGAGTATCACTCAACCACCAGTATCTACTAAAATCATATTCTTCCAGCTCAGTGTTTCATACTACATTTTAAACCTGCCACACTGTGCCCAGAAACATCCTCTGCACCACAAATGCACATATTTACACACACAAAAAAGTCACCTCCCAGAATTAAAAAAAAAAACCAAAACAAAAACCACACTCCACTGTTTTTTAGAGGCTGAATAAACGTATTTATAGCTGAATTGCTACTTGCTCCACAACTGTACTTTTACAATGGTATGGTGCCACTAAATTTGCTATCCTATATTCACACACAGTAAGAAATAGTAAGCAAAATGGGAATAAAAATGCTATAGTTTGCTGTTTCTTTTTTATTGTGTTACTGTAAAACATTTCAGTCTTGTTCAAAGATCTAACTATGTCAGACAAGTGCTCTGGCTACTTTTAAGTTCCCAGAAAAGCCAGGGTAGGGTCTAACCATGGGCCTTTCATTGTGCTACTCTCATGGTAAGCCTGTTTTCTGCTCTATTTCAAACTGGTGTCCAACACTGCTCATAGGGAAGCAGGTCAAGAGAGATCCCGCACTGTCTTTGCACAATAACAAAACTTACAGACACAGTTCAGCTAAGTTCTAGACGTGATCCAGATTGTAGTTTAATCTCTAGCTTAAACTCAAAAACTAATTTCTTCCTAGACAAACTGAACTTCAGAGGCAAAGACATTTTCCTGTTCTTTTGACTTACTTATGAAAACAGTGTCTGGAATAGTATTATGGATTTGTTAAAAATAGTAATTATATGGTTTTAGAAAGATACAACAGTTTTGCGCTTCATTAGGCCTCTACTTTTCAAAACAGAAAACGAGCCATGTACCATTTTTTACTGTTTCTTAAAGATAAAAGTAAAATACAATGTCATACTCATTCAAACGAGTCGCTTGTTGCAGTCAGCGATAGTTAAACTATTTGCCAGCTCCATTGCCAGACCACCAGAGGGAGTCGAAAGCTACATATAACTTTGGAAAATTTCTAAACCTGTAGATAGCTGAAAACATTGATAGAAAATACTGCATGTTGTGAGTACTATGACAAATGGCTAAGAAAGTTGCCGAGGACAATGAATAATTTTGGCAACGTCAGCAGTTCATTACTATCCAGAGGCAAGAAAAACATTGGTGACAAAGGAGTGCTCAGCAACTATTTTTGTTCTGTTTTTAGAAAGAGTGAAAAATCATGCATTTAAATTAGATGTTTCAATTATGTTAATACTGGAGAGAAGTCTTTAAAAATCAGCAGGTCCAGAATTAGTACAAAATAGTCTTAAACAAAGAGTGGCTCCCCTGGGGCTCATCATGTGCCTTTGAATAGGTCATGGAACACCAGGGGCATCCTGAGGACACTGGGCTTGTGCCTGTGTGCCAAAGGAAGGTGGAAGACAGTGGGGAAACACAGCCTGCCCAGCCTGATGTGACCCTAAGAGAAAATTTGCATAAAAAGCTACATTGTTATGTTCCAAAAGCAAGGTCCTTAGCAGAGAGGGGAGAAGGAGACCTTCTAGGATCAACTGGGGAAAATTCCAAGAGATCCATACTACTAGTAGTCAGAAACACTATGAGGTGGACCCAGTAACACAAGTGTGAGATGCTATTTCTGCATAGCAAATATGAGTTCAGAGACCTGACAAGTCACCAGTTTCTGCCATAACAAGTGGCAGAATCAAAAAAATATTTACGTTCTGGAAATTAAATATCACGTAAAGAAAACAGCATTTAAAATCAGAGTTAACACAGAAAACAAAAAACAAATCAAAAAGATTTGCTCCACATGTAGTTATATAAGAAATTAGGCTTTATAAAAGTTATCACAGTAGTTAACTATTTAGTTAAATACCAAAGAGGCAGCAGACTCTTCCAGTCTTGATGTCTCCAAAACAAGACTGGATGTTTTTCGGGCAACATGAATTGGTCAAACACAAGTTATTTGTCTAGAGACAACTGACATACATTTGATGCAGGATGTCAGGAAATCAGATAATTCCCTGAAATCCTTGCTGCATTGTGCAGTGGAACCTACAAAACACCAGGCGTCACTGAAAAAAACTGCTGAGGACAAAGCAGCCAGCATCATTCTGCCACAGCATAGCCCACACTGTAATCTGCACTGGAGTGCTGGTGTAATTCTGGTCCCACTGGTTTGACTCACTATTACATTTCTGATGTTCTTCTGATGTTCAGTATTCACTTGGCTTTACACACTACAACTTACCTTATTGGGTCTAACTCAACCTTTCAAAATTCTATTGCCTAACACTTGCTCTTGTAGGTCAAAAGATAAACTCTGCAACTTCTGAGATTCTCTAATTTTTTTTTCCTGTTCATATCCTCTGATATGTCATAGTTCCTTTCTGTGCAAAGCTCAACTTGGTATTTCCAGAGAAGATTATGACTGAAACGTGGTTCATTTAAAATACAGTAACACGACCAAAGAAGTCTCAAAAAGATCTAGCATTCATTTGAAACCACAGAATATAATTTCCAGTCTGCTTCATTGCCCTAGAGATCATTCTATCAGTACAGATAAAGTAAGAACAGCATATATGCTTTTTTTAGCTGCTTGATAAAAACTCAAGTAGTAAACAATAATGTTACTGTGACTACAGCTGCTTGGAAAGGGATGTGAACTATTCTCTTGTGGACTTTATCTGTCTTTACAAAGATGATTCACAAAGCTTCTGGGGACTAACTGCCAGTTTCAGCCTCTCACTGCTCCTGCTGGATCCAAGTACAAGTTCCTGAAAACCTGAAGTTCTGCATCTGCAGGATAAAGCTGATTTCTCCTACCTGCTGCTGACCTAACTCTACTTCAAAGTATAAAAGATAAGCCAGCCAGCTAGATCTGGCATCTTGTTCAGAGTATATTTAGATACAAGTTTGAAGGTGCTACTTCAGCTCATATCTTTGGGTTTGCACTCATTTCCCTTGCCCAAAATTTTTAATTATTTAGTTATTTTTTAAACTGTTCTTTTTGTACTTCTAAACACTATTCATTTGGTTTGTCAGTTAGGTAATCTGAAGAGTAAGGTACCTATTTAATGACCAGTGGAATTGAAGTTGGGTATTTCCACACTGATAAATTGTTTATTGCATAGTCTTTCTTCATACTTTTATTTCCTCTGTAAATTGGTTGCTTGACACCATAGTTCTTTTTGGGCAGCAATACCCACGTACTACCTTTCAGGACAAGCAGAAAGACTACAGAAATCAAAGAGGTAAGTGGGTTAACATAAATAGAATGGCCAAGACAGAACTAAGTATACAATAAGGAGAGTAAAATTAAATAATAGTAATTAAAAGCAAACACCATACACACACCCCCTGAAAAACCCCAAACAAAACCTGGATAACCTACTTAATCCCAATGTATATTAGAAAAATGTAAGATTCTTTAGGTATGATGATAGCATTATACGACAGGATTTTACCATATATAGGCACAGTCATACATTTTCCTCCAAACCCAAGCTCCTGACAGTGCTGGAGATCAGTAATAGCTCAAATACTATCAGTCTGTCTTAGAGACCTGTTCAGATACTTCTCCCTACTGCCAGAGAAGTCAGGCATAATGCAACAGCCAGTAAACTCCCTGGTTATTACCAACAAAACTGCCTTCACCCAAATATCATCATCTGCCTAGCACACCTGTTTGGTTTATTTTTTTCACATTTTTCTCTGAGAAGAGTTCCCAGCACACACAACTTCAAGAATAGAAAGAACAGTGGACATGCAGACCACCAGTGACCACAGGGAATGCCCACATTATTGCTCTGCACTGTGCACAGCCCTGGCAAAAGCTTCTCCTATGGGAATCCAAGGTTGATTTGTTAACAATGACATCATGTACTTCTCCAGATTGCTTTGCATTAACTTTGAAGCCACTACAGTGGTTAACCATACAATGTAGGGCAACAACAACAACAAAAAATAAATCTCTTCTTATTTTGACCATAGCCTGAAGAAGAAAACAGGCTGCAGAATACCAAAACCTTCAATACAGTTATCATTCCAACATAGCAGAAGAGTCTGATTTGCCAAATGTTGATCATACCCTGGTGGATAACAAGACTTGCAAATAAGGAGAAGAACCTCCAAAACAGAAGCCCAACACTACCTTTTCCTAAAACCTGTGGCTTTGATAGGACTGGCCTACAGGCTGGGCTTATCATCCCTCAAGTAAGCAGCTCTAGAGACAGGAGCATTCACTGATCTTCCATAAGTCCTGAGCAGTCTTCTAGAACACAGCTTTCCTGTATTTTCTCCACCACTGTATTCACAAAATTATCCTTTCTTCTATTACTTTTCCCATCAAATTCAGAATCCTCCTCTGGACTCACTCCAAGAATCCTTATTAATTATCTGAATACTGGGGTAAATTCTCTTGCTTTTTGATAAACTTCTATCACAAGGTTTTGCACTTTGTTGGCAAGACAATGAATTTTAGAGAGGTGTGTATTTGTCAGAAAGAAAATTTCACTGTAATCTGTTGATAACTGGCATTAAGGAAATAAAGAAATCAAAGTCCACGATGTTGTGTTTGCCATTTGAAAATGGCACTGTTTCCAAGAAGAAAAGTTGTCAGGTTAATCTGTGTAAGGTTTTTTTAATTGAATGTGGAGATCATTGCTCCTTCAAAAGCAAAGGTGTGCAACCAGAATGTCCTGTAAATTACAGTGAGGCAAAGCACTCAGCATTCCCTTCTTCCATTTTTCCCTCTCCCTACTCTCTGCCCACACTGACACATGAAATAGAACGCCCTGTTCCTCTCGCTGCATATTAACACAGCCTGCTCCTTTATAACCAGCTGTCAGAATCTGTCACCAATTCATTTTCTGCTTTCACAGCTTCAAAGGTAAAGGTAGAAATTAGGGATGATTTCTTCTACTAGGACTCCAGCAAAAGTTCTTATCTGGCAAGAAAAAATTTTGCAGGTTTCTTTCTCTGCAGGTGGAAGAGATCAATACTGTAAAGATATCTGTACACATCCATATTTGCTGCAGGAGCATCTCTAGACTGTCAAGGTTGAAAGCCAACGCCAAACTTTTATTCATTTTTGTAATCCACATGTATGTTAAGATTCAAAGCCTGTTCTCACTTTGGTCCTGAAGTAGATCTCAAGTCTTCTTTTTAATCTGACAGCACTAAAATTGAACTGACCTGCCACAGCTGCATATCAACTGGGCTGACATGGTGATACATACTGAGCAGAATCGTATGAACACTTGAACTCAAAAGCAGCAGCGACACAGCACCCCGAGCTCTAATTTGTAGCATCCCTCTACAATGAACAAATCACCAGAGAGTGGGATCCTGTCCCCTCAAGCACACATAGTTTCAACAAGAGTAACCGTATGCACAGCAGAGTTATCTGTTTAAAGGATAAGAACTCAATAAGGAGACACCTGAGAAAATCTCTGAGGTATTTGCTGCTTTTGTGATTTTAGTTTCTCTTCTCCACTGTGTATTATTCTTAAAGGAAAAAAACCCATATGTACTATTACTACTGAGTGAGTTTTTGCAGACCATACCATGATACCTCTGTAACACAGCGAGTCATCTTGAGTAACTTAGGGACAAATTTCAAGCATTGTCCCCTCTTTGCAGCATCATTTTTAAATACATTCCTACTTCTCACTCTCCTAAACTCCAAAGACTTTACACTTGAAAGCTTTTTTAGCATAGCTGAATGTCACACAAAATCACACCCATAACTTAGATAAAATGTACTTGGTTAGACATAGTTTTATCAGCAAATATCATTAACATATATATGCATATTTTGGAATGGTTGCCCTTCCAAACAGATTTCTTTCTGTTATTGGCAAGGCCTAATCCTAAATCCTTTGATTTTTCTCCTTCTTACGGAAATAGACCTTTGGTCATACTAACTACATATTTACGAAAATAAAAAAGCAACTAGGGAAAATCAGATGAACATAAATGAGAGCAATTTTAAGACTTGGTGCTGGATTTGTTGACAAATATCTTTGTATTAAGAAAGCTGTAAGAAGTTTGCATTCAGTTTGCAGTTTCGCCTGTTAGGTTTTTTGGCAGTACCTGAAGCAATTAAAGAAGAGTTCTGTTTTTCTTTCCTTTATTATATTTCAAAGGAAGTTAGCAGACTTCTGCATGACTCTTGCAAATACAGTTAGATTGGTTGCCAATTTTTAAAAGCAATTTTACATGTGAATAATATGGATTCCTTTCTACCACTGAATAAAATATTAGTCAGACCAGCCCATACCATCTCTACCTAAACACATATAATTGTTTCCCAGGCAATTGCTGTCTTCCATTTCTAACACACAGAACATGAAGGTTGTCAAAATACATGTTTTCTTGAAATTTACATTGCAGGTCTCTTGCATTTCTCCATTATGCAGTTTCTGGGTACAACAAACAAGATACTGTTTCAGCTGGTCTATGTTATTGAAAGCATCACTTTATTTTCTTGTGCAGACTACAGGAATCAGTCTTTTCTTTTTTTTCTACACAGGTGTTCTGAACATTCAGCATCTATTTAATATGTGTTATATAAAAGTGTGTAATGGCAAGTGAGAGCTAGTGAACAGCTCTGCATTTCTTCTGCTTTTAGAGAATCCACTGCCTTGTGGGCCAAAGGACCAAACTGAGAAGTGTTTCTCACTGGCAGAAAAAGATCAAAGCACTTTTATCTTTTTACAGCTGAAATACCCATGTTATATTCTGTTCTCTCAATCCAGAATATTCAGTCAACTATCTCAAATGAAGGAAGGTAATGTCATGTTTTGCCATGCAAAAAACTGGATTTTGGAAAAGACTGTCACTTCCCCCACTTCATATGGGGGAAAGAATGAAGACCATTAACTTAGTAAAAACACCTGGAATGACACTTGAGACATAACAAATAATTTCAGTATGATGAAATAAATGTTAAAGAGCTCCACACACGCATACTCAGGGACCTGCAGAGGTAGGAAATACGTTTATGTTGGGCAACTGGCAAGAAAGCTTGCAATTTGTTGTCAGTGAATAATACATGTACATGGAGATAGCCAGGGGAGAAATTACCCCTGAAAATATCTTCCCAGAAGCTTCTCACCTCTAACTTCTTATAATCTTCTTCCTGTTCTGTAGCAGCCTCCTTATCTGGTCCTCCAAACCCATTTTTGAATATAAGCTCTCTTAATCAAGGCATATTACTTTAAATTGAGATGTAGACATGCAATACAGCATGTATATACATGCATGCAGAGAACACATGCACAGATTAAAAATATAAGATGCTTGTGCAACATTTCATTACAACCAATCAGCAAATTTTCTGGTGAGAATTATTCTGTTCTCAGATGACTGAGAAGGAATATAGCTGTGTAGGAATCATTATTTTGTTCAGAAAAATAGCCACGGAAAAGGGCTGAGAAAATACATCCATCAGCAGAGCAAATTTGAAGCCTCAATCCATTCTGTGATGCAATACCGGTTGCCCCTTGCCCCCAACCGGTTAATGAAGTATTTAATAGCGTTTTTTCATAGCAGTAAACAATACATATGCCAAATACACTGATTGTTTTCCTTAAAGTATAGAAATTTCACTAAGCCAGAGAAACAGTAAGTCATGTTATTTTCGTTGTACTTCTCTAAATGCTTTAGCAGAATTACCTGCTAATACAAGTATTTGATTGGTGTTTCTAAAAGTATTACAAAGAAATGGCTTTACCAGATATTGAGTACTTTGAAGATTAGATTAAAACCCACACTAACTGAAATCTTTACTCATAAGAAATTTTGACTTTTCACACAGATCTGCCTACAACATTGCTAACAGCACTCTATTTCTGACAGCAGACAGATATCATTACTAGACATTAAAGCTGATTGAGGTATAGTAGTACTGTGAAGAAAACTTAATCCAAGTATACACATCATTTACAGTGTAACATCTCTTCACCAAGACAATATAAAGTATTTATAGTACTAATGAAGATTAACTTGTACATTTCAAATTTGAAACAGTGGTCGAGTATGAAAAACACAGCCCATGGTCTTTATATGACCTTGAGTTCCAGGCTGGTCAACAGATTAAAACACTGTTCTGCAGAAGAGTAAATACTCTCCTGCAGAGACATCAGAACAAGAAATAAACTTACTCTTGAGCTGCCTAGTTTGCAAGTTAAGTTTCAATATATCAATGTGTATGTACATCAGCAGTTGTTTATGTAAAGATGCTAATCTAAAAATTCAGACAGCTTAGTGTCAAATACACTTCCTCAAGAGCTCTGGTACCTGGAGGCAGCAGGCAGTCAGAGGTCATCAACATTTCAGCTACCCTGGGTAACCGGTTCAAAGCAAATTCAAGGTGATACCTAAATGTACTTAGCCCTGCCCAGAAGTACCCTGGGTTTAAACAACTACCAGGAGAACACAAAGAGGACACAGAAATATTCAGCTATAAAAGCTGTCTTCGATACAAGTGATGTATTCTGATAACTTCAGTCTCAAAACAGTCTCTCAAAACCTGTGTAGAAAAAAAGACTGACAGTACAGCCATTATCTCTAGTACTTAGTATCTTTGTTATCTATTGTTCAGTGCAAACATTCTTGTTGTTTCATCAGTTTTGTCAAGAAGCAGTTTAAATTTCCCAACAGGGAAACAACTGTTCTGTGTTCCTAATATTTAAGTTCTTTCAGCTGGGCCACAGTATTCCAAATCCCCCGGTAACCAAAAGTTTCTTACACTTAAATGAAATCAGACTGAAATTGCTTTTTGTAGTCCTCAATCTGAAGACAAGTTCCATGAACTCCACAAAGTGCAAACTTTACAAACAACCTGTTCTCCAATCTCCCAAATCACTTCTACTGTCTGCATTACAAGTATTAATGGTGGATTGTTTGTTGTATTTACAGCAAGTTTATTTGGGAGAGGAAAAGTATTCTTTTACAAATGAGCTATGTTCACTATTGAGATTACTTCCAAAGAGAGCATTCAGAAAGCAAACCTGAATATATTACATTGACAATTATTTTTCAATACTTTAACATCAGCCACTTAAAACTGGTTGTGTTATTAGCACATAGACTGATCTTTAAATATACTACTTCTACATAAACAGTGCAAATCTCAATATTCACATCAACCTGAAATTAATGCTGCAATTACTGTTGACATTCACATCAAGAAAGTAGTAAACTATTTCACATAAGCAATTCCAAAATCTCAGAATGCCATTATTAATATCAAAGAAACACAGAACAAACATGTTGGGCTACAAAGCCTTGTTTTGATACACACAATCCCTGTAAACATGGATGTATTGTATTTGTCAATACTGATATCTGATATAATTCTATAAATAAAACCACTGATATAAACAATTTCTATAACCTTTTTTTTTTCTTTGCATAGGGTTTGGATTAAGGTTACTTTAGCATAGAGACAGCTGTTAACAAAATCCTCTAGTCAATTAGTCTTCCATCACACAAATTTAGGTGTATGACAAGGAGCCTCTCTAACTTCAGTGAAAACTTACACATGTAAGCATTTGCAAAACAGGAGTCATCTTTAGCACTTAAGTTACCCCTAGTCATTGAGAATACAAGCTATAAAAGAGCTCTCCCTAAATTTATAAAATATACTGATTTAAAAGTTTATGCTGATGTTTCTGTAAGTCACATTTATGATTCCAAACAGTTATTTACATACTATACTATCACAGTAGGAAATACTTCACTGTAGAACACCACAGTGAACAAGTTGTGAAGCACAGTGTTCAATATAATTTCCCTTTAGTATTCCCAGTGCATAAGTTGTTAACATCTACACTACACAAGGTGCCCAGGTCTAGTATTTGTTATATACAATGTAAAAGCAAGATAGAAAGAGCTTTGCATTTTACAGTAAGGGATGAAAACAGTGGGTAATATACAGGGATTCACTCCTGCAAAGTACAGAATTCTCCTTCACTATGACCACAACCACCAAATATGGTGGATTTCAGGTCATTCAGCCCAATAAAACAGTGCTCAGCACCTTGTAGGAAGGGAGATCTGAGTGCACTTTATTCTAAAACATCTCCTTTGGATGTTATAAAGTGCAAAAAATAAAACATATATTCTAGTATTTTACAGTCACTACTAGACTGCCATATTTGCACAATGCAAAATTCCAATAACTTGGTACACATTTTTATGGACCCTATAATAACAAACGTTGAAACTGGAGGTTTCTCACCTTTAAAAAAATCTTAGTATTTTAAAACTATTGTGTAACTATAAAAAGAAAATATAAATTATAATTAAATTTTGAAATAAGTATTTTAACGTGATCATTTTTCAAAGCAGGAAATATGAAATTTAATTTTCTCTTATAGCATTACATTTTAGAATCTGTAAAATCTTTTAGAAGTTAATAACTTCAAAAAATAAAAATTATTGTATCACAGTACTAGGCATCTCACCTTATCAGATATCTTTTACCCTAGAAGTGTTTTTAAAAAATAAATAAATAAAAAAAAAATCTAAGACTGCTATTCTCAGTTGTTTAGAACAAGATATGTGGAGTTGTTTTTTAAACAAAATAAGAGCTCCATACTGCTTCATTTTGATCTTAAAATTCAAATAAATGGGACAGAATGTAACCATAAATTTAAAAGCCTTTAAAGTACTATACTGCTTTGGTGCATTGTACCAATGATTCTTTACACGCATGAAGAAGCAAATTCTCTAACATTCTTCACAGAGCTGGGTAAGAGCAGAAGATCCCAAAGTTCTATATATGTTACAGAGCTTTCCTTTCTTTGAGCAGTGGGGAAGAAACTGGGAGGAAGATTGTGACACTGAGGAACAGTCTTCTTCCAAGCGGTACCATGAGCAGCACAGCCACTTACCTTGAGCTCGACTGCACACCAGTAATTTAGCCCTCAGAGAATACAATGTTGGTTGTATAACAGTATTATACTATATCCAGTGATACCAAACAACGCTAAAAAGAAATGTATGGAAATACAAAGCTAAAAAGGTATGACTAAAATACATTTCTAAAGCAACAGACGTCTTCCTGTAGCAGCCTGTATGCCACAGGGAGGAAGGGCAGGAGAAGACAACACAGGTACTGCCAAGTCTATAACCACTGAACTCCTCGAGACAGGGTATTCTCTGCTTCTCAGTCGGAGAACTGAAAGATGGTTTCTGGGTTATTGCTGTCTGTAGGATTTGTGGGCTGCAATGTCTTTGTAGGTGTAGTTTTACCATGAGAATGAGAGGAGGAAGAATGGGAACTTTCACTGGAGCTGCTACGTGTCTCTGTGCTTGTACTTGTTTTTTTCATTTTTCTTCTTTTTGCAAGAGGTGCCTTGTCCACATTCTGGAGACAAAATCCTTCCCTTTTGTACTTGTTAAAGGCCTGTTTAAAAAGAAAACGTAATTCTAAGTTTTTCAAGAGATTTAACACATTTTATGCCTTATCACTTATTATGAATAGTCTATGGTATGTCACAAGACAAAATGTAATTTCTTGACTAGTTCCTATTGTAGCTGTAACAATGATTCTCCCAGTCTCTACAGATACATAAGAGTTAGTACATAACATTACTGACTGGCATCTTCCTTTCCTTGTTCTTTTTACTTCAGAAGTAGTTTTTATTAAGCCTTAACCTATTTACCACTACATTTTCAGAGAGGACACTGTTAAATTACAGTTTTCCTTTCAGCCCAACTTCTGTTGCACTATCAGGACCTCTCCAAGAAACACTTTGTTTTCCTCTCCTTCCTAAAAAGCACCCACAAGCATTTCAGCATAAATCTGCTCCATTTTGGTTCATTCTCTGTAGAGGGTATCATGAAAATCGACACTATGTTTGTAAAATACAGTTGCAGTTCAAATTATTTTAATAAATATACAATAGTAGACAAGCAAGTCCACTAAAAAAGCATCCACGATATAAAAAACAAGAACTACATATATTCCAGAAATTCTACTTCAATTTAGTAACCATAAGGACAAAAAGCTAAACAGTTACTTAAGTTAAATATAAAGTTTGTTGTCTTTTTTTAATAAAAGTTTGAAGACCTTTTAATAGATTTTTCTACTAAACAATACTTTTACTAGCTGTTTCAAGAACAGCACTCAACACCCAAATCCTCATGAAAATAAATATCTTCAAGAAATTTATTCTTGCTTCATCATTCATATCTTCATGTACTCCATCAAAAATGTCATGAGGAAATGTTACTAAGGAAAAAAAAATCCAGCTGTAAGCATATACTGAATTATAACGACAGATAAGTATTGTTGTTAAGAGAAAACATACAAATCTAGATGACACACTACAAAGCATAGGACATGACAAATTTTTTCAGAACTTACATGGAAAGTGGCTTTGACATATGTGTGCACTGCAGCTCCTGAAGAGCCTAAGTTATCAGGTGTCATTAAAGGGTTAGATGAGAGCTGGCTGCCATCCTGAAGCCACTCATTGTATCTCAGGCTGGACATTTTAATTCTTTTGTTTGGATCCACTGTAAGAAGTCCTAATAGAAACACATTACATTCTTTAAAACTACCAGCTATTTATCTCTGGTCAACAGAAAATGTAAATATTTCTTAATAAAATCTCATGCATTGCTTTGATAAGTAACTAATGTCAATATTTATCCTAGGTATGCCAATATTTATCCTAGATAAGGCTCACACAATGTTATACCATCATCCTCTCCAGAAGAATCTTAAAAGCGAAAAAAAAAAGGTATTTGACTGTTTGATAACTCACCTCTCTCTTCCCACAAACTCAGAACTACCAAATGATTACTCCACTTAAAACCTTCTAGGATGAAGTTCAAAAGAGTAAGCCTCAGATTCCCTGCACAATTCACTCAAGTCTGAATCTGGAAATCTCTACATTTTTGGCAGAAAAATTCCTTACAAGTCTGCTTCTAGAGAAATTCAGAGCTCCATTTAAGTAGCATTAAGGTAGGTGTCTAGCTCATGATGAAAACACAATTAGATGCTCAAAATTAGTCACGGTACAGGAATTAAAAAACAGCCAATGTAAAAGAAATAGGAATAAACTCATTTTCATGCAGAAGCTCAGCTTTTAAAACATCTCATAAAGCTGTTTTGGTGTTTTAGAAAAGCAAAAATAACCTAATAGAAAAACTCTGCTTCTAAACATAAGAGTGAGTTCACTTTTTCTGAAGCTCTTCAGTTCTTTCTAACCATACTAACCTTATCAGCATCTTACCACGTTAGAAAACTCTGCTAAGTGTACAAGCAATTTGTAATGCATTCTGATGTGTCCATCACTACTTATTGCTTGTATTAGAGGTCAGTACATAGCTCAAGCTGTGCATACTGCTGTCAGGTTAGACACTTTGGAGCTGATTACAGCATCCAGATATTGTATGGGTCTCCAAATTTTATCTTTTTAAATAAAAACATAATGTACATGAAGTGCTTGTAAATACATACCTCGAATTAGCTCTTTAGCCTCTTCAGAAACATTTTTCCAAGCCTCTCCTTCAAAGGAAAACTCTCCCTTTTTTATTTTCTTCATAATTTCCAATGCACTGGTACACGTTAAGCTTCTGTCTTGAGACTGAAATGGTACCTGCCCTGACAGCATTGTGTACTGTCACAAGAACAAAAGCAGCATTAGGAAACACAGCACATTTACACACAACTCTGTTGTTAATTATGAAGGGCATTGTTGTTTGCATCACCAAGGCTATGCAATAAAACTTGGCCTAGCGTAACCTTAAGGCTATAGAAAATTTAAAATATGTAAGACTTTGTCTGGAGCCCTTGTTAGAAAAAACATTCATTTAGTCCAGGAAGCTATGAAAAAAAATATATTTCTACCCCACTTATATCTAATGAAACTAATTTGCTGTAGATCAAAACACAGGTTGATTCCTTCTCTGAACTGAAACTGCAGAAAGATTATATGGATGCCTGTAAAATCCCCTAACAAGCATATATCTTTTTGAGAAGCTGACTGTATTAAGTAATTTTTCCATTCTCAAAAATGTTAGATTTTATTTCCTACTTAGTAAAAAACCCTTTTTCTGCTCCTGGAAAAGATCTGTCTTTGGAACATATTATTTGTGCAGCAGTATTTTCACCTCCTTTGTATTCAGCAGGTACCCAATTTATGTCTGAAATTATCTCAAATCCCTTGCATTTTAACAAAGAGTAAATACATGCAATAAAATTATGGTTAAAAACCTCACTCACTCACCAAAATGACCCCCAAACTCCAAAGATCACAAGACTCATCATAACCATTGTGATTCAAGAGCTCTGGGGCAGCATAATGAAGAGTAAAACATGGAGTCTTAAGAGGCTGATTATCAGGTGGTTTTAAACGAGCAAAGCCAAAATCAATTATTTTTATTTCTGAATTATCTGTTTCATCTGTAAATAGTAAATTCTGAAAAGCAAAGACAAAAATCAATACAAGGACTGGGTACAAAATTGGTTATAATTACTTTACTACATCTATCACTACAGAAAATTTTCCATTATCTAGAGGAAAGGTGAACTATGAGACACTGGAGGAAGAGAGAAGTAGAAATAACAATACTCTGGGTTGTAAGAAATGTGATGTGCATACCTGCAAGTCAGAGCAGTTCTGAGTTTACTAATGAAAATAGACATGTAGCAGAGAACAGTGGAGAAAAGAATTCTGCCAACACTGACAAGAAAAAAAACCTAAGACATCAACATGTCTGGAGATGGGAGAATAGCCTTCTTCCTCAAACAAAAACAAATTGTCTTAAGCTTCCACTTCCTTCTGGCATGTTGTGAACAATAGCTTTCTTGTGTAGGGGATTCCCACTGCTCATCCTGTCTTGTGACCGAACAGTCTTTGGTACTCAAGTGGTAACACAGTATTGCCATGAGGACAATAATGCACAAGAGTCATTTGAAAGTGAAGGATGGTGGTAAAAAGGTGCACCTTGGTATGAAGTGGTGTTAGGAAGTGCACCCACAGCTCAGAGGTTCCACTGAGAGCTGTCTGGCATGGCTGGCAAAGCCAGTATGGAGATGTGTTCTAGAAGATACCTGGGATCAACAGCATTCAAGCACTGAAGGTCATGTAACAGTCCAACCACAAACCTACTCCTCACACCAAGGCAGAGACATTGGTACAGTAGTCCCTGAGAATTCCAGCTTTACACACTGGAATGCGGCACTTTGGACTTGAAGACAGACAGGTTGTTCTCAGTTTGGAAAATATACAGTCTGCCTCTTTTTTCTCCCCTGAGTATTGGTATTTGCCAAGAAAGATATAAGACAGAGCTAAGTCACAGAAAAACTGTCTGAGCCCAAGATGAATCATAAGCTAATTCTAGTGTTCCCTTCAGCTTCTGAGAGAACAGCATCATTCTGCTATTGCCTTTACTGTTCAATATATGAATGCTAGAAACCTCTCAGTATTAGAAATCCTATAGTCCTAACTTTATAATACAAAAGGTGAATGATTCACACAAACTAATTAATTTCAAACTCATTAAAAAGGCTAGGCTAGGCTAGGCTGCCGGCAGATCAATAAGGAGAACCTGAGAGCATTCATTATGGATGAAAGAAAACACCTGCTACAAAACAGTATTTTAGTATTTTTGCTTTCTGTACTGCTGATATGGCTTAACGCGCAGTCAGAAAAGTCAGTTTTTAATTGTGTAAATGAATCAAAATGAAGCCTAACTTCAGCAAAAATATTCATACAACAAGGATAAGTGATTAATGTAATAGTCTTTTTTCTATGTTGATGTTATATAGTCTGTGAGTGAATAAGGAATGAGTAACATTGGTTTAAAAAGACCTTTCTTATGATAAAAATTAATTTTGTTATGCATGGAAAGTAAGGTGCAGTCTAAGTATCCTACACCAGGTTCAGGTATTCCTGTTAATTAGGCAAATAAAGTGTATTTCAGAACTCTCCCATCCCTCAAATATTTACAGCTATATTCCACACATATTTTAGGATAAATAAACAACATTCTCTCTCACTTGCTATGTTTTGTTGTAATACCTTCAGAATCCAGTTTACAGATTAATGATCACTTCACAGAAACAGTCCTCAAATCCTTTAATCAGAGGCTTCAAATACAGTCAGATATGCTACACAAACTCTTTATTCCTACGAATTCTCTATTTTCTATCCAGTACTTTTCCTCTGTTTTGTGACCAACATATGTGATCTAATTACTACTGCTAAACAGAAGTCTTCCAGTCCATGAAGTTCAAAAAGTCTGATTCTTAGCTACATTTAACCAGACAGACTCCTAAAAAAAAGAATTATCAATAGCACATTAGATGTCAAAGTTGAACATCAAAAAATCTGACTGGAATTCTTAGAAAAGCAACAAAATTTCCTATATATCTTTTTACAGAAAAGTGTACTAAGCATAACTATATTGGGAAACCTGCATATCCCATACTAAGTTCATGTCAGGACCTAAAATAGTAACTTTCAAAACAAGCAGGAAGGAGACAAGCAGGTTAAGTCCAACTTTGTGGAGGCAATGGATTCTGCAAGCTGCTTGCTAACCCTTCATTACTTGGACTTCTCAGACTTCTGTTCTTGAACATAATGTAGAATTGAAGACTGCCTAATTTACCATGCAGCTGAAGTTCTGCTTTACTGTGCCTTTATATTCAAAGTAGCAGTAAGACTAAGAATAGAAGAGAGAAAGAGGGGTTGGTTTCATCCTTTTAATAATTACATGTTTCAAAAGCTGTTTTCCTACCCTGATGATGTGACTCTTGGAAAAAGTTTCTCTGACGACTTTTTCAACTCACACATTAGAATTTCAAAATAGTTCCTCTTTAACTGTTTACTTAAAACAGGAGCCCAGGACAGTGATTCTTTCAAACTCATATTGTATTTTGGATTGGTTTTCAAAAACAACTAGCATCACCTATAAGACTTCTTTACCAGTTGAACTGGAATTACTACAAAATACCAAGTCTTTCATAACACAGAAAGTATGTTACAAAAAGATAAAACGTCAGTAGGAATGGTGGATTATTTTTTAACTCCTGCTACAAAAGTAACAATTATTTCCTGGGGTATCCTGGCAGTAATCACACTACAATGTAACATCCTTACTGGATGAATCAACATTAATCGACACTATTTTCAGGCTCCAAAAAAACCACACATCCCAATGCTGGCAAAAGCACCCAAGAAAACACTGACTCCAGGAAGAAGAACAAAGCCAGTGGTCAATCTTTTAATAGTAAACTGAATGGTCTAGAAGGCACAATGTTGCTGTAGAACAAAAATATCAGAGAAGCAGTTACTGAAAAATAGATATTAATAAACTGTTTCTTTTGGCAAACTACTGAACTCACTGAACTCAAATCACGCATCTGTTAGTGCTCATTTTGTACTTAACTGGAAAATAAGCCCTACTGAGGAAATTAAGATCAAACAAAAGGTGGAAATGTACAGGCAAAATACCCAAGCAACCTAGCTCTGCTTATGAACTGTTTCACACAATAAATACACACTAGTGAAAAATGTCTCAAATAGGCAAAGTATGTTTTTGAGCAAGTTAAGAGCAGTGATTGCTTACAGAACTAAAAACGTTTCCTAACAGTTACTTTTACCTATGAACAGAAAAATACCTACAAAATTTGCTAACTAAAGTGGTAACATCTAATTAAAAATACAGAAGTAGAAAACTCTGTAACAAAGACTGGAGAAACAGATACATCACATTCCAGACATTTAATACCTTCTTGCCTAAACATATATATACAAGTACTATACCTCAGGTTTCAGATCTCTATGGACTACTCCTACATCATGCATATGGCTCACTGCTGAAACAAGTCTGCGCATTATGTGACTGGCTTCAGTCTCACTGAAATGTTTTTTTTTCTGAATACGTTCAAGCAATTCTCCTCCCTTCAGCAATTCCATTACTAGGAACGTGTGAAGCTGAAACAATAAAAAATATAACACATTAGAAATTTAATAATTTAATTACAAACCAACATTCACTCAAGAGTTAGGTGCTATTCTGACAGGTTCTCAATGTTTGAAGAAATAGCATTGCTGCTGTAACAATTTGGAAGGCCAAAAAAACCTCCAAATCTCAGATGGCATTTTTCCCATGAGTCTTGTTGAGACTGAAGAATAATGTCTTCCCTATGCGCACCCGTATTTCTTCACAAAAATGTAATGCCACCAGCTAAATGGATAATTTTGTTGAAGATGAAAAGGCTTTACTTAGGTTAACAAGTAAAGCTCGAAAAAGCTAAACTTTTGCTGCGTAAACCTGTTCTAAGGATATGTATCTATTAATATGCACAAAGATTTAAACACTTAAATGTTACAAAATCCTTTAAAAACACCCTGAAACTTTACCTCTGAAAACAAAGATTATCTAGAACTTGTGATTTTATCCCCTACAGAGTAGTAGCCAAAACTACTCCATCATTAGAATTACAATAGACATCTTCTCAAAAATTAAAGAGCATTTTTAAAAATTAAAATAGCAATGGGTTTCAGAAGGCTGCTCTTTTCAAGGAAATCAATAAGCAGGGGCTTCCTTGATTATAAGACAACATTGGCACACAGTCAACTACAATTCAAATGTCTTGCCATTAAACAAACAGCAGACTTCTCAGAATAAGGAAGTGAAGTCAGCATTCTCAAAAGGCAATGGACTTAGGCATGCCATGGCTTCTACCCTTCCCTCCCCTAAATGACAGTAACAAAAGCAGTATTTGCAAGCTGAGCAAAAAAGTTCTGGGAAGCAGTCAAAAAATGGAATTTAAAGCAATAGTCAGAAGGGGCACACTTTAGAAACCAAAGAACAGAAGCAACGCTATGTGGACAGAAAACAGTAACACTTCTTAGAACAACCAAGGTGTCTAGCAGTGCTTGAATATCCTCTACTGCAAATTTTCTTTATGCTTTGGGAATATCTGACAGGGAAGTTAGAAAGGATAAAGAGACTTTTTCACTAGAAACCTTCTGGCTCACCAAGAGACTGCAACTCAATATTATATGGTTGGAATACTAATGTGGAATTTAAACAGACTGGTATCAGAGCAGGTTAAAAACTGGAACTTCTTTGTATTAAGACAAATTGCAGAAAGGTCAAAACTAGAAGACTTTCATCAGTTTTGGTCTTCAGAATATTGTGCACAAGTAATCTGAAAGGTAACAACTTGGGAACTACCAGAAGTACCTAAAAATACAGTGGGTTAATTGGTTGAGAGCAGCCTATTCAGTGGCAGAGCAGTCTGGAGAACCTTTTTTTTAGATTTAGTATATTCATTTTACTCAAAGGAAACCGAAAGAAATGTCCTGTTCTACACATGTGTACACTACTGTACAAATTACGGTACAGACCTTGTGTCCTCTCAGCTAATTTTAAAGAGCTCTACATGAGCTCTCTGCTGTTCCCAGTACAAACAGCATGAGGGGGACAGACTGGGATATGTGGAGAGGCAAGAGACCCCTTGTTCTTTTACAAAATCATAGACTAGAACCACAGAGTAGTCTAGGTTAGAAGGGAGCTGCACAGGATATCGGGTCCAAAACCCTAGCTGAAACCGGGGCCAACTTCCAATTCAGATCAAATTATTGTTTATTTCATACTGTGGAGTTTGTATTACATTAAAGGAAAAAGACAATTAAGGTATCTAAATAAACTGATCTTAATATTCAAATAGAGGCTCTACTTTCACATTTGGTAATTTGGCAAGCTATTTGGTTATCTCCATTAAGTTACTGATGTGTAGGAAAAGATACTAGATATATAATCTTCATATGCAACATTTGTAAATTAATTCACAAATACTGTTTTAAGATTTATAATGACCCTGAGGGAAAGGTGATAACACATTTCAGTATCATAGATACAGAAACTGGGCCATGAACACATTGTATGATGGTAAAAAAAGACAAAACAGAACAATGAACAGAATCCGAGCCTTTCATTTTTTCATATTCTGTTTTGATTTGCTAGAGTAACTACAAGATTGTTTGAATGCAGAATTTCTGCTTCATTTTCTATACTGACTACACAAAAGCCCAAGGAAAAAGGTTGCCTCTACAGTTACAGTATGCTCAAGTCCAAAAAGTTCTCGGGAAAACATATGGCAATATGTTTGGTAGGTGCTGATTACAGTTTCTTCAAAATACCTGGTCATGAAAAACTTCATGTAACTTCACTACATTCGGGTGTCCTTCACAGAGCCTCAGAGCTGTTATTTCTCTCTGGGTGTTGGCTTCCATTCTGGAAAAATTGAGCAGTCATTTTGTACCAATTTTACTAAGCAAATTGCACATTCCAAGTGTTATTTTTTAACTGTTTGCAACAAATATTTTTTTACTATTACAACCACTTGAACACAATTAAATGCATATTAAAAGTAAGTGGAGAAAAACTCTCCCCCATAACCCTGCAATTTAGTCCATTAAAAACCCACGCCCAATTCAAACAATGTTTTTAATGCAACTCCAACTTCCTACAGCAAAAGCTGATGTGATATAGAACAGTTCCAATCTAAAACAAACCATGTCCTCAGTCCAGAGCAATTTGACTTCACCTCTGTTACTACCAATATTTGTTAGCCCACCTTTATCTTGGCCCAATCCTTTTCCATTCTTAATGGGAACAAGTACTTCCAAAATGATATAGAAACTATGAGCACTACTAGAAAAAGATTAACATCATTTATATATGTCATGTATCTATATACATATGTGTTATACTTATATTTGTGTGTTACACAAATGAACTCCTAAACAGACCATTGTAAAAATCTGAAATGGAAGAGATAAAATATTATCTCTAGAGAAAAAATCATTGCCTAAGTTCTCTTTCAAGTACTGAAATCTATAGTCATAAAAAGTGAAAATCGTAATTGTTATAAAAATTACATGAATGGCGATGGAGCAGAACATTTTTTTCCACTAGTTAGATATATTGATTTATTTTTGGCAAATAATGCCTGAAAATTTCTGCCATAACTCTCTCTAAAAAAGGCTAATCCTGCACTTATTTAGAGAATGGCTTTACAGGTAATAGATACAGATAGAATCTCTCAACATACATGTTCTTAATTTCTGGCTGCCTTTTTTTTTTTTCCTAATTAGGATGAGAACCACAATGAGAGTTCTGTGCAAGAGAACTCTGTCTTTCTGTAGGCTTCATATAATCAACAAGTAAACTAAGCTGTTCCACCTACACCTCTGCTGCTGAAGTATTTGAACTGAAAGTGACTTCTGGTCCTTAAGCAATTAAAAAATCTGACTCACAGAATCTTTCCCCCTAAACTACGCTCAGAAGGAAGTGGACCTTGGAAACAGATGAAAAAGGTTCAGAGTCATGAGCACAAACCTTTGAAATTTTTATGTGGACTTTTCTGAATACTTCCCCTCCATAAATAGTTACCCTCAGATTTTAAACAACCTTGTGAGAAACAAATGGGATGTTCTGAAACAGTAACTCAAGCAGGTTTACATTGTTTCACTGGTCATCAGACATACAGATGAACCTAAAATTGTTGGCTGTGGGCAAGTCTAGCACTATTAAAAAAGCAACACCACAGAGGAACTGTTCATCTGAGCTTTTACCTCAAGTATCATGAAAAGGTTTCCCTAGGTGTAAGATTCCCTTTTTGGGCACATTAGCCTGGTAGGAGTGAAAGACTGACTTTGAGGCTCAAAGAAGTTGCTAGAAACTTATCATACTCTTCCTTTTAGCAAGATTCAGTAGTGTGATCGTCAGAGCAACATTACTTACAGATTCTAATTCAAGTTGGGTTTTGGCCAACTGTTCAGAGTGTGGGTTTACTGCTAACTCTAAATACTGTACAAACATGCTGAGTCTGCTCACACCCTGCAATCCTAAAAAAAATATTTCAAAATCTCTGTATATAGACCACTTCTTACCTTCATTTAGCCTGAGCCACCAAGATTAAGGAGAAAGAGCAAAAGAACCCATGAGTAATATAATTCAGGGACACAATTTCTAAAAGTTAAGTTCTAGAGGGAAAGTCAATACTAGTCTGCTCACTTATCCAGAAACAAAATACACGTTATTTTAAGATGAGATGGGAGCACTAACCTATCGCTCTGCTGGTACCACAGAAAAAAAACTTGTGAGTGTAGACACATGACAGAGATCTCCAAATTAAAATACCCAATGTAGGTGTCTACCACACACCATTTAAGGTCTCTTTATAATGAGTGAAATTCCTGTGAATCCATCTTACAGGGTGAACTAGTTCACTGTAACATACATACCTAGAGCAGGATTCAGTGGCCTAAGCATAGGAAGGAAGAGCCTGGAAGATGACATCAGCCATGAAGACATCTACAAAAAGGTAGTAGTCACAAGACTGATGGGAACCAGAGGACAGAGAAGACACCAACAGATGCTAAAATGGCACTATATAGATGCCTATGTTTAAGTTACTGAATCCCACTTCCAGTGCAAGTCAGTTTTAGGCAGGCTTCCATTAATTTAGCAGACCTCAGAAAACTAAGACACCTACGCTTCAGCTGCTTCTTCTTGAACTTCCCCTTTTCAAAAAGCATATGATGAAATGACAGACACTTAGGTCTGGTGGACAGCTTCTTCTAGAGTCTGGAAAAACAGAGGTTTTTGGGCAAGAAGATGTCTTGGGCAAGAGATCACTGTCAACTATCATTCTGATAGCAGAACATTTCTGCTCTCCTGACAGCATTCTACAATGCACTAGGGATGTACTCACTAATGAACTCTACAAAACGAAGGCAAAAATTAATTTGCTACTCAAAGAATCCCTTATCTTTATTTTTCTCTGGGCAGAAACTCCCAGAGATATCCATACTGGAAGAGAACCAGATGGTACCCATGTACAAAGCAAGTCAGCTGCTTTCATTGTGGTACTCTCTTCAGAACATCCAGGAAACAAGATGCAACTTACAATTCCATAGTCTAATTCCATTTTACACACACACACACACACACACACACACTTAGATCTGAGCCAACCCACACTGCAGACCATTCTTAAAAGCAGTATCCCAGGCAATCAATTGGGCTGTTTAGGAGAGGGAGCCTAGCATAAGCCTATGTTCCCTTCACTTAAGTCTCAGTGGTAGCATACAACTGGAAACCAGAAAAGTACTCTCTAGGTTTCTTCTTGTGTCCCAACTAGAACAACATTTTATTTCAAAAGACTCGCAGAATCTTTTAACAGTCAAGAGGTTACAATAAGTTTCTGTAGATTCATAGAGCAGGAAATAATTTTAAAGTTATTTTTCCACTTCCAAAAATGTAGTGAACATTATTCTACTGCATGGGTGACAGTAAGCAAAGAAAATATTTTTATTGTCTTATAGAATATTTATACCTTTTGCTAATTATTTTTACTGCATACTCTTGGCTAGTTTTCTTGTGTAAGCACTTTCGACAAATGGAAAAACTTCCTTCTCCCAAGGGTTTCTCTTTCAGATCCAGTTCATAATGATGATAAAATGGAGAGTCCTGTTAGGAAACTGTCTGTATTTAGTTTTGCAGAATACTTATAGTATACACAGTCAAAGACAAAGAGTAAAATTTCATTGAGAATTTTTCATCTACATTTACAAGTGTAAAAGAGCTCTCTTCATATTAAAATATAACCTTAAATTTTATTGAATAAAATGCATAAATATTATTCTAGCAATCAAAGAGTAAAGCTTACATTACATTAAACAAACAGTCACTAAATAAATCATTACTACTACAACAGTTGAAGATACAAAATATTCAGACAAACAGGATCAAGGATGGTCATACATACATTTATCCACAAAACTATGTGCTTATTTGAGGACATCACAATAGCACGTGTTCTTATAAGGCTTCACACAACTATACACTCTTTTGGGTAAATATACCATAGATGGAATTATTATATAATTAAAATAGCTTCAGAAATATCTACAGTGGTTGGCTGAATAAGAACTATCAGGAGTATTATTATTATTACTACTACTACTTTACTTCAGTCTTCTAGAAAACTGAAGACAATCGCCTCATTTTTCAGATTAAACTTCAACCACTTCTTAATACTATCACATGCAAGATGTGATGGATCATCAGATGCTTGAATCATCTGAGGAGTCATTACAGAGAACTGATAAATGAATAATGATTATTTTGTAATTTGTAGCCTAGCTTACGATTGCTGCTTGGGACACAGTTTTAATTTAACCAAATTAATTTAAGTCTTGATATTATTATTACCTTCATCATAGCACTTCTGGCAATAGTTGTAGTTCCAGGTCGCTCATCCCCCACATAAAACTGAAAAGGATCTACTGTAGCTGCATTGCGTTTAAACAAAATAGAAGGTGCAACGAAAGAATATCCCTAGGAAATTAAAACATCAGAAAAGGGTATAGCTTGATACTGTTTCACACAAACTACCATCATACGGATGAAACATCAGAAGTTTCAGAAGAATTTTTCAAGAAATCAGGATTTTTGTATCACAATAGGGAAATTGTAACTTATTCTGTTCAACATGAATAGGTATCTTCCTGGAATTAGTTATATGATCCTCCACAGTTAAAGACAAAACAATAATACTACAAGAATTCTAATTAATACTAATCTAGGTCAGCTACAATTGCTTTACAGTAGCAATAAAGGTTTGTACTTCAAACTAGCCAGCTTCCCAGGACACCTTAAAGTTAAGGCATGAAATAGTTTGTATGTTGTGATGTAACCACCAAACAATTTTAAATGGATAAACTTTTATCAATGTGTGTGGGCAACGATGGGCCCAGTTTGAGTATCATAGTAACAACAGCTGCGACTACCACTGCAGGGTGAATCAGATGTTACTAAGACACACATAACCTGCTTGCTACAGTCACTGCAAATCTAACAAGTTCCAAAATACGACACTACATTTCTGTACCCTAAGGATCAAGCTGCTCAAAAACAGACAATAAAATTCAACAAAGCACAGGGAGGGGAGAAGAGAAAGCAATCCAAAGTGCTGTTCACCTCTGCAGCTTTGGTACCAAGCTGGCTGCACATAAGCTGTTTCTGCCCATTTGACAGGCTGTGTAGTCTAAGAAGGGATCATTCTTTAATAGGAAGGAACAGTAAGGAAAGCTTTGTTACTCATCTGGATACATCAGTCCAATAACTAGAGTGCTCCTACAAAATGTGGAGGACCTCCTTTCAGCTCTGCAGGCAACTCCCACTTTCCAAAGGATTACTTCAACTAGCACGTGATGTAGAAATGGGTGAATTACAGTGCTCTTGTTGAAGCTGTCAGCCCAGGCTGATGGAGTCAAGATGACAAGACTCATAAGGTATGAAGACTCAATAAACAACATACTGACTTTAGTCCAGCAAGTAGGACATTCAGCTGGGAATGGAGAAACAAGGAATTTTATATTTGCAGGAGGACTGTTTCCACCTTTCTCATTTTGCAATTGTTGAACAAAAGGCCCTGGGAACTGGGACTAGAAATCACACAATTAATTCCAAGAACTTACTAGGCAGGAGGTAAAAAAAACCAACCAGCTATCTATATGTGAGGAATTATTCAATAATAATTTTCTTTAAAATTTTTATTTGAGTTCTTAAAATACCTGAAATATTCTTTCTGAAGTCTGAGGGGTTGCTGCAGGAGAGTATGTTGGATCCATTTCTGTAAACTCTTCCGCAAAATTACTGACATCCAATTCATCTCTGATTACTGGTTTAAATGGAGCTGGTATTTTTTTGGCAGCTAAGTCCTCCCAATTCATATTCTAAACAAAAAAAAGGAAAGTAAGTTTGAATTATAAGAAAATTTTACAGAAAGAGATATTGGAAAGAGAGACTTGTCCAGACACAATCCTCCCTTTGCCATTTTCCACAGGCAGATGAAAAACATTCCAATTATGCTCTACTGATTTGCTTAGTTAAAGCCAAGCGATATATCATACTTACTTGTACGTAGACAGAATCTAAGCAAAAAGCAAGTTAACATAATTAAATTTAATAGTGGAGATGTGCCAAACAATTAGCATGATGGTCCTTGAATTTCTTCCTCTAGTTCAGAATAAGCAATATTTGTATTTCTGTAAACCTTAGTGCATGCAGTATCTCCAACTTTTCATTGCCCATTTCTATGCTTAATTACTGATATCAGCTTTCAGAGGCCTGAGAGCATAAACCTCCAAATTCTTACTTAAAGGCATGATTAGAAAGAGGAAGCACAGAAATAGCAGTTATGAGAAAACTGCCCTGTTACTGTAAAGGATGGAACTGAAATTAAGAATAGAAAATGTTATACGATGACAAAGTGTTTGGGAAGTTTAACTCTGTTAAACTCAACTTCAGAAGCACCATAAATACATAATTTATTTTTTCGACGAAAGAACACCATCTTAACCACAGTGGATGGAACACTACAGATACTGTATGCAAATCCAATCTTCATCATGGTTTGAAAGAAAATGTTAATGCACTGATCATAACAGAATTAAAATTTACTAAACAAGACTAGAGATTTAATTAGGCCAAGTAAATAGAGAAGTTTGGTGAATTTTATCAATATTCAAATTTTACTAATAATGCTAGTGGCAATATTTAAAAAATCCTTTCAAACAAAAACCCAACAGACAACACAACATAATTTCAACGTTTTGCATCAGACCTTCTGATTTAAGCAGTGTCTTTTGGCTTCTTCAAGTAACTGATAGACACAGACAGAAGATATTAAAAACCTAGCATGCCCTTCTAATACACACAAAATACATACAATATAAACACAGGGATATTGTCACTAACTTCAAAGCAATTATTCATGCAACTAATATGTCTCTAAGCTCCTCTGTTAACAGAACAACAGAATTTCCTTAGACTTGGATTCACAGGCAATAATGCAGAATAAGTGGGATCTGGTGAGTTTTGTTGTTTGCTTTACCTGGAAAAAGGGATGCTGTTTGATTTCATCAGCATCAGTGGGACCACACCCTAGCCTCTTCTTGGGGTCTTTCATTAAAAGCCGCTGAATTATATCCTTTGACAGAGCACTCATTTCTTGTGGATAAGGTGGCTCACTTTTTAATATTCTCCTTTAAAACAAACAAAATAACAATGTGGTAATTACTTAAAATGTTGAGAGCTAAAGAGTTATCATACTAATGGAAGCATTAACATTCCACTTAAGCTTCCATTGTACCCAAAAGCAGGAGGATGACAACTATGAAACCAAGCTTTTTTTAAATAAAGGAAGGCTAAAGGAATTGTAGACATGAAACACAAGATCTGAAAAGATATGTTATGTAACTCAATCCACAAAAGGAGAACAACCCTCATTTCACATACTGAGTTTGCCATTTAAAAGAAATCTTATAGCTACAACATACAGCTCCACGAAGAAATTAACTTGATGCCTAATAGCAGCCATACCAAAAATAATTCCAACATTAAAAAGTGTTAGAAAATAAAGAAAAAAAATCCCACATTTGGGCCATTGGAGGTTTGCCTTCACCCTCTGTGTTGTGTGCAGCGCTCATGCCCTTGTCCCAAAAGAAAGCACTGTAACTAGAAAGGTTTTACAGAACAGTAATAACAATAATAACTTCCCCACCTCCTTTGGGCAGCCTGTGTCAGTCACACTCACAGTAAAAAGGTGTTTCCTAGTGCTCAGAGAGAACCTCCTGTGTTTCAATTTGTGGCCTCTATCTCTGGTCCTGTCACCAAACACCACTGAAAGAGTTCCCTGTTCTTTGTACACTCTCTTCAGACATTTATACCCATTCATGAGGTGTCCCTGAGCCTTCCCTTCTCCAGGTGGAAGAATGCCAGCCTTCTCAGACTTTTCTCAAGTTGTTGTCAGCCCTTCACTGGACTCTCTCCAATATGTCCTATATATCACTCTCATGCACTGGAGAGACCAGAAGTGGAACCAATACTCCAGATGTGGCCTCACCATTGCTGAGTAGTGAGGAAGAATCATATCCCTCAACCTGATGATACTTAGTGTAATGCAGCCCAGGATACCATTTGCTGCCTTTGCCACAAGGCCACATTGCTGGCTCATGTACAGCTTGGTGTCTACATAGCCTGATGCATACTCTCACTGTGGTGACTTCACAGTAGGGCTTAGAGTGCCTCCACAAAACACAAACTGAATGATTTTGAAGCCATGAAAGACTAAGGCTGAAATTACATGAGTTTGTGGGCAATACTAAGATCTCAACTATTGTATGTTTCTGCCAGAGCTTAAGTTGATTGCTGCAGGAAATTCCTACATTTTGTTTAGAGTTACTGCATGACATATCCTTATAGTTATCCCATGAGAAAAATTTTATCTTGAAATCTCTAGCTTCTTGGATTAGTCCAAAAATAGATGGAAACATATTGCTTCCTAAATAATCCTGTTCTGGCAGTATGGAAAGACAAAACCAAGTTCAAAATGCACATATCCCAGCGGTAGCTTCTATGGACATAGTATCCAATTTCAAGCAAACAAAAAGACGAAGCAAGCTAACCTCTTGGTTTAAGTAATGCTGAAAGGAGTTATGAAAATACAGTCTCAGTTTTAAGATGGTGTAGAGGTCTAGGATTGTTTTTTCAAATTACGTATATCTGCCAGTAAGAGTCTAAATCACAGCCTTTCTGCTAGCAGAAGTAACAGCAACCATAAGACTTCTCTTCAACTTCTGGACACATTTCACTTTACAGAAAATGAGAAGAAAGCACAGTATAATCAAATTATTTTTTAATTAGGGATGTTAATACGAAATTTAAACACCACTAAACAAGAGTATTCTTACACTGCAGAAGTGGTAGACAAGTAAACATTCAATCTCTTCTGAAATTACCCAGTTTCAGGAAGGGGAAGCAGGTAAGGAAGTAAGAAAACCTTCTTGTTCTAGAGATAGAAGACAGGAAAACTTGATAGAAAAATTACTTTATTTACAGGAGGAAAATCGACAATGTTTCCATAGCTTTAAAATCACTGCAGTTAGAGATGTCTGAAGAAGCTTCTTTATCAACCTTTCTGATAAAAGAATCAGAAAAGTACATAACAAAGATCCTGGAAAATGACAAGTTCTCTTTGGGTTCTCAGAAGGGAGGAAAACCCCTCCAATCAGTATTTTTTGAAATTGATTTCTAAAGCAGTAAGATTGAAATGCTGGAATGTCCTTAGAAAACAAAAGGGAAATCCTAGAGCAAGTTCTCTTCCACACACTCTAGGAACCTCCTAAACTGCTTCCTCTCTGCTGTACTGTATTTCCAGCAGATGTAAGTTTTATATTGAGAAATATCTTCCATCTCTTGACCTTCCTAGAACCCACTGCAGAAAAGGCAGCATTTTGCCATGTTCCATTACAAGGAGATTCACGTAAGCTGCCAGTGGCTTTAATTCAAAAATACTTTTGAGGTTGACTGACACTAGAAAACACTGGCAATGCTCTGTATTGGTTCACAGAACCGAGGTGAAGACCAAAGCTACCCTCTTTAGAAGCTCCAGGAACTACATAAAATTATCATGGAATTGAAGTATGTGAAGCTGCAATCACATTAATTAAGATGGAAATCAAGCTGCCAGAAAAGACAAGATTGGATCAACATGTGAGAGCAGAAATTTGTGAAGCAGCTTCATCAAGACAAGAGAGTCTGGTTTCACTAGCTCAGCATTACTCAAGTGCTGTACTGAAGGTTACTCAGGGCTCTGACAGCAGCCCATACTGTGTTCAGAGGAAGAAGCTGCATGCATCAAAATCCTTTTTGGGATGCGCGTGCTTCTGCAAAGAAGTTATGGCCTTTAGCATTAATGACCCTTTCCTTTCCTCCATCACTGCCATCCTTTTGCACATTTCATGTTTATGGGGTTGTCCATATTGTTCATGGAAGTGATCCAATAACAGAAACAGACACAAGCAGGAAGAATTAACTATCCCAAGTGGCAATTGGTAAAGTTGAAGGAATACTCTGCTGTATTTACTGCTTTTCCTGGCCTGGTATAAGCCCTCTGAGCGGGGGTAAACTGAGATTACCCTGCTGCTGAGAGAACTCTGGCTGTACTGAACACTCAGAGAAACCACCCCTTGCATATGTCAAAAAGTTTGACACTTTGCATCAGTCATTTCCATCTTGCCCTTCTCTATGGCAGACTATGCAGAACTAGGAGCAACCCCACTGGTATTGCTTTTCAGGAACTTGGGCTCTGATGAGCTTTCCCCACAAATACTACAGACCAAGAACACACATGATAATGCAAAGGACACACTTATGGATGATAAGGAAGAAAAGAAGATGCCTAATCTAATCCTACAGTGCCTTCAGAATTGTGTCTTGGGGTGATATGTGCTTTATGATGACAGTCTATTCCCCACCCCTCCACTTTATGCCCAAAAATATGTGCTGTAATCTTTAAGGTAGGGGGCAGGGGGGTGAGCCTTGGCCACTTGGGTGGATTTTTTCAAAGCCTCACTCCCCAGGTGTCCAAGGTGCCTTGGGGTCTGGGGTTTTTTTGCTTGGCTAACTTGATTTTTTTGTTAGCCCAGGCAAGAAGTTTATTTCTCTTTTCCTAGCCTTGGAGAAACTGCAACAGCAATCCTTCAGCAACTTTTCTGAGGTAAACTGGACAGTTTGTTTAAGTCTGAGACAAGAGAAAAAGAGACCTGCGAGACAGGAGTCGGTCAGACCAGCGGGAGTAGAGGGGCCATTCTGTCTTGGCCCCACACCTCAGAAAAGCTGAGCCAGAGAGAGAAAGCACACCAACCCCAGCTGCTTCATCTGCTGTGAAGAAGGGACCAACACCAGAGGGTCAGGTTCCCACCTTTTTGCTTGAACTGCTATTTGAAGCTCCTGTTTGTTTATTTGGGTTTTTTCCTCTTGAGGAGCCACTATCTTCTACCTACCATGTGGCAAGCTAGTGGGTTTTCTTCCTTTCCCTGGCATTCTAGGTTTTTGTTTTGATGTGGTGGGGGGAGAGGGTGGGGTGATTAACATCCTGGGGTGACTTTATGATGTTTGTATCCTCAGTCCTCTGTGCTGTCTATGTTGGATATTAAGTTCTGCACCTTTAAGACTGGTTCCGATACCAATGCGGGGGAAAAAGCAGCAGCGTGGAGTTTGTTATCAGAAACTGCACTTTGCTGCCCCGCATCCTTCACAGACAGTGCTGTCTGCAGTGGACAGAGGAGAGAGCCCTCCTTTGCTTTTAGTTAGTATTTTTGCTAGCTGAGGCAGAGAAGTTCCCTGAACTGTGGATTCATCTTCCTTTTCTTGGAACTGTTTAAACCTGTTCTGGACTATAATCCCAAAAAAACACTGGGAGCTCACACCTTTGGCCCATCGGGGCCCAGGACACAGTATTTTCCAGCACTGGAGAGATTGACAGACTGGGCAAGCTGAGCTACTACCCACGGTGAGGACTTTGTCAATTTTGCCATCTCTCTTCAGAATGACAGGAGATTTTATTGTTTAGTATTTTTTTTAATGCTTGTGAACACTTTGCTTGTTGAATAAACAGGTTTTTTTCACTTTTCTCTAAGGAAATTTTTTCCCAAGCCAGTTGGGGAAGGGGCTGCTTGAATTTGCTTTCTAGAATGGGGACCCCATTCAGAGGTTTCCTCCCAAAATTTGCCCAAAACCAGGACAGGGGGTAAGGTCTCACAGTTTAATCTCTAGCATTTATTTACCTTTTTCCTGTGCCTTGTGGGCATTCTGTTTGTCAACAAACAAAAGGTTTTTTCGCTTTCATCCACTAGTATTCATTTCCTATTGGTGGAAAGGGGTTGTTGGAACCCTTTTTAGAGGAGACGACTCATTCCAGAATGTTTTCTCCTAAACTTGTCTCTAAATTGAGACATTGTCTTACAAGCATCATCCAAGAGACACATATCCATCTGGATGTACAGGGAATAAGAGAAAGCAACCCCAAGCTGTTAAGGGGCAAATGGACAAGACTTCCAAAGCAGAGATTTCACCCTCATATTTGACAATGACCCTGTCACCTCAGAACTAGTCATGCCCAACTCTCGTTCTTTTGTTCCAATTTGGAGCGGCCAGATATGTACGTGTATTCCTGGTTCTAGGCAAATCAGAAATTTTGCTACAATACCTAAAAATTTCTTAAAATCATCTGTTTTACTGAATGGTTGAATGGATCGGCAGACTCACTGATGCACTCTGACGTGCATCTAAACATAAAAACGCTGTACATTATAGACAGGTAGCAAATAGCAAAAGGCAAAATACTTCGAAGAAATCATGCAAATAAGATGTTGGATTTAATGACTGTTCCATCTTTTAAAAGATCTAGCAATCACTAGAGTGAGTCACTGATTAAAGAAGGAAATCAATAAAGAAGGGCATCCCAGTATATAGCTGTTATGCATCTTCCCAACAGCTTTATGAGGAAAAGGTTTCTTGCAGGATCATAGATGAAGCATCTAACAGACTGCCAAATTTCAGCTGTCCTCCATGAAGTTTAAATAAAGTCTAACCAACTATGTCAAATAAAGACCACAGGCTGCTGCTCATGTTAGTATGCTAATATGGCATCACATGCTTGTATAAATCATTTTACAGATCTATGTATGTATTAAAAAAAAAAGGTTTCTATTCATAAACCTAAAGGTGGTAAGATTTTCTAAACTACTGCACAGCTGCAAACTAGTACTTTAAATCCTATACGTGACAGGACCCTCAAAAGTCAGCCCCCTAAAATGGATTTGTCCGTCTTTCAATTCAGCACTACAAACTACTTATAGTCCAAGTGAAAATACTGCACGTATAGTCAATCCAGGCCCTTGCCTATGCTTTTTCAGGATGGGTCTTATCCCTGGCTCTGCAGCAACATAAATTCAGAATTCTCAAAAATGAAAGCAAGATTTGGGAACAAGGAGAAAGAAAGGGGAGAGGGCGCACTAGAGAAGGAGAGATATTGGAGTAGTTACATGATTTTTTAAAAAATTTAATCAAGTTAAATAACCCATAACACAAAGCATGTGAATGAGAACTCTTCAGAGACAGAGATAAAAGGCAAAGTTTGCACTTACTTAACTTGCATTTTCCATTAAAGAAGTCCACAGTGTTGCCAAAAAGATTATATAAAAGAGCAACACAATTTCTCATCAGAAAGAGGAAAAAAAAATAGAAACTACACACTGTTTCCAACACAAGAACTGAACTCTCCCTTGGAGAGATATTTTAGAACAAAGTTTCGTGCTCAAATTTAACACCAGACAGCCATTGTGCCACACGAGGGAGTAAAATTATCTAAAAATATCTAAGATTACTTCCTACTCAGGTAAAATAAAAGAAGGACCTGGATCCATTTAGAAGATTACTCTTCTCCCCTAAACTCAGAAAAATAAAACCATGCCTTCAACAGCTCGTGAGCAAGTAAAAAACAGCATTCTCTAAGTCTGCTGCAATTGGCAAATTTAAGCATATTTAGGTTAACCAATGTAATTTCTGGTTAGAACAACCTTGCTATCAAGAAAAAAGTTTGTACTAAGTCATATCTCTGTGCCAGTAATTTAATTATCAGTGGCAACTGTCAATATTTGGCTTCTGTTTGCCTGCTCTGTGCTACCCTCAGGGAAAGCTCCAAACACACTCCTGTAGCTCCCAAAGGAACGCAGCAGTCACCATTCCCCAGAAGACTCCACACGACCCAGTGCAGCAGCCAGGGCAGCAGCAATGTTCTCGTATGTTCTTAAAAGGAACATAACATTTATGACGTAAACTGCAGACACGTAACACTGAAGCCATCCAACAAAGAAATTGCTGTCAGTGGAAAGGATTTAGAAACCACTGGGTCTTAGGAGTATAGGAGTAATACAAGACAGACGAAATCTAGTCTGAAATGTAGTCATATGCTGGGAATAAGAAGATTTCAGCTATATAGCTGGGAAGAAGAACTATAAACCAGAGGGTCATCAGTTGAAAGTGACAAAAGAGGAAAAGGAATTAGATCTACCAGACCAGCACTGGCATCAACAAGAGGAACCCAAGAAAAAGGAAGAAGTACTTTTTTATTCAGATGGTAAATTATTCCTTCCTTTAACCAAGATCTTCTTGAAACATCAACAAGAATAAATTGTCCATATATAAGAAAGAACAACAGAAGCTGAGTTAAGAAAAGGCTTCTTCAGGAAACAGGAAGACTGGGGAACATCTTCAGTATAGGAAACTGTAAAATTTTAACTTCTAAATTTATCAAAATAAAAACTGAAATACTATAGGACTGCTGTCTACAAATGTGTAGCATAAACACCCACCAGAACAAAAACAGACTGAACTGCAACATAGTAAACTTGCCACAACTAAAGAAAGCAAGTTATTAGCTGTCAGGGGACAGATATTAACAACTGTGCACAATATCAGAAATATTACTATCTTAAAAAGCACAGAAGGGCCTACCAAAATAAAGTCAGGTCCTGTAGAATACATAACTAAAAGGTTTCCCAGTTTTTGGGAAGCTGTATCTGTAAAATTCAGTTCAAGGCTCTCTCTAAAAAAAATCATTACCCCTTCAGAGTCCCATCAAGGAAATCTCGGGAATCAAAATTACCAAATTCAGCCATGGCATAAGTAACCCATCAACCAAACTTCTAACCTTAAACAGGGCAGCAAGAGATAAATGAGATTTTAACTGCAATATAACGACCAAGCGGGTGAAGTCCTGAATTTTCTTCCATTAACGGACTCCTCTCTCCCCTGTATTTTTCCTACTGACCATCCAAATTTCCTGCTGTGGTAGAGAAGTAAAAACCAATAACTAGGACTTAATCTCCCAAGAAATTGTCTGAATTTATATCATAAGTAAAATAAACTATCGGAATAATTGAGGTATGTTCTAGCATCCATTACAACTTGAAATATCAAGTGATTTCAGGTGAGGGTCAGAACCAGGACGATATCTTCCAACAGAAGCAAGACTATTCTTAGTTTGGGGACTGGACTTCAAAGTTCATTTTGACAGCAGTTAGTAATTTGAGCAATTCAAGACTTCAACTTCCTGCTCCAAAAGAAATCCAGTAAAAGCAAATTTTTGTTTTGGGAGAGATTTTAGTAATGTGTTTTGGGGAAGCTTATTGCTTTGTCTTTTAAAAATGCTCCAGTGCTTTTACGCAGGTACTGAAAAGAAACCTTTAAAGCGTGGAGATTATAGAATGCAACAAAAAGTTTATATGTTAAAGGTAAGAATGGTATAGTTTATTTCATTTCTGTAAGTATCCTATTCATTTCTTCTCAGATATGCATGTGGGGCTAGAAAAGATCTTTGTTTCATTCTATATACTAATAAAATAACCATTACTTTTAACAAAAAGTGGGAGTAGGGTACATTCTGATACTTTAAATCTGCAGTCTGCCAGAACAACCTAGCAAGAGCTGATAAAAAAGTATCTCTAGCTAAAGATATCCCTAATGTATTAAGATTTGGAATGTGATAATTCTATTTACATTTACTTTGATATTTCCTTTTCAACAGTAAACAGGGAACAGGGCTACATATCTACAAGGCTGTGGCTCCACTGTAGTTTAAACAAAACAGGGCTTTTGTAAAGTCAGTTCTATTACCTAATAAAACCTATCTACTTTCTTATGTTGTTCTATTGAACAGAACTGGAGCACATAAATGTTACCATGGCAGCACTTTCTTCCTAAATTTTAAATTATCAAACTCTCACAAAACATATATTATGGCATACGCATCATCTGTTAGCAAGCAGATATACTTCACTGCTTTGAATCTTACCTAGAAATCTCTGCTTGGGAATTCTTCTCTCCGTCGACTGTAAATGGTGATGCTCCAGTTAACAATTCATACATAAGAACACCAACACTCCACCAATCAACAGCCTATAGAACAACAGCAATTATGTATGTTATGATATGCTGAAGTAAAATTGTTAACAAAAGAATGAACAGAACGATCCACTTAGAAAGCAACTAGCAGAGGAAGAATCTACTTATATACACATACAAAGGCAAAACAGGATACAACAAAGCATAAACAACTGTGGTACTGACTGAAGGTATTCTCTGTGATAAATTAATTTTATATTGAAATCTCTCCACTTAGATTCTTCAACTAATTTCTCAAGCTGAACTCTTTCCACTGACTAATAAAGTTGCTTTTGTTTTCCCAACAGAATTAATTTTGATTTTTACCATTGTGATGTGATATGAATTTTAATACATACTCAAAATAAGAGGAACCTAAGGATTGCTAAGATGCAGTGGAACATGAATTTTTATCAGCTTGAGAACGAAATTAAAGAATGTTCAAAAAGCACAATTTAAGATTGCAGTCCACAGTTAATCCAGGCACCTGAACATGCTATGAAATCACAGAATTGTTTGGCTTGGAAGGGACCTTAAATACCATCTTGTTCCAACTCCCTGCCATGGACAAGGACACCTTCCACTAGATCAGGTTGCTCAGAGCCCCATTCAACCTGGCCTTGAACATTTCCAGGTACAGATCATTCACAGCTTCTCTGGGCAACCTGTTCCACTACCTCATCAGCCTCACAGTAAAGAATTTCATCCTAACATCCAATCTAAATCTCTTCTCTTTTAGTTTAAAGCCATTCCCCCTTGTCATGTCACTACATGCCCTTGTGAAAAGTCTCTCTCCATCTTCTTGTAGGCTCCCTTCAGGTACTAGAAAGTCTCAACGAGGCCTTCTCTAGGCTGAACTCAATTCTCTCAGCCTTTGCTCATAGGAGAGATGCCCCACCCCTCTGATCATCTTAGAGACCCTCCTCTGAACTTGCTCCAACAGGTCCATGTCCTTCTTGTGCTGAGGACTCCAGAGCTGGATGCAGCACTCCAGATGGGGTCTCACAAGAGAAGAGTGGAGGGGTAGAATCCTCTCCCTTGCCCTCCTGCCCACACTGCTTTGGATGCAGCCCAGGACACATTTGGCTCTCTGGGCTGTGAGTGCACATGGCTGGGTCATGTGCAGCCTCTCATCCATCAGCACCCCAAAGTCCTTCTCAGCAGGGCTGCTCTGATCTGTTCACCTCCTGCCTGTGTTGATACCAGGGGTTGCCCTCACTCAGGCGTAGCACCTTGCACTTGGTCTTGTTGAAACTCATGAGATTTGCATGCCCACTTCTTGAGCTTATCCAGGTCCCTCTGGATGGCATCCCATCCTTCAGTTTTTGGTTGTTGTTAGTAATAATAACACCACCAACAACTTTTTAATGTTTAAATATTTGCACCGCCATTTGTCTATTTAAGTTCCTGAAATTTTTCACTTAAGTAGTATCCGCTTCTGTCAGACATTCCAAACCTGAAAGATTTTCAAGGAATCTGCTTAGAAGCACAGTTCCTTTCTGTTATTAGATCTATGACATTTCCAACCTTGCATACAATTCCAGCCAGTTCATGTTCCACCTGTTTGCTGCTTCACTCAGGCAAAGCTTTCAGAAGAACCATGTCTCCAACATCCTACTGCTGCAATGGATCATGGGTAAAACAGCAGTTTTGTTTATTGAAGAACTTTAGTAAGGATCTAGCATGAGCCTTGTTTCTCCCACTTTGACAGCTTACTGCATTTATGTTCCCGTTACTTTCCCTGCTATCCATTTTGCATGGACAGCTCCACGTGGTACGGCACTGTTCAGTTATGGTCACCCAGTGCCACCGCTGTACCTCGGGGGCCTTAAAGAGAGGGACTGTGGTAACACATGGGAGATTTGGCTTCCCATATACTAATCGTATTGTTCATATCTCTCATACCTCATAACTTACAAAATACTTCTTTCTTTCAAAAGGAAGGATAGTACTATGAATAATAAAGGAAGCAGTTTAGTCCTTTCAACAAAATTAATTACAGGTGTTTGAACTTCTCAGGCTTACATCCAGGAAATCTGCAAATCAATGAAACTTCTGCTCTACTTATGTTGCCAATATTAATACAATACAGGAAGACAACTAGTGAAATCTTGACAATTTGGCCACATATTTTCTTTGGTTTTGCTTCAAAATACACAATCTGATGTCTCATATATGCAGCCAAGAGTGTCTAAAACTACCCAAAGAAGTCTCTGTAGTGTTACTAATTATCTTTCCAAACATATAAATCTCAGAAAATCCCAAAGAATTTCTTCTTGGCATGTGTTTTTCCAAAAGAAAAGGAAGATCTGCAGAATCAGAAATCAAATTTGAAAAAAACAAACACTGAAATACTAGAGCAAGTCCTTAAGACAAACACTGCAATCATCTAGAAGAGATTATAGATGATAAATATTGATTAATGAGAGCACACCATACTAAAGCAATCTCGTTTTCTCTTTGGAAGGCCTTTGAGTTGCTAGATACACAGTAAGTATAAAATACACTAAAAATCTTCTAAAATTACCATATATGACATTGCCAATGGTAAGGTAGTGAGTGTGTGGTATAAACAACTAACATCACACATATAACTGCAAAATCACTCCTATTGATCAGCTAATAGTCATTACCAAACTGTGAAGTTATTCCTTATAGAATACTGTATGACTCAGCATGACATCTAATGAAAGTATCAGACAGAACCAAAGATAATAGAACAGAGATTCCTCTTTAAGTCAGCAACAAGACTGAATTTGTAAGCTTTGAGAAGCCAGAATCATAATTCAAGGTGACTGAGAAACTGGAGTGATGCTCTGGAGGTGGCATGACTAAACTAAGAGAGTGCAGGAACGAGCTTCAATTCGTAAGTTTTTTTAAATTCCATTTTTAATAGCAATTGGGCAAGCAGTACAGTAGAAAAAGACGAAGAAGTTATAGCAGAATTCAAGGTAGGTGTGAGATAATGACTAAGTGAAAAGAAAAAGCACACTCTATTTCATGTGTAGTGCAAGAATCAGGGAGGTCATTCTGCTCTACTTCTGCCAGATCCCAGCTGTGCCCACTACGGTGCTCCCTCACTGAAGGTAAACTCAGACCAAAACCGACTCAGAATGCATAGAGAAGGAAAAGAAAGAACTTCTTCAGGCAAAAGTCAGACTTTTCCAGTTCTCAGACAGGCTGCTATAAAAGTCAACTACATTCCATGATCCACAACAGAAAAACAACTCAACTCAATCTATAGCAAAAAACCAGAGATTAAATATTCTCCAAAACTTCCCAGTATAGTGAGCAATCAGAAGAAGTTATCTAGGAATATTGTAGAATTATTTGAGAGTAGGGTTTTTTGTTTATTTCAAAAATCATCTGTTAATTATTGTTGTCCTGATCTTTTCTATCAATTACTGACACTTTATTGTATAATAAAACTTGAGTCGCAAGCCAAAGCATTTTACAATAGGAGAACACTTATAACATTAATAACCTATCCCATACCTCAATAAAGATAACAGATTTCTCTGATGTCCAGTTTACAATGCATATCAGAATTAGCCACAAACCATTTTCCACTCTGAACTAGTTTTTTTATGCAAAGGCAAGTTAGCGTCAACTAAGTTTATTGTCCCACAGCATATTTAGAACCAATTTTGAATAGAACACATAAGCCTCAGTACCTTTATAAATATGCCTTTTACTTCAGATTGGAAGAGGAAAATACATCAACATAAAATTGAAGACACAGGAAACAATCTACCTTAGGATAACCTTATATAACACACACTTAAGTAAGATAATGTGTCATATTTTACAAAAACCCCTCAAGCTGAGAAATATGCAGATTGAAGAATTAGTTTATTTTCAGTAATACACTTAGAACATACCTTATCATGTCCTGCGTCTCCCCCTCTTACAATATCTGGAGCCATATATTCTATTGTTCCACAGAAGGAATATGCTCTCTCATTCTAGGGAAAAAAAAAATTACATCAAACAATTATATTATACAAATAATATGGGATAGATATGGCTAACAGTTCCGAGATGCTGGCAGCAATTCTTCTCCAAATAGCTCAGAACTGCTAGCTAAATAATATTCCATCATATGCAGAGATGTATCACATAATGCTACAGAATATTTAGTCTTCTATGAAAAAATAAAACGTCATAAGTTTGTGTTGCAGTCTAAGATAAGCACATAAAAATTAATCTACTAATATTTAGAAAAACTCTCCCAATAAGTCTAAATGATCTATATATTTCAGAACTTTGCAAGATTCCCCAACTAACATTCTGAAGGCTGCAATACCAATACTCTAGATAACAAATGAAACTTTTCAATAAAAAGGGCATTACTAGTAAGATGTACAGTTTGACTAAATTGGATACAAGATCCTTTGTGTTCCCCATATTTAGGAATTCATTATGACCTATAGAAAAGTTGTTTTCTTTTGCAACAAACACATATATAAAAAACCAACATTCTCTCAAGAAGAGACTTGGAGAGAGACAAGACAGAGAAGGGGAAAGGCAGACAGTGTTGTAAACTTAATTTTATTCTATGCACTGAAATATTCTCTTGTTCAAAACTAAGCTGCTTTCACAGGCATGTATAATTGTTCCCTGGTAGCGATTTACCTTTGAGGTCAACATGAGGTCATGCTGTACCTTGCTAATGACGAAAGCACATGTGTTTGGGCCATGCAACATTGTTCCTCCCTTATCCTTCATGCTTCTAGCATTTTGGGGAGAGATCCTGATAGGTCCTTTAAAGAAGAGTGTTCAAAAAAGCAAATATTTCAAAAGTCAGGTTTTACATTTGTAGATTCAGGTTTGGAGTTCAAAACAGGTGTTATATAAGAGACTGCACTAATGAGAAAAAGCTTCTAAAAGTAGAAATAGTGCTCTCTGTGCTACCCTAAGGCATAAAAATTAAACAGTCCAGCAGCATATTATTAAACTGTATTACTTAAAATACATATACTGTGACTGGTTTTTTGGGGTAAAATTCTGAGTTCAGAATAGTTATAAGGCCTCATTTTGTTTAAATATTAACTTGAAATACTAACTTCTGAGACAAAACCATTTAATAATGAACTTTTCATGATTCCACTTTCTTTTCACACAACTGCTGTTTCTCTTTGATAATCTTTTCCAGTACCTGTTATCTTTAAGAAATATAGTGTGATAGAAAGCACAAACAAAGAAAAATGTCAGAAATTCCTAGCTCTCCATCAGGGAAGCTAAACCTATTCAATCTTCTCTGCTCTTTTTTCCTTCAGCTGGGAGGGAGAGAGGAAGAAGGGTGAAAAGGAAAAGGAAGGGGAGTGGAAAATGCAGAAAGAAACGGCTCTTCACTTGCTTCCTCTCCAAAGAGTAAAGATAATGCAGCGAAAGTGAGATACCAACACAACTGCCTGAAAGCAAAGCACTCTGATCCAACTATAGATTGACACAGATTTGCCTTCAGAATAGAGTGTAGAATGTCCTGACTTCAAAACAGCTGAAGTCATAAAATCCAGATATTTCCTTGTTAGAAACCTTTGTTTATGCTGTGGCTTATTAAGTTACAAGCTTCATCAATTGCATCTAGTTGTTACTTAAAAAACAGGTTTAGGAGTATGAAGTTTCATTAGGAACACTTAGGTAAATTTGTCACTGTTAAATACACATATCACAGGAAGTCACTAAGAGTTTCTGCTGTTTTGCACTACATGTAGGTTTAAAACCATTTTCAAAGAATGTTATCTCCTTTCCAATAAGTTTTATTATCTGTCATTTTCTGGTCTCCTGGGTACATCAGAGACATGGATATAGTGGAGAGAGTCCAGCAAAGAACCATAAATATAATTAAGGGAACCTATGAGAAAAGGCTGATAAAGCTGGGAGTGTTTCACCTGAAGAGGTGAACCTGAAAGTTCAGGGAGATCTCATTCATGTACAACGATACCTGATGGAAGCATGCAAAAACTAGGGAGCAAGGCTCTTTTCTATGGCGCCCAGTGACAGGACCAGAGGAGGAAAAACTTTCACTGTGAGGGTGACTGAGCACTGGCACAGGCTGGCCATGAAGGTTGTGGAGTATCCCTCCTTAGAGATATTCAAAAGGCTTCTTGTGGGCAGCCAGCTCTAGGTGACTGTATTTGTGCAAAGCTTGGGCAAGATGACTTCCAGCAATCCCTTCCATTCTGTGTTTCTGTCACAAAATGCCACTGTAAGCTGTATTTCAACATTCCTTTTGAAACCACAGCCAAGTCTTATTTTGTACCACCTCCAAATTTACATTTCATTCAACTGTATCACATTAATCCAAATTCCAAATGCCACATTAACACTCCTATGTTACAAGATGTAAGATAAGAAAGGATGTTCTTAAAAAACAACTGAATTTGGACTACCTACAGGTGAATGCTCACTGAACATGCACATCTTGCAAATACTTAAGCTTAAGAATTTTTTTGTCTAACATAGAAATGCTCCTTTTCTTCCCTCACTCAGCATGCCTGCCTTCAACATTGTGGCTCTCTCCTCTGAGTTGCAGAACTGCAAGCAATTAGATACTAATGGATGGAAACAGTAGTTATGGGTTAGCTACACTTCTAACTCACTACAATACTGACCTTGTCTTTAAACAGGTGCCATTGTGTTTGTTCCAAATCAGCAAATCAGTTCTCTAATGTCTACAAATAATCCGGAGATAGTTTTAGTCTTCTAGCACACAACAGATGGTTATGATTTCTCTTTCTTTACCAAGTTCAGCATAATTCCTGAATATTTATGCAATAACCTATCTTCTAATAAAGGTTAAAGTGGCTACTTCAAACCAGTTAGCTGCTTAAGAGGGCAACAACTTGTCATGAAGCCACTGACAGAGAATTTTGTTAAGAGTTTTTGAATAGTGAAAAACAGACACATACAGTCATGGACAGCCAGGCAGTTCATTTTGTTAAACCATATTGCTATTAAATTAGAAAACCAAGTTATATTTCCTTATTACTTTTTCTTTGAGATGAGCTACACACTGACACAGCAGCAGTCCCAATATATATTACCAGACTGTTTCTAATAAATACTGTAGTTCTACACACAGGGTAGATTTATAAATTTCCCCACACCAGCTACAGCAATATTAAAAAAGATAATGCACTGCACTCTTTCAGAGTTCCCAGCTATCATTTTGACTGATCTAAGCATCCTAGTGATATCCTTTAAACTTGTCAGGGCAGTAACTCCTTTAACTCGCCAGGGCAGTTTCAGTATGTCTCCACATAATTTATTTTAACATCACATTTTCCTTTTCCTTCATCAAAAAAAAAAAAGAAAAGGCACTGAGAAGCTTTAGTACAGAGCGTTAGACCTCTCTGATATCCAAGAGATGTGTAATGCAGATTAGCATTTGTCCTGGAAATACAGCCACTTCACCAAAAAGAGCAGTGTCTTCCTTGCTAAGACTATGTACCCCAACCTGGGCAGCTTGACCACAATTTACACCAATTGCAGAGATCAAAATACCTAGCACCAAAAATCAATCAAAAGTGCTGACAGAAGAATGGCACTCTTGCACCACCATGATCTCGTAGTATTTTTCCTTGGCTCTGCTTTATAACCAAGGAGTGGAAGGCAGGCCTTTGAAACTACCTGAAAATGTAGAAAGCACATGTGTAAAGTTGTCTCCTCAATGACAACGTTTTATCCGTTCAGAGTTGTCTAATAACCTCCTCCAACAAATAAAAAAAAAGCACATTAACAGCAACAAAAAATGCAAAAGGATCAAACTCCATTTTGCTGCAGAGACTAATCACACTCACCACATCTCCAGGAAAGCCCTGACTGATGGAGGAGAAACAGTCACTACTATCGTGGAAGGATGTGTCCTTTAGAGCATGCATTCTAGCCTACAGTAATACAAATTCAGTTCATGTTTTTTACAATATATGCAAGGGTAGCTCAGACAGTTAAGTCTTGCAACTGCTCAACAGTTCATAACAGTATGTGGGACAAGAACTTCAATTCCAAAGTGAATCACAGGAATTAGATTGAGACTTCAAGACAGCCCAGATACCACTCATACTCAACACGCTCTTAAAAGGCTCATCTCTACTGGGCCAAACTGTCTTTTTGCAGCCAGCTCTTTGGAAAAAGGGCTACTCCATTATGTCTGATTTAAGATGACACTGTGCTGGAAGGATGATTGTTAGTTTCCAGTGCCACAAAACTCACACAGCCCAGAAGCATTGAAAACATCTGATTCAATGTCCTAATGCGTCTAAAAAGGACATGCAATCTTGGAAAAAAAACAGTCACAGCAAATTCTGGACGGGTGTTTCTCAGCACCTTGGAGGTGAAGGCCTTGCAATTCTTAGAGCAGAGGACCTGATCCCAAGGAACTGTTACATACTATTATAACTCCTTCAATAGGCATCATTAATTCAGGGCCTCAACAAAATCAAATTAATTTACCTACAGAAATAGTGATCCATATAACTGAAAAGTGGCTTAGAATACTGAGGCATATTCCAAGTACACTGTTCTGCAGCGCACAAGACTACAGGGAACATTTTCCTGCCATACAAATACTGGTTTGAGACAATGCTTCAGAACTTAAGCAATTGTGATTTTAATTCCAAAGTGTAAATGCAGGTGCAGAAAGCACTCAAATGTCTTAAGACAGTTACTTTGCCATTTGAAGATGCATTATTTAACATTTAAATGTACAGCCTTTGAAGTACTTCTTTAACTTGATGAACTTCATCCAAACAGTGTGTCCCACCACTACTCCAACAGACACTTGAGTCATAAAATCTTACGGCTTATTTAATTAACAAGTCTTTGTGCAAACATTATTTAGACAGAGTATTCACTGAACCCATTCTTTCCACCATTCAAAATTAGGACCCACTTCAACTACTTGAAAGGTCATCTTTGAAACACAACAGACTGCTTTCTGTTCTCCAACTACTCATTGTACAAATACTTTGTTCTTAACTGAGCTAGACTACTACCCGGAACATCAGATATGACACATTCTGAAACTGTAATACTATCATTCCTTCAAACCATGAACCTTGACTCCTTAAATAAATGTTGTAACTCATAAAAAGTTAAAAAATAGAACCAAAGCTAGTCTTCCCTAAAAGTTCTTTAACAGTGTAAGTATTCTCTAATGGGAATACCTTGCCAATAGACAAGATGGTAGGGTAGGGTCAAAAAGCATGGTTAAAATCTATAGCAAGTAAGTTTTACTATTTTTACAAGGAAAAAAGTAATTAGTTAAGAAATAAACAAATTCAGACAGCAAATGTTAGAAAGGATACACAATGCAACTGTATTCAGGAGTAAGACTTAATTGGGTGTATAGGCCCACCTAAAGTGTTTCACAGGTTATCAAATGAAATAATTTTTTACCCTTTCAACAGCAACATAAAATCCATTTCTTAGTCTCCTCAAATGTCTAAAGTGGTAGATCATTTCTAAGCCTTAACAGATGCCACTGTTTGTACTGCACCAGAAACTCTCACTGTTGCTCTTCATTTGATTAATCCATGGAAACACACTGGAGTAAAACTACCTTCCTTCATTGCTTATACCTCTCAATAAATCCTTCAAGTCCCAAGCTGTCTTTCTTCCTTTTTTAAAACGTACTTCAAAGTTCCAGGCTGTATTAATTAGATCCTCTCTGGGCTCTATCAGTAGTGTTTCAAATACCAGCCATTAGAAATGAAAAGACATACCAAAATTTCTAGAATACAGAAATCAGTACCATCATTGCTCCTATTTTGTACAGGTGAGAGTGTATGTAATCAGATTCCTGAAAGTCGTAACTTACAGCTTTGCCACAAGCATAAAGAGTGAAAACTTTTCCAGGATAACAATGTAAGGGCCCTGAGCTTATCAACAGGCTCCACAACATCTTTCACTAATCCTAGGAGTTAAGGCATCTCTGCTTAAGACCAATTATGACAAAACGCAGCTGAGTAACCTGTATGGAACCTTGTCAGGGGCCTCCTCCACTTTCAGCTGGGAGCAGAAGTTCAGGCTCCCATTCTTGAACCTTGCATCAGCTGTGCTGCAGGTATGTACGTGGCTGGGTATCTCGCTGATACTGATTCACCAAATTCAAATCCTCATTTGTCCTCAAGCCTCTCTCCTCACCACAAACTTTTCTGATAACCACTGGACTGTTGCCCAAGCCTGTTTTTCTGGCAGTAGACTCCCTCTGATCTTCTTGCACTACTGGTCAGTAAGCACACGAAGCCATACTTGCTGCAATCATCCTTAGCTCACACTAATGCAGGGAGCAGTCTCCCAGCTGCTTCCTGACAAACTTGACAAGAACCACAGTTCCTCCAGGAACAGCTTACAGGATGGAAGAATTTAAGCAGTTGAAGAGTTCAGCAGTATTGCACAGAGTATCGCATATATTAGCTCTCAGCGAACTGGCTGCAAGCTACTGATCAAGTCTTAGAGTTCCCTTGGTAAGCTTCATAAGAAAACCAGGACCATAGCATAAATCAAAAGAATGCTATCATAACTGAAAATTTACTTGTAATATGTAAAGGCAACATAGCAGAGGTTCTTCTAACAAGCTGCCTTGCTGAATAGATTTTGCATTTCAGAAAAACACAAGTAAAGACTGAAAAGCGTGAATTCTTGGCAGAAACAGGACCTGTACCTTGAGTGAGCCTTAGAGGTCATCCTATCATAGGTATTTACCTCAAAAATAAAAATGCACCAAGGAAAAAACCCATTTCCATAGAAATTATACTTGTAACATCCTTCGCTGTCATTTTAATTGCCCAGAATAACAATAATTACAGCCTTAATTTAGGAAGACATATGGAAATTGGCAAAAAGAACTCTCACAGTTCAAAGATGTGATGTAAGTTTAAAATGGAGGGGAAAAAAAATCTTGCTCCAACAAGGTCCTTACCATACTGACTGGTTTCTTCTTTTTATTCATTTTTTAAGTTTCAATTATTTTGGGAAACTTATTGGTGATAATATCCAGACTTAACACTGAGCAATTAAGTGGTCCATATCAAAAAGTATAACTTCAACCAAAAAGTCTCTCAACTGAAGACTCTTGCTTCTGTAGTTGTAAACTTCTATTCACAACCAAAACTATGACCTTTGCAGGAGACAAATGAGGAACAACAAAGACAGGCAAAAAAATGTTCAGTGGTACACTAGTTAGACTGTTCTGCTGCATATAATAAAATCATAATTAAGATTGTAATATAAAAACAGAAGTTTAGACTAGAGCAAGAATGGTTGCAATAGGGCAGATCAAAGGTCAACTAGTTTGAAATGTCATTGTATGAAGAACTTCTAAAAATATAGGGTCATGTGAAATTAATTGAACATTCTCTCCTGGCAGCTGTTCCAACTTGAAGAAGCCAGTTAAGTCAAAATACCATATTGCCACAGCCAGATTAATGATTTCTGCTTCCAAAACATACATGGAACCATGCTACTGAATTTTTCAATCAAGAATGAGATTTGCCTGCCAGCAGATGCCATCAGAACAGGCAATTAAAGGGGACAGCAAGAGCAGCTAAACCTTGAACTTCATTAACCAAGAAACCTGCCACCTCTACCCCTGTGACCGCAGAGCAAAAGGCAAGGGAAGGCCACACCCTTATCTAATGTCAAGCGGAGATTCAAGAACCCTTTTCACAGACTTTTATAACAGCTATGTTTGCATTCACAGCGCAACACAATTGCAATTCTACAAGGAATTATGTAAACTAGTTCTTGATAATGGATTTTAAAACAAATAACTAAGAGTAAAGAAAATATCTCAATTCTGGAGTCAAAAAAGTCCAGAAACAATATATTATTGTGTAGGAGGAATGCAAGTATGTACCACTGTCAACTTGGATGGAGATTCTGTACTAGGTTCTTCTCAAAATCCCAATTTTTGGAAGGCTTGTTTTTCAAAAGCATTGTCTTTTTGAGACAAGAGTGGTAGTAGTACCAAGAAAGAACAGTATACAAAGCAAAACATGAAAAACTCCTATTTCTTCAAAAATAAGCAAAATTATAAGGTGTAGGAGAGTATAAGTTTTGGGAAGAATTCTGCTAGCTGCTACTATAAGTGCTCAACAGTTTTTTGGCTTTTTTTAAATAGAAGAAAATAATATAGAACATGTCAATTAAATATTTATAGTTTCAGAGAGACCTACATGTAAAAGGTAAAGGAGTAGGAGTGGATAATTTTGCTCAAATACAATCCATCTGGTTCTAAATTCATTTACATTCAGGTGAGAATCTCTGGCCACTTAAGTTTTTCACCTGGCTGCCCAAGTTTCATGGAAGTAAGGTATTCACAGTTATTCAAAAGAGAAAAAAATCTATGAGAAAAATTAGTTAATGACAATGGGTGCATTTGCCTCAAAGTTACTTGTTTTCCCTTGGAAAACAGAATCAGAATTTTTCTGAGTTGACTAGCAACCTAATATCCAATAGAAGATTGGACATCACAGTACATAACATAGAGGTTGGTGTTTCTCCTCAAAACAGGATTTTTTAAAATGGTACAAATAAAGCAGTCACTCTAAGAAATCATGAACTGTCTTGCAAAAATTGTCTAACAGCACTTTGATATTTTGGCATCAAAATCTGGAGAGAAACTATTTTATGCTCTGATCTTCTGCATTACTGGTCCATGCTGGAAAAGCACAATCTTCTTTGTGATAAGCACTAGAAAGGGAAACCTCTTGATCAAAGGCTCAGTCAACTGATCACTGATGACTTGGTCTTACAATTAAATGAGTCCAGCTCTGTGATGTGCCTTTAGAGTGTTTGGTACGTTCTTAATATTCATTTTGGGAAAGTTAAAAATGAACCAATCTAAGTAAACTAAACAAAGCAAAAGGTTTTTGCCATGGTTTCATTTCTTTTTCCAGAACTGATTATCCAGACAGATGTATAACCAATGTCAACTTCTGTGGACTAATTTCACTATTTAGTTTACTCTTATCTTTTTCTCTTTGAAGAAATGCAAGTCAACTTCTTATAACTGTGTTTGTTATGTCTACATCACTGAACAATCCTTTAACTAAACCACAAGCATATGTAGCAAGTCATCTGAAGTATGGATAATTTTACTCATTTTTGCAAGAGACTGCTCAGTGTTGGAGGATGCACTGTCTAATTGCAATGATAAGACATTATCACTTTAATTGGACAATTATAAAGGGTCTTTTAAAGTTAAATGCATAGGTAATCTACCAGGTTACTCAAGTTAGACGACAATTCCTAAAGCACTAAATAAGTCAAGTTGTAGTCACTTCTCCCTGTTCTGGACTACCTTTAAACTGCAGTAAAAATGTGTACAAATCTCTTCCTAGTTCATCCACCAAAACCCATAGTGGACCAGCCTTCATTTAATCACTTTTCCTCCAAAGAAATGTCCTTTAAAATCTTTTAAACATACTACTTTTCTTTCCAGAACAGAATGTTCACTCTATCATCAAATAAATGAAAACAAACAATTCAACAGTGAAAAGTATTTGAGTTATAAGTAAATTTGCAACTCTCATCAAGAGATTTTCAGACGAAGAAACAACAATGTATATGAACTGTTCATTCTGCACATCAGATGGAAGTACACAGAAATCCACCTGTCTTAGGCTTCAATTCAATCATCCCTCATACTGAATATTCATTTTCACATTATTTATTACCAAGGCATTTGTATGCTCACAGACACACTGTTTGAAGACTGATGACATTCAGTATTTACTATCTAATTTTTTCAAACTTCATTAAACAAACAGAAAAGCTTCAGAAAAAAACTTAAGCTAGTGCAGAAAATGTGTACCAATGCAGAAGAATTGAGCATTTCACTACACTCTGGGAGAAAGTGTACTTTACTGGATTTAATTAAGAACAAAAAAAACATTAATTATAATGCATGGTCAAATAGATCACTTTTACAGTAATTCAGTGCATGTGCTCATATTATTTTGCTTAAGACAAAGATCTCCATGTATACTAAAATAAGATTTTTAGTGTAATTACAGAACTAAAAGCAATGATAGGGGAAAGAAGAATTTTTAAAAATGAAGTACCATTTTAGCAATACACATCAAAACTAAGACCAGACCTGATGACTAGGTTAAACTGACATTGACCAAATCAAAACAATTCCGGCATAGAAGTGGAGCTATAAATGAGGTAAGATAAAAATATGCCTAAACTGCAAGTCCACAAGATAAAGGTAACACACAAGAAATAAAATGAAAAAAAAAAACCCCAAAACAATAACTTAGGAGTTCTGAGGTTTTAAAGATACATGTATAAAAAGACTTTTAAAAAACAAACAAAAAAAACCACCCCAAAAAAACCCCAACACTGAAATGATTTCACTTGTGCAATGAACAATGCTGTAGAAGTTTCAAGTTCTACCAATTCTCCATGTCCCCAATAATAACTTACATTAATGTCATGTGCAAATGTACTTTGAAACCCAGTTAGACAAACACTAGACTGAGATGCATGAAAACATAAGGATAAAATTGTCTTTTTTACCCCAATTTTGTTTACAATTCTGTTGAGATTTAAAAATCATAAATACTAGCCTTAAATTCATCACAGGGTTAAGAATATAAATGCCATAAAAAGCAATACTAAATCTCTTTCCATCTCAATCTCTTACCTAAACCCATTCTGTGGTTAGGCTAGTAAAACTGTAGGTCTTCATGAGCTTTTAAATAAAGTTTGCATAAAAAGTAATTTCACACTTAAATACCTTGTGATACTGACCTGCCCTATGTGAAAAACTCCTTTTTATTGAACTACTTTATTCTAGTCAGGTTATTTCTTCTTTTTGCATGTAAATAAAAGCATATTGCTTCATGTTAAAGAAAAACAAAGGCAACACCACCATTTATTCAGTTGTAAAAGACAAATTTCAGGTTTTAGCAAAGCAGTACCATAAAGTACTTTAAAGCTCTTAAAGCTGCACTGCTTTAACCTGGATGTTTAATTCTTGTATGCTATTTTCACCCAATAACTATAAAACAGAAAGACTACTTGACAATGCACTCTTCACATGTGTTTCAATAGTTGCATGGCAGAAATCAATAGCTTTCTGTTTTCCTGCAAGTCACAGGCATTTGCTTCCTTTCACTCAAATAAATGCTTAAGGAAAAGCAGCTTCCCACCTCTCCACTGCAGAACAGTCAATCTGCTGTAATTATTGTAGTCATGTTTGATTCATTAGGTGCCCAGGTACATGGAAATCTTTAACAGTCATCAGATTATAGCAGAAAATGAAAACATTGAATCATTATGTTTTCTAGCAAGCATTACTAACTAAAAACTATCCAAAATTTATAAATACATGGTGAAGTACTTCTCTCTAGTAAGAACTGTAAATAAAGCACACATCTCTACTATGATAATTTTTATAAGTTTTTAAAAACCCAAATGTAACTTGTTTCAGATAATCAGTCCAAAGAAGGCGTTACTAGAATAAATTTCAGTTGCTTAAGTATGCATTTCTAATGGCAAAATTCTTGCAAGAAGCAGGTGGATCAGGAAAGACGTGTGAAGAAAGGGAGAGAAAGGAAAGTACACTGCTCTGATTAAATTGCAAATGCTACACTTTTATCTGACTTACACAGTTGTGTAATTTTATTTAAAAGTGCTACCCTAGTGAGCATGAAAAAAGCCATACAGGCAAATTGTAGCTGTTGTAAGGATATTGGTTCAGAAGTGTAAATTAAGTATCCATTGTAAAGAATTTTAAGTGCTCTAGTAGTAGCTCGATTATCTACAGAAAATACAATATGAAATGTCAATTTCTATGTGTAAATGGGTCATTTAAAGTTCAGTAGCTAAATTACAATAGTGCACATGAAAACTTTAGTAAATGCAAACGATTTCTTAGATTTTGAAAGCAAACAATACAATTGCAATTACTTTTTTCATTCAAAGAAACATGATAAATGTTGAGATTTTTACAGGGAAGACAAATATAAAATGTGAAAGATAATAAAAGAAATAATATAGTTGAATGAACACATTTCTACAGTATATACTGAAAACAGAATGGGTTAGAGTCAGAAGAATCAACATTAAATGACCAAGGAGCAAGATGGCTTTATTTAATGACTGGAGAAAGGAATCCAATTCAGAGTGTGGATAAAGCAAACAGGTATCTCTGATGCCTATCTAAGCCCTCCCCTTTCCTTGCACTGCTTGTAAGTGATATGCCAAAGGTGAGCACAGATGAGATGTACTTCTTAAAAAATAATGTTTTGAGACTTTAAGATTCTGATTCATTACAACGTTCTTAACACAGTGAAGATTTAGGCTTCATTCAACTTTGGCTCAGAGGCTGGGGTACTATTCCTTTTCTCACCTCTTAGTGCAGTAATACTTGACCTTGTCTCTTGTGCCTGCCACAGTTCTTCTCACAGCTCTAACAGGTTCCACTCTCCCTAGCCACACCTTTTACTATCATTCTTTCCTGATGAAAACTCCATCTCTCTGTACTTACTCTCTGGCACTGGTGTGGCAATCTGCTGCTAATCCCTTCTCATACCAGTTGAGCCTCCTCTTGGCTTCATGCTGTAACTTAGAAGGAATATACTGAGATTATCTCTACTACTTCCCTGCTTCAGAAAGTAACATTTAATATCTTTTAAAATGGTCCCTCCTAAATGACTCCATTTGAAATGCAAATATTCTAGAGGAAACTACCAGCTATCTATTCTTAGAAAATCCTTCTGCTGCTTCTAACAAAGACTTTTACATCTGCAGTCCCAGATTTCAATACCTGTGATAGCTAATGTGAAAGCCAAAAAACATCCATTTTAAAATTTTCTCAGAAGTAAAATCCTACAGTTTTGACTCTCTGAAATCTAAAAAGCATATTTGGAGATAGAACTGTACCTTACAAATAATTAACAGCTAACATCAATAGTCAGACATCACTGTGTTAGGTACTATGCACTTACTTAGTAAGAGATAAGCTTTTATCCTAAAAGCTTGCAATTAAGCTTATTAGAAGTGACACAAAGACATGAGAAAAAGACAAGATAATAATACATTAATTATTATTAGCATAAAGAAGAGTCATAGCATACCATTTGCCTAGTCATTGCAAAGAATTAGCATAGTCAAGCCTTTTTTTTTTTTTTTAAGAAGCATCTGAAAATGAAAATGTGACTTTTCAGACTTAAGCAGGTCTTGCCCTTTTCATGTCAAGGGCAGCAGAAGAAAGTATGAAAGCTTTTCTGGGAAAACTAGAACAAAGATGTATGAGAACACTGGCAGGCCTCAAACCAATAAACTGAAAGCTCAAAACCTAGTAACACACACAACTAGATTTTGTTCTATGATGCAGAAGTCTGGAATGCAGGTTTTCCACCCTTCTCAAATGTGCTTAGGATTTCAATGACACTTTGTCATCTTGCTCAATTCTGTCCACACTTACTGGAGAGCCAAATACTCACCTCATCAGTAAGAAACTCCTTACTTAGGCCGAAGTCTGTCAGCACCACATGGCCATCAGAATCGAGGAGAATATTCTCAAGTTTTATATCTCGATATATAATCCCCAACTGCAAACAGGATATAAGAAAAAGTATTTCCAAATAGTGTAACCACATCAAGAAGTTGCTTCTGAATGATTTTAGATATAAAGCCACCAAAATTCACATTAAAGTAATCTGACATGTGAAAGATGCACCTCAAAAAACACAATTTTTAAAAGCCTTTGGAGAAGTAACTTTAAAATTACATAAAAATCCTCAGAAATTACACTGTGCATTAATGTCTTAAAATTTAAAGGACATACTGTATATCTCTTGAATCTCTAAGTAACCAAATACTTGCTGTTGAGTGTAAAACTCAGTTCTGCTTTCATTAAGAATTAAATGGATGTTCCTGTTATGTAGCCTAGACATAGACCATACACGCAAGCTTTGTAATAGTCTACAAATCTACTTATTACTTCTGAGAACTGTAACGCTTTTCATGTCTACAGTTGTGCTAGAACTCTAATACTCAGTTGTGTAGAAACAAGGATAACTGAACAATAGAACCCAAAACTTGTTAATGTTCGCTACAAATTAGTTTCAGTGACACACACTGTTTTACAAGGATTACTAAAAATGAACAAATCATTTGTCCATAACACTACTCTTCACCCTGCAGACAAAAATTTGTGGTGCACAAGGAGGGACACTTCAATGGGGATTATTTCTAATTATGCAACTAATGTCCAAATGTTATATTAAGTTACTTTCAATTTAAAATAATCTAAAACAACAGTTCTCCTTACTAACTTTATATGATACAAAAAGAATACAGTTGTAAGTCCTCAAAATCAGCACCATAATAAATTTATTTTACCTTGTGGAGATGTTCAAGCGCCAAAACGATTTCTCCGATGTAAATTTGCACCTCATTTTCTGAGAATCTCTCTCTGTGTGAAAGATGAGTAAACAATTCTCCTCCATTTATATAGTCTAAAAAACAGAACACAGAACCTTATTATTTCACTTTCTGACAATTTTATTTTCTTATTGGAATATTATTAGGTACTTTGTAAGCTATTTAGTAACACATTCTACTATTAGATGCTTTTCCTTAATTGCAATTCACTAGTATTTCATCATGCTGTACAATATTTAATTTCTTTCTTAGAGGACTGAAGGAAGAACAAGACTTGCTTTTGAATAAGCAGCAAAACCATAAAATAAACCTCAACTATTCCTAAATTATAAAGATGGATTATTCCCCAAAATCAGTCTTTTAGTTATTTAGGAATATGAAAAAAAGAAGTACAAATGATATCTACAAACAGAATCCTTGTAGACTCTTATGAAATATTCTGATGAGCAACAAGACAGACTGACACAAAGAAAAGCAATTCAGAATACAGGTATTAGGGGAAATAATCAACTATGGATAACTACAAAAATTCCCTTCACAAGGGAAACCTTAACAGCAAAACTTACTGCAGGAGATTATTCCAACATACACTCCCTCATGGAAACCACAATTTCATTCTTTGCAGGCTATGACACAAGAATTTTCCCACAGTAAGGGTGAGGGAAAAAAAATTATTACAACAGAGCTCCACTGTAACACAAACATACTTCAGATGTAGAGCTGTTTATGATAGCAGCATACATTACAGCCATTGATTTGCAATCTCACAGCCCCCATTATTGTATCTGAGGTCTGCATACACAGAGCAGAGAACACGCCCCACAAAATCCTACTCAGTATTTTCTACAATATTGTTTCTATAGATTTGTTGGTATACAATACAAATCATGAAAGGGGTCCAATCCTATTTTAAGTTAACAGTTTGAAGGAGAAAGCATATATACAAATTGCACATATTCTGATCTCTCTCTACTTTTCAGTTCTCCAGTTCTCTCTTTGTAAAGGAATATTAGTAGAATCAAACATGAGGATTATTTATCTAGACCAGTAAGCAAATGAAAAGTCTTAATGAAGTATAAATAATCCACATTTTACAATTGCTTCCTTCTTCTGAAAAACTTTAGCACATAGAAAAAGGTAATAGAAACAAGTTTTTAAAATATTTCTAGCCAGAACTGCTAACTTAATACAAGGTAAGCATTGAAATTGCCATTGAATTGTTCTAAGGACTGTAACAAACCAAAGCCACCACAGGGGTGACACAACAAGCTTAATTCTATCCAGGTTGTAACACTAACCACAGCCTAATGAAACAACCAGCCTTCAAATTGTTGGTGCGAGATCAAATGCACCACTGACACAATGGAAAAAAAAATCTTAGTTACCTCACTACAAACTCCACCTGACATTTCTGATTATCCAGCTATTTTTTAAATTATTAGATGGTTAACCTTGTGTGATAAATTCTGTATTGAATTGATGGTACTCACATAGATACAACACTGTTCATTCCATATAGTTTAAAGCCAACATAAAAACTGGAATCAATTCCCAATTTTGTTTTCTGGAAATCTGGCAGAAATGCAGCTGCATGTCTGTACTTGATTCAGTCTAAATTCAAACAGCTTTGTAATCTGACAGCATGAAAAATTGTACTAAATATTGCACTGAGGCTTCAATTTTTAAAACCTCTAAAAACTAAAATGGCAGGTAGCTCACCCACCAAATTCAGCCACGTACAAAAACAAGACAGATACTGCTTTGCTGCAAAATCTAGAAGCCTTTGAAACACTTAAATTCCAAAACTAAATTGAAGTGATTTACACAGACTTACATAAAACATGAATAAGTTTTAGCAAACAGTTTGGGATTTTTCCCCTTAGGGAGGGTGTGAAGCCCAGTTGATTTATAAAGTAGCTTTCCATCATGTTTACATCAACTCAAGGTACTTAAGTTCTCTTACAAGGACCTTTCTGACCTCAACAGATATGCTGAGAATGGATATAGAACTTATGAAAAAGAAAAACAAAACAAAACGCTGTAATTATACCTTAGCTGTGAACTTCTTGCTTCAAACATCACCTCAATATTGCATTATGGTGGACAGTGCCTCATCTGCACTGTCTGCTACACAGCACTCTTCAGAACTACTGGGCTTGCTCCTTTTTGACTCATGAGAATGTAATACCAAGCTTTTAATTTTCTTTCATACAAGAGGCTTTTATGACCTTCTAATTAGGTTTATCACCTAAATTTCCCCCCTACTATGTACTTATTCTTAAGTAACTACATCTATCTCAGGTTTGAGGGGATTTTTTATTTGGGTTCCCCCCCCCGCTTTTTTTTAATGTATTTCTAATAGGATCTAAGGTGCATTTTAGCAAAAATTACCTGGACTTAAAGAACGGTTCTATAATATTTATGATAAATGTTCACATTTTATCTCATTTAGTATTTCAATTTTTTCCAAATTATTAGTCAATAGCTTTAAATCCAATATAAACTTCAAAAGCTTAATTATTAGGTTACTATCAAGGAATACAAATACAGCTACTATCAAGGAATCACAAAGCTATCAACATATTTCTAACTATTTCTGACAATCTTATGTATTTCTTTAATGTCAGAGGAATTTACAAGAAACTATATTACAATTTTCATCTCTCATCTTCAAAAGAGGTATAGTGAATACTTCATTTCAGTTCTACATATTTATTATTTCACTGTAGTATATGAAACTAAGGTATGTGCATAGAATGCCTTTCTAAGAATTGACAGCTAGAGGTGTAGATTCATTTAATGTTAATAAAATTTTGCTAATTTGATGTAAGTCAGACTGTTAACAAAGATTAAAAATTTGAAGTTATGGACAAAAAGGAATGCAGAACTTGCACTTCAATTCAAGTACAATTTACTTCCTCAAACATTTCACTAGAGAACTGTATTATGAAATCAAGCCTTAAATTAATCCTTCATTTTACAATTCTTTTAAAATACTCTAAAGTAAGGTTTTAAAAATTGCTAGAAATTTTCTTCCAAATACACCTCATACACCAAACACTAAATTTGCTGCAAATCTGAAAGGTAGAAATATTTCTAAAATTAGAGTAGTATCCAACCTCTACTTTCAGCACAGAGAAGTGTGACTTCGGATTGTCTCTTAACACCCCAAAATTGAAACATGCAGGTATCTCAACAGTCAAAGATCAAATTACCTCATAACAAAACGTTTAACAAAGTAAATTCTTCCAGGTCATTGATGAATATTCATATACATTTTTGGTGCATATAAGTCACAGGTATAAGTCAAGCTCAAACAGGAAAACCACAAACACAGACACTGTTGAAGATGAACAGTATTGTACTCCCTATGCTTTCTCATGCAATCTCCAAACACACAGTACTTTAGACCACATTAAAAAAACCTTACAAAACATTGAGATAAAAGGGGGTGGGTTTTTTTCCATTAGAACTTGAATCCTGAAGAGTACTCACCTAAAATGAGATGAAGCTTTGTATCTGTCTGGAAGGCATAATGTAATGTGACCAAAAACGGTGATTGCCTAATGTGCTCCAAGACTTGTCGTTCTGTCCTGGTGTGCTCAGTTGTTTTGGCTTTTTGAACTATTGTTGCTTTCTTCAGTACTTTCATGGCATATAGTTTTCCAGCATCATGGCCACTTACTTTCCGCACTAGGAATACTTTTCCATAGGCTTAAAAATTGGGGAGGAAAAAAATCCCAAAAACAAAAGAAAGAAAGAAAAAAAAAAGAGACAAAAAGCACAAGTTACCTATTTGTACTACAGATCTGGCTAATGCCATTATTACTTTCAATTACTCATTGTTATGGCAGACAGTAATCACTCCGGCTAAAAATCTACTAAACCACTTTTCCTCTTTCAGATTGACCTTTTCTGAGCAAAATTTCAAACAAATGAGCTTTGTAACTGAACACTGCAAGAGTGGGAAAAGCAACTGAATCGCTTCAGTATTTAAAAATAATTTTAAAAGCTGATGATTTCGTCTTTTGTAATATCCTAAAACATCCATACCTAGAATTAAGCAACAGTTATGAGTAAGAGATGCTATTTTTTGTTCTTAAAATAGTCTGCTCGTATTTGCACAACTCATACACTTTCATTACTGGTTTTATAGCACTGAAGTTACAAAAACCCATAGAAAAGGCAATGAGTTCTTCCCATCAGTATTTCATATACAGGAGCTTTCTGAGGCTCTCATACTGGAATTGAATGGACTCCTGGGAATTCTACACAAATAAATTTCATACCTTTACCAGGCAGACCTATAGAAACAGTAAAGGTTAGAATTAGTGTGCAGTTGCTGGGCCGTGATCTCACTGCAACTACACAGATACAGTGAGATAGCTTGCAAAACTGGAACACTGTCATGGATCGTTACAAACTTTTTAGGAGACAGGTCAGAAAGGCAAGGTGGTGGAGTTCTCTTTATGTAAGACAGCAACAGAAATGTATCAATCTTTGCCTAGGAATAGATGAAGAAGAAGCCAAGAGCTTATGGGCAAGAATTAAGGAATAGGCTAAAATGGGTGTTAATGTTATGGGTGTTTACAACAGGCCACCTGATTAGCAAGAGGAAGCAGATGAGGCCTTCCACAGACAGCAGGAAGTAGTGGTCACCATCATGGGCCCACAATCTTCATAACCACCCTGACAGCTGCTGAAAAGACATCACAGCTTGGCACACAGGAGCCCAAGAGGTTCCTGAAGAGCACTGATATCTTTGACGCAGGTGGTGGGGAAGCACACAAGGAGAGATATGTTGCTGGACCTTGTATTAAGAAACAAAAAAGGACTGGTTGGAGATGTGATGGCTGGAGGCAGCCTTGACTACAGTGTCCATTAGATGGTGGAATTCAGGATTCTGCATGGAAGAAGCATGGCAGTAAGTAGGATTATAGCCCTGGACTTCAGGAAAAATAACTCTGGCATCTTCAAGGGCCTACTTGGAGCAATCTCATAGGTTAGGTTTCTAGAATGTAGGGTGAGTCCAAAAGAGATGGTTAATATTCAAGTAGCACTTCCTCTATGCTTAAGATCAGGACAATCCTGTGAATCAGACATTAAGCAAAAGAGGGCTGGACACCCGAATGGATGGGCAATATTGTGGTGGTGTGTTTTTAGCTTTTAGATGTTTTTAGTAATTGTTTAGTTTCTATATATAATGGACTGTTCTTTGTACCCCTGTCCCAAACCTCCCAATGGTCTTTTCCCTGAAGTTTTGGTGTCAGTCAAAACCCCACACCCCCTGGGACCTTGTCAGTTACCAAAAGCTTCTCCCCTTCTTCGAGAAACTTCAGAGGAGCTGGTCAATTCATTGGCCAGTGCCTGACCCCTATCCCACCCCTCTTTTCCCAATGGTAATGGTTTTTGTCTATCTTGTCTTGTACCATCCTTTGAATTCCCCTTATTGGAGAAATCCTTATCTTTTGAGAAAAACACACCCCCCATAAAACACCGGTGCAGAGCCCTGGAAAAGTGCCCTGCTGCATGACTCCCACCAGGACAGGACCTCTGGCCTGGTGCCCTCCACTACCAGAACAAAGAGACAATAAAACCCCTATAAATCGGGCAGCAGGGTCCTCGTCTCCTTTCAAACCTTGCTCCAGCGTCTCAGGGTAGGACTCCAGCCTGAAAAGAGCCCACCAAGAGTCCTGTGTGGCACCGTAGCCACCAAGGAAGGACTCTCCCGCAGCCAGCATCAGGGCAAGCTGGTCGGCGGAAGGTAGCGAGTGAGCTCACTCGAAAGAGGTAGAGGGAGGTCACTTCGACACAATATACTTCTGGCAAAACTCAGACAGAATAAGGAATTTTATGGAATGTGTGAAAAGGATCAGGCCACTTGGGAAGAATATAGAAATATTGTCAGAGTATGGCAGGTATGTGTCAAAGAAAGCAAAGGTCCACTTCAAATTAAATCTGGCAAGGGATATCAAGGAAAAGAGGGGCTCCTTCAAGGGTATCAGTAGGAAGAGGAAGACTTAGGAAAATATGGGCCCACAGCCCAATGAAGTAGGTGCCCTTGGAACAAAAGGTTCAGAGAAAATACAGTTACTGAACACCTTTGCTTCTTACTCACTGCTAAGGCTGGCCCTCAGGAATTCCAGGCCCTGGGAGCTTTCCCTTGGTTGAAGATAGGGTTAGGCCAACCTGACACCCACAAATTCATAAGCCCTGGAGGCATTCACCCATGAGTGCTGAGAGGTTTATCAGATATTACTGCTAGACCACTCTTCATCATCTTTGAAAGGTCATGGAGAACAAGAAAAGCTCCTGAGGATTGAAAAAAAGCAATACCACACCAATTTTCAAACAGGGCAAGAAAGAAGATCCAGGAAACCATAGGCCAAGCAGCCTCATCTTCACCCCTCAAAAGGTGATGGAACAGGTCATGCTGGATATCACATATATGCATGTGAAGGAAAAGGTTATCAGCAAACATGGATTCATGATGGGGAAATCATGATTGAACGATCTGGCATCCTTTCATGAAGAATGAGATACAAAGATGATTAGAGAACTGGAGCATTTCTTACGTGGAATAAGAAGAAGCCTATTTCTTCTCCTCTTTAGCCTGGAGAAGACTGAGAGGGGATCTCATCAATGTGAACAAATATCTTATGGACAGGTGTCAAGAGGATGGGGCCACACTCCTTTCAATAGTGCTCCGCAACAGGGTAAGACGCAATCCACACAAACAGAAAAACATGAAGTTCCATAAGAGTATGAGGACAAACTTCTTTGCAGGTGACAGAACACTGGAACAGGCTGCGGAGTCTCCAACTCTGGAGTTATTCAAAACCCACTTACATGCAATTCATGCAACATGTTCTGGGTTAACCTGCTTTAGCAGAGGGACTGGACTAGGTGGCCTCCGGTGGTCCCTTCCAACCCCAACCATTCTGTGATTCTATATTAGACTCAACAGGACATTATGTAAAAGAATGAGTGTTGCTTTTGTAGATGGGAATAGTTACTGCTCAAAGAATCAGGAGAAAGGAACTATGAAATGGTTGACTTATTTAGATCAACTTAGGTATTTAAGTTCTCTAATACAAAAGGTCATTAAAACATTAAAAAATACAGATGCAAAGCAAGAAATCCCCTAAAAAATTAAGAGCTATTAGAAGATAAAAAGCTAAAAGGTTTCCAACAAATATTCAGCTTTTTCAGAGAAAGCAAGTCACCACAAGAATTCATCCTGCTTGATTCAGTCATATATGAATAGTGAGGAAAAAAAATTGCTTGGTTTAGTAAATTATGCAATGCAACAAGAAATTGAAGCTGACTGCTGAAAACTCTACTACATTATCAAAATACTAAGTAGCTGAAAAAATAAAATGCAGAGAAAATTTCAAATAGTAAACACATAATCCACATAAAGTATCATAATAGCACATAGTGTTAGAACTGAGGAAAGGAAAATACCTGAAGTTACCAAAGACAGCCCCAAACACAATGTTAGAAACTTCAAGAAAAGTACTGAAGTGAAGAAATTACACAAATGTTTCCACACCTTAAACAGACCCAGAAACCCCTTATGCTGTGGCAGAAATCTTTGCTCCTGTCTTGAATGAAGCACACTATTTTGGTACCTTCTGTCCCCAGCTACCCTGCTCCCACATCAGAAAAAAAGTGTAAAACCTTAGGAAAGGATAAAAGAACTCCTCTAAACATGAAGAGAACTAATACTTCCATATTTTGTTTAGCCCGAAAAAGTAGAGTACTTAACAAGATTGTAAAGATTTAAGAAAGAAAAAAAAAAAATCAAAAATGATAAGAATCTCAGTAAACGACAAATTTTCATTATTTTTAGAAACAAAATAACAAAGGCAACAAATTAAATCATTAGTTATCAGCATTAAAAACTATGCAAAGCACACAAACAAATATGCAGTTAAGCTGTGGAACTACTGTTACATGATACTGCAGCTGTCAAAAATGTAGATGAATTTTAAAAGATTACATAAATCCCTGAGGGAGAGGAAAGCACAGCAAGTGTTGCAAAACTCTGAAGAGAATCTCTGGTTCAAGCAGACCCTAAGCTGTAGGCTGCTACAAGCTCACTAAGGAAACCACCACTGTAAGCCTCTCCTTAAGCCATCACGAAACAGAAAAACTAACCAGCTCATTGTTTTGTCCAACCCTTGTAATTACCTTCACACTACTTTCTCAAAGAGAAAAGAGCTTTCATAAAGTAAGTTTTCATAACATATCTCTCAAGAATGGCAAATAAAGTCAGAATAGGTGACATCTTTCTCTTTTGTGAGATATGCAGGACAGTCTCTTTCAACATTTTGCATTTTGTGTTGCATTCTCCAACTTTGTAGTTGTGAGAACCCGAGCATACGTAAGCCAGACTGAACGGTCACCAGCTCCTCATCATCAGAGAACAGTCATTTTATCAGAAATGTTGGAGGACATTAAGCTAACTTAAAATGAACAAAAGCCTCATGATTGTAACACTTGGCTACCTGTATCTTTAATCACATTTTATAGAAACATATAATAACGCATCTTAAGTAAGAGAATGCAGTACCTACTACAGCTTTACATGTAGCATCAAAGAAAATTATCTGGTTAGTGTAATAGCTGTAAGAATCTCTAGAAACTACACAGTTTTGTTGCCATAAAAGACTTTGCAACACAGAGCTTTGCCATGGTACAAATTGTTTCTTCAGGAATCTGAAAAGGACTGACAGAATGATGACGATTCTCAGCATTTTTTATGAGAATAAATCTTAAGTAGCACTATTTTAATCAAATGACTCATAATATATTCAACACCAGAATCTCTGATATCACCACAAGAAATCTACTTAAAAGACAACACTGCAAAAGCAATTCATTTGAGTGGCAGCAAGGAGAGAGCACATAAGCTAATTGCAATACTCTTACCTGACAACTGTACTTCAGTAAAGCTTTTTTAATTTCTCAAAGAGCACATTTTAATGTTCATTCTCATAAAATCTTGTGCACATCGCATCTGCTGCCAAGGCAGAAATATTCAGCCAGCAATAAATGCTCCGTAATGAAACTCACACAAATCACCAAATATCTGCCCCCCAAATTCATTGAAAATACATTAAATTATAGAAAAACTAAGACTATGTAATACATACACAGACACGAACTTTGTTAGACTGACCTCGCAGCTTTAGAAAAATAAAATAAAAATTTAAAGAATGGTTATTAGCCTTTATGATGACTAAGATGTTTCACACCAGTAATTTATACCAAATTTGCACTCAATTTGTAAGATAGAAAAAACAATTGGGTGCTAAAACTTCCCTTTTACTACTGCCCTTTCCATTAATACAATTTCATAGTAATGTATCATAAGTATATATAACCATACATATAAGTATACTTAGACATAATTATATATAAAAGTATTCATATTAATACATATCATTATTCTACGTAACAATTCAGCAGGTCATTAGAGTATTCTAAAATACACACCTGCTGAAAGACAATGAGTTAAAAATATTAAGTATTCTTTGCTTCTTTCTGTACAAATGCAAGAACATTAAGGCATTGCACCACACCAGCTGATTCTTACAGAGAAAAAGAAGCACAATTCTTATTGTTTATAGCACACTGGACAGTTTCTGTGGACTCCTAAATTAATCAAAACTTTGCACTTGCATCCAGACACATTTTTAAAATTAATATTTTCAAGTGCTAGTATAAGCTACACATCTTTCTTAAAGTACTTTTTTTACTGTCAGTGTAAGAATAATCACAAGACTACAAAGGAAAAGGTACAAAACACTTAAGGATTTGAATAAATTTCATTGTATTTTTGCACGATACATGCCTAATGACATCTTTGCTCTGCAATTTGGATGTCATCTGCCTAAGGAATTTGGAAGCAGAACTCTCACTGTGCTAGTATCAGTCCATATGAATTAAAAATTGGGATGTGGCAAAGTTAGAAAAGCATATAGCTCTAGCAGACAAATACTGGGGGGAAAAGCCAAACAGAAACCTTAACAAACCTCAAATAATAGCATTCCAAATATTTCCAATTTATTGTCTACAACCAAACTATCAAAATTAAGACACTCTCTGTCATCTTTCCCTAGATTTCAGATAGTCAAGAATCATTAATGGAATTTTTTCAACACTATTACTAACTCCAAGAATAAATTCCCTCTCCCATTAAAGAAGTGAGTGATGATTAATATGAAAGGGAAGAAGTCACAAGAGAGGGTAAGTTGCATCTTAAAATGGACTTTATATCAGTATCTTGCTTTTGTTTCTTTACCTTTTTTCTTTTAAGTAAATGTTATTACAGTAAATAGTTATTGTAGACAATACATGCCTAACATTTTTTTTTCCATTTTTAAAGCATGTCCGTTTTTAGAAGGCAGCTCTCAAATGCAAGCCAATCTACCACTGGATATAAATGCCATTAATTTTTAATTATTAAAAAATTAAGGTAAATAATTTTCTTAAAGGTACTACACACTACTGAAGTTTGATGAGGTCAGCACAACTAACCAAGAGCTGCCTGCGATTGTCATCTTATTTTCTCCTTTCCTTCTTAAATGTAAGACTGTTTTTACTATTCTCTCTGACATTAGTTCCAAAAAGAATCTTTGCTATTGATCTCCAATTTAATGTACAGATTTTTTCAGAATTCTCTGGTGTATGAAAAGGACAAATTTGTCCAGGCTCTTAGACTGAACACAACTCCCTCTGTTCAGTCAGTTCTTTATGCAGAAAACTAGTTTTCCATTTCCAAGTCCTCTCTCCAATTAGCCATCCCACCTACCATTCAGTATACATTCTAACTGTTCTCAGCAGAACCTGAAGTAAAATATTTAATTGGAGTTTGGAATTATTTTTAGGCACTCACTAATTTTGTCTCACTCTCCTGAGCACAGTATCCCCATTTCTCTCTTTTTCCTCCTTTTATGAGAGAATATTTTATATTTTCTTCAATATGCTTTGAAAGAACTTCCTTTCATAGTCTTAACTTTATCAGAATACTTTCTAACCTCTGAGATGAAACTTATTATATGTTCTTGTATAACAAGATTTTTGAGATGGTAATTTAAATCTGACGTTCATCCCACTAATTTTGTTCCCTTCACATGAATAAATCCTTCAGATTCTAAGGATCTTCCATATATAAGGTGAATATCCTTCCCACATAAGCACTTAAACCCAAAAGAGCACATATAAAACATTCGCTCATATATGGTAGATTCTTGTTTCTCATTATTGTTTGTCTTCATTAGTGGACTGTAGTTCAAAAGGTAGAATGGATTACAAGTGCACATGCTCAAGAACCAATTGTATTGTCTCTTTTTAACCACAGTTGAAAGAGTGAACGAAAGTGGCACTTATTAAAGTTCAATAGAAAAAAGGAATAATCCATTGGTAGAAAAATGTATGAACCAGAATGCACTCTACAATGTTTTGTTATTTTAAAAAACACATTTTCAAAGAATGAAGCAAATAAGCCAAGTGGGCGTGCATAAATCAACACAGCCACCTTCTTCTGTTGTTCCTTTCCTGGCTTTGGGAAGCAATTAGATTACTTTACTGAAAAGATTAGATTACTTTACTTCTTCTATAGAACACACTCTAGTTTTCTTTGTCACATGGAGAAAAGCTTTAACTAGATAGGAGGGACAAGCTGGAAACATGAACATGGACAGGAAATCTGAAAATTCCGTATTAGCAAGGCTATACGGCAACAGAAAAAGAAAAGGACTTATGTAATTTCAAAAAGTGTATACTGAGCAGAACAGGGGCCAACCAGAAGTCAAGCCAGTAATAGTTTGTTCCCAAAGCAACAAGTACACTATTAACAGCTTCATTAATAGTGGCACACTGTCATGTATTTCATTCTACTGATGTAAAGTGTTATTGATTTGTCCAAAGGATAAGTTTATTTATTACTACGCCCTTATGCAATGTAAAAGGGTCCAACCCAGACTTCTGCTTCCTTGTCTTTCCACTGAGACTCAGATCAAAAGAAGAAAGCATATAGTGTCATAAATTTTTAATACCAAAAAGTAAAATATAACAAGCATGCTTCCAATTGAGTGTATATACTAGAAGAAAACAGACAAAAGAATGTAAGAAAACAATTCAAATTAAAGAAAATTGTAAGTATGAAATTATGCTAAGCCATGCTAAGCCATAGCATGAAAAAAGTTATGACAAAAAATGGCTTCCACAGGAGAAAAATCAGCACACACAGATACTATTTCTAATAATCTTAAATGTTTATATTTTTAAAACATCAAGCTTAAAAATGAAGATTTAAATAAACCCTCACTGCTGTTACCTGAAAAGAATCACCACTGAGTTTGTAAGCAACTATCACAATTACATATCCTTAAGCAAGGTATCATTTAACATGTTTTAAGTATCTTTTATGGTTATTCCAGCTGCTTCATGGCAGAATATATTTAAAATATTGTAATTAGTTTAAACAGCATCTACATTCATCACTTAATGTAACTGTGAGGTTTTAGTACATTCTCCCTTGCATTGCTGTAGATAATTAAGTATTGGTTTGAAAACACTGCATGCTGCTTAACTCCACAGTGAAACATTTTAAAACAGCATCACAGTTTTATTTAGCATTAGTTATATTACAGTACTATCAATACTACCTAAAAGCTCACACCAGGATAAAGCTTTCACTGCCAGAGTAAAATGGATTTGTCTATTTGCTTATAACAATTACTAGAGTGTTTCTCAAGTTAGGAAATTAAACTTCATCAGCAAGAACATCTTAGGAAGGTTGCAGAATCTCTGCTACTGGAGGCTTTTAAGAATGAATCACCACCAGGGGTGATGCAGGTATAACTGACTGTGTCTTGGGCCAAGCAATTAAGAGACCTTTTCAGAAACCTGTTTTCAGCAATGCCATGTGACAGCAAGCATTGCCAGCTGACAGATGGTCACTTACCCAAAAGCAAAGAGAACTAGCTCCATTCTGATCGGGTCATTGGCATTTAATGCCATCCAGTAATTAGTAAGCAGCAACCTCTGACACATCTAGCACACGAGTCTTCACTATCATAGGCTCGAGACTAAACAAAGCTTCTTGACTGCCCTCATAGTCTAGATTTCTGAAGCAAAAACCTCAGGCTATGATCAAAACTGCATACCAAAAAAATGACAAATGAACCAAAAAAAACAAACACCACAACAAATGCCAACTGCTTGTCCTGCAAATACCATTCCAAGATACCCAAGGAGTCCTTAGAGTCCTAAAGCTTGCAGGAATCTTTTAGTCGGTTTTTGAAATAGTTTGAGATTTGCCTAGACAAAAGACATTTCTGGATCAGTAAGTCTACTAGAGAAAGATGAAATCAGACAGGCATGCTTACTCAACTTCTTTTTTTACTTCTCACACACACACAGAATCAATCCCATTGTCAACCCACTGAAATAGCCTTTTCTGAAAGAGATCCCTCAAAAATTATCCTGTTAACCTGAGGGACTAGAACAGCTTTGCACTGCAAGCCTAACAATTACCTGCCATGGTAAAGACTGTTCCAGGCCAAGAAAAATCTGGCCCATCTGTTCATGAAGAAAAGAAGGCATGGGAGGTAGCAACGAATGACTGGCTACAGTTTAACAGTAGGACAGGCTATTTCAGAGGTACTGCCTAAAGACAAGAGTAAGTCAGGCTACTACTAGTCTGAACTTGAAGACTGACCCTTATGAAAACCACCAACTTTGCAAATGCAATAGTTGTAATATTAGCATGATCTCAGACCAACAGCAAAGGTAACAAACAGACAAAATAAAAAAAAAAATTTACATATCCAGCCAATGTTTCCATCAGCAGGAGAGAAAGACATCCTCACACAAATGCATAATTGTTTATAATTTCATTTTTGTCAACTCCACTCAGATCCACACTGACCATTTCAGAAAATCATTATTGCTTCTACCTAGGAATATGCAACATTTATCTATGAATATTAAAGTTTCCTTGTATCTACCTCTAACTATGGAAATTTAACAGCAAGGTTTCAAATTTTTGCATATTAAATTTAAACTTTAAAAAACTTACTTCAGAAACAGAAAAATATCCTCTCAGGTGATTTAACAGCTTAATTAATTTCTAAATGAACTTCTATGACAGCTAAAAGTGAAAATCAAAATCATTTACTCTTTTCAGTGATGTCTTAGGGAATTATAGCCTCACTGCTAGCCATTAATGGCTCATAACACCCAAAAAATTTAATATCATTTAACTAGAAAAAACTCCTGCAGACATTGATGATAGTCCATGTTCATGATTATCCCAATCTACTCAACAATGCATCTGACTTAATACTGACCAAAAAAAGATAAAATGTAAACACACTAGAAAGAATAAAAGCCATTGCTTTTGCTCTGTATATGGGGGCTGTGTGTCCCTTTACAAAGGAGAAACAAAGTTTCTTCGTTCATTACCATCAGTAATCCTGTAACATCCTAAAAATCTCCAACATTGTGCCGAAATCCACAATACAAGAATGAACATTATCCATCTCAAAAAATACTAGGATCTGACTAGGACAGAAAGTTAGGGAGCCAACAGCAACCCTAAAACAGATTAGTTAAAAAATGGAGGATCTTATTTAATAATGTATTAAGATTACTGGTTTTTTCCCAGACACACTCTGAAAACTTAACATAATTATCAAGATCACGTCTTAACTCTAGTTTTCCACAAACTCTATTAAATTGTCACAAATTTTCAACCATATGTTTTATTTTTTTTTTCAAAAAAGTGCATCTTCAAAAGTGCTGTGCTAGAACATGCGAACTCCAATTTTGCATGATATCTGTGAAAAAATTATGCTAAGCAATACAAAAGTGCTATCTTCCTAAAGAATGTTCCAATTACCAAAACCTCAGCTAGAAAACAAAATCATACTTAAGAGTAATGCTTCCAACATTTAACTTAAAAATAGTGCATCTTACCCCCTGTTCCAAGAACTTTCAGGAGCTCAAAGTTTTCAATGCCAACTTTCTCTGCATGGCCTGTCAAATTTGCTGAAGGAAAAAAAAAAGTCACATCAGATATGTAGTACACCAAAACATCACTGACATCCTACTACAGCCTCAGTAAAAACAAGTTAGCAGACAAATTAAATAAGCAGCTCTAAGATGACATCCCAATTTCATACTGTATTCAACTTGAAAAGCAAGGCAAAGCAATTTTCTTGCTGCCATCAGTGTACCTGAGGGTGTAAAATCACAGAGTAGCAACTGAAGCCCATCTAGCCTGTATACATCATCTTCCAGTGTATCACTGGGCACCTCTGAAAAGAGTCCAGTTCCACCTTGTCTGTTAATCTCCAACCACTTAGTTACAGACAGCAAACAGGCCATCCCTTAGCCCTAGCACCCTGAATAATCTCTTTTTTTTAAATTATATGCTGTTTGGGATGGCAAACAGAGCTCCAACAACTGTTCATGCATTTAACACAGGATTGTTAAGGATCCTCCATTAGTATCAAGTAGAAATGACCTTAAGTCTACATAACTCACATGTATGAAAAAATCTAAGCTGCTACAGAGTTGTGTCATTTGTTGCACAGTCTAGAAGCACAAGTTTCTATGTTTATACAACTATGTTTATACACTTTGAGTACTTATTTTGTCTAACATACATTTTTCTAAGCAGGGATGTAAAGATCTCTGTTAAAAAAGGGGTTGTGCAAGGTTGGTTTATTATCCATTGCCTTTTTTTTCCTTTCCTAAGCTCCTATAAGAAAGCCTTAAGCAGTTGCCAATTTTTCCACCTTTCATTCCAATCATATTATGCATCCATTTGCATCAATATGACTGCAGACCATTCAGCAAAAGCCCCCACAGAAATGATCCAGGCTAAAAAGCAGCAAGACAAAAAAGTAACTAAGTTTGATAATTCACATCCAAGTTCTGTTCCCCAACCCACTTTACTGAGCAGCTTCATAAGCACAAGTAAGGATGCAGCTACAAGTAGCAAGTCAATATGCACCATAGCAGCTGAACTGAAGCTTGCTGTACCACTTCTGATTGCAAACAGAACAAATACTCCCACTAGAGCTACATTACAGTCACTGCTTAACACAGTAGTAAGGAAGTCACACTCATGTGCCAATAAAGGAGTTATAGCAGGTAAGGCAAACCTAGACTGAGTTAGTGTCTATACAATTAGGGTATGTTGTGTCACAGAAAGTAAACTATCTTCAACAAGCAATTTCATATTACTCTTCTTAACAAGTACTGAAAATGATACTCAACATACACAGTTTCAAAACATTCTCTTTCCTGCTAGGGACATCAGAAGTCACAGTCTATTCTAAAGAGACTGGAGTTAGAGTTTCCATTTCTTATTGGAGTAGACATCACTGAAGAGATTCAGGACACAGAAATTCTCTGGACACCAGCTAAGTAAGTGCTGAACTTGGGGTGGGAAAGTTTTCACTTCAAGATCCATCGATTTGGGTTTTCCATGATAGTAAAACCTTTCAGAGTAGTCCATCTCACATCCTTCAAGAGTGTCAGAAGAAGGCTTTTCAGTTAAACACCCTTCTAGAAAATAAAACAGTCACTTAATCCTGCCATATTCTTGGAACTGAATAGGAAGAGTGGAACCCAGCGAAATGCTGCATCTCCAGTAACATGCTGAAGATTTGCAGGGCTGGCTGTGATCCTAAAAAGAGATCAAGTCTTAAAACTCAATCCATTGATCTACACAGCACCATAAACTCACATTCAATTACATTAGTAAAACCTTTTCCACTTTCATGAGGCTACACAATAAAAAGTTGAGTGCTATCTAGTCTGAATTACTGTGTACTTGTTTTAATGTACACTGTAATTTTGCACTGTCCACATAATTCCATTTTTACTTCCACTCAGGATGCCTAATAGTCTCATCCTAAAAAAAAAAAAAAAAAAGTGTTGAAGGCTACCATAATATTATATTCATAGTAAAAGGAGAAAATTACACCACAAATAAACATATGATGACTGCAAAATAAGACCCACCTCATTCTTTTTACATTATACTGAGGAAAAAAGCCATCCCACAAGACAGCTAAAGGATGCTACATGACACACACAAGTAAGATAGGACACTTGAGACACAAGTGTCTCAAACTCTCTCACAATTACTCCCCATAAAGCAAGAAGTAAAATTATCCTTAATTTAAAAATAAGAATAACAAATCTTCAAAGCTAAAAGAAAAGATTAACAATTGCCAGAAAGTGCTCCTCCCAATGTTGCCACATGGCAATGTTTTTGCTCCAAGAGCCTCAGTTGCAGTGCTCAGTCCAGCTCTGAAGTCACACCACCAGAAAAGCAAGCTGAAGAGCCTGTTTCTGCCATTTTCCAATGATACCCCTAAAGCAGGTGCAGGCAGCACTTTGACGCTCTAACAGAGATGAAGTGCAGTTTCTCCAGGATGAAAGCTTTCATTCCAACATTTCCTTCAACTTGCTTTCAGAAGCATAAATCTCAAAACATCCATTATTCTACTCACCACTCACTCCCAGGAACTTGAGCAACCATTTTTGGAGGACCTTTCACCAGGAATGCTCTCTGCAGTTAGGAAACTGTTTCAAGACTGAAATGTTTTAAAGGATTGCAATGACACCACTACTACTACTGACAGAACAGTGAAAGGCTTCTCACACCTCACAGGCATCACTGTGCTGGAAATGGTATCAGAACCCAACCCAACAACTGCCTGTGCAAACTGCACAGCCTATCTGTAAAGATTGCAATAGGATGTACATTGGTGCACAGAAAGCCGTTTCAGAAACAGAAAATTTACTTCTTTACGCACTTTTTTCTTCAAGTGACACATCAGCTGAAGAAGTGCACCAAGGAATGGAACAAAGTTTGGATAGGAAGAGAAGTATTGCCCAAGCCAAAAAGATGAGAGTTTCTCCACAAATATGAAGCTACACATGACACTAAAAGGGATGGTTGTACATAATGGGGGAAAAAAAAAAAGCTAACAAATCCCCTTGGAGACTAGATCACAGCATAGGGACATAATTAGAAGAATCCTGCATTGACTAATGTTCTAGTGTAGTCCACACCAATCAGCATTGCACCTCCATGGTTAAAGAGTATGCAGCTGAGGGCAACAGCAAGATATAACACATCAACTCAGAAACAAACAGTGAATGGAAAGGCCAGGACATCATAGCATCCATAAAAACAAAGAGGAAACAGATATATTAGTCACAATCATAATTTCTGAAGGTAGAAAGAAAGTAAATATCCAGAAATACTACCACTGCAAAGACAAACCTCCCTCTACACAGAACACCAGTGCATAAAGACCAGTGCTGTCATTTTCAGTCCCCTGGAAATAGGGCAGTCTGTTTATCCAGAATAACATTTCTCCTTGATTGAAGATCTCTAGATGATGTAAGAGACATGACTGTCATCTGCACTAAACCTGAACTTTTAGATGGCCAAGACTGAACTAAGAACTGTGCAAGCTGGTACTGTGCAATGATTCTATAAGCTTTTAATTGCACTTCTATGATCTTGAGAAATAACATTTCAACAGTGTTTATTTTCAAGTTAAAATGTGCTCTGTCCTCAGTTTCTGGACTCTACAGCATGCAAGTTTTGAAGCACACAAACAAAGCTAGAGCTTTCTCCATTGAACTCGATCAAGCTCTGCCTGAAAGCTGAAACTTGTCTCTGCTATTCTCTGCTACACAAGACCAATCCTTCAGTTTTATTGAGCAGAACAAGGAACCTCAGGCAATTTTAAGAACAGAGAAAAGAAGGAAAATGAGACAGAAGACATTCTGCAATATTCCAAATATTAGGTTACAATGTGTAGTATCAGTATCAACTTGATCTTAACCTGTTACTTCAGAGAATGGACCATGCCCACTCATCTAATAGATCTACTTAAGACACAGCATCAAAGAACAAATGTTGTTTTAAAACACAATGTTTATGCCTTACTCAGAGTGGAGAGAGGGTGCACACTCCTTTCGATAAAAAAAAAACAACACTAGGCAATAGAAACTAGGCAACTACTATTTGTTAGACACTGAAGAAAATGCATATGTTTATCAGCTACATAGAGTTTTACTTTGTTACTGGTTACAGCAACTTAGAACTCTTTCTGAAAGAAGTAAAAAAACACTTCAGTATCCTGAAGTCCTTGAAATCTGAGAAACCATTGCCACCTACTAAGTGTCAGGTCACTGAACAAGAGCACCATTATAACCAGCTCACGGTACTATCCTACATGCTTAAAATGGAATTTAAAAACCATAACATCTTAAGAATACTTTTTGTAGGCAAAAGAAAGAATGTAGAGCAAAAATAAAATATACACAGAGTTCTGAACTCATGTCAAAGAAAAGAAAACCCAATTCATGTTGCTCTGAACTCCAGTGTATCAGTTGAGGTAACTGGGCTGGTAACTGCTCATCCTCTAGAATATTAGATAGGTAAGACCACCTGAGCTAAGAAAAAAAATTTAAAAACTTCAGAAAAAAAAAAAGGAAAAAATTCAAGCTCTCACAAAGCTGCTGATCCCATTCTAGAAGGCTTGGAAGCCAAACTTTACACAGCCAAAGATGATGAAGACATCTGAAGTATTAGCTAATATAGTAAGTATACATGTATGCATAACAACATGCATGTATATTGCATGGAACAGAGTATGTGGAAATTAAGAAGCATAAAATGCTCTGGAAAACACAATAAGAAACTGTCATTGCCATCATGAAAACAGAAGATAGAAGAGTATCTCACCAAAGATATTACTTGCATATGGGAAGCTGAAATAAATACAAAAGTCCAGACATCTGAGATTAACGATGCAAACTCACAGCAGTCTGAACCAGAAAATGCTCCATGTTAAGATCCATTTGCATTCAGCAGCAGCCCCTCCTCTCTGACAGAGGCGACTTCACCGTGAGGTTTATCATTACTGTGAGCTGAATCACTATGAGGTCACCAAGACTGAACCCAGAGGCACCTCCATGGTCAGCTAAAAACTTAATGTGTAGCAACACTGTATGTCACATAATGGGGGAAAAAAAAAAAAAAAAGCCCCAAACAAAATTTAATTAGACAAGATGCTAATTAATAAAATTGCTATAGATAATCTAATGCTGAACAGAGTTGAAACAATCAGATATCTAAAGATTATGCATATCTTCTCAAACAAAAAATTATATCTAATTACAAGACATGAATCAACTTCAGTTTTCTCTGTCATTAGTAATGAATGAGAACATTTATAAAAATTCAGTCACGGGCACCTTGGACACAGCATCAAAAGTAACAGAAGACAAATTATTTATCAACAAAAAAAGAGCAACTGATAACTTACATGCTGATGGAAGGTATTAACATATTTGTTTATGCAGACATTAACCAGGAAACTTAAGAATTATCCTCTCCCAGGTAAAGTCTTTATAACCATCTGTCCAAGTCAGCATAAAATATTTACAGATGTCAAGAAAAACGAGAAGAAGAAACAGTCACAATAGATCCCAAAACAAAACACAAACCCAAATAAACTGATTGCAAGTAATGTGAGTCTTTCACAAACCAGGTCATCTGCCTATCTACAGACAGAGTCAGAAGCAAAGAAATCTCTGTAGAACTTGCACCTCATAGTTGGGATTCAGTGGAGGGGAGGAGACAGAGAGCAGGTTTACCATAAGATATCAAATTATGCAATGATGGGGATACAACAGAAATATTTACATGAAAAATACACTGGGAAAACACATCCTCAGATACCCAGGCTTTGTCATATGGTTAAGGAATTTCAGAAAGTGTTCTCTGAACTGCCTTCTGAATAAAATCCTAAGATCCATTAACATGGCATGTAAGACTCCTACTTCTTTTGTGGAATTGAGCACAAGCTTTTAAACCATTATATCTAGAATACATTGGATCACAGCTAACAAACAGGCTGACAATGAAGACTGCAACTATTAGTCCTCATTTATATTAGACATTTTGTAGAACATCACTGAAAAAATGACAGCAAAATGATCACTTGCACCAGACTCCTGCACAGATCATTTTAGCCAGGTTTGTTAGACTCCAAAGCCTGGAGGGAAGAAAAAAAACAAACAAAAAAATCCCACTCAACAAAACCAACCAAAAAAAAAAGCCACAAATACAACCCAGGAAAGATGAATAGCCATCCTTCTTCATAATCAAAGCTACCAGAAGATAAAAACCAAATTCCTACACTAGAAAGTATTTTTAGAAAATATTGATTATATAAAGAGTAAATATAGACATTTAAGTGGTATTAAAGATGATTAATAAATTTAAAATCCTCTTTGTAGTTCCCACAATCCAAGAAAACATGTATTTTAGTGTTCAAAAGAGAAAAGCAGAAGCAAAAGCAATCCAAGCTTTAAATAGTCAAATATTAGTACCTCCTAATCCCTAAACAATATACAAAAATATTCTTAATAATATTAACATATTATATAACATTATTTTATCATATAATATATTGTTTGGTATGTAATGTTAGACATATTATATCTATAGATTGTAAATAAATAAAAATTTGTCTTATAGAAAAAATTATTTTAAAAGTATCTTTTAAGTCTCATAAAGCATCCTTTTAAAAACAGGAAAAATAAAATACTCTCCAGGTGCCAGGTGTACCTCCACAGTAATTACTAATCATGTTTTTTAGTCATAGGAATTTTCACAATTCCCTAGAATGTAACATGAACCTTCCAGTTTACAAACAAATCCATTCTAATTTAAGTATACCTTCAAGAAGGTATAACTAAGAATTTGTCTTATTAAACCTTTTAGATAATCCACGTGGATTTTCTGAAGCCTTTTGTAGTTTCATACTGAATTCTAAGTTTGACTCGAGGGGGAAGTTCCAAATTCTTCAGCCTTTGGAGCTCTGCAGGCCATTGCTACATTAACTTCTGGGCTATACATGCCTTTTCTCATGCATGTCTGGCAAACTGCAAACTAAAGCAAGTTCTTTAAAGATTGTGATAACACTAAAACAAATCCAGTATCCTCTTCCAAACAGACTTGCTAAAAGGAAAACAACAACACTGTAAAGCAAAACAATCAATGTATATAGAGCCCACTGCCTGCCCATACATTCACGGAATGTCTCAAATTCCCTTCAAGATCCCAGTTGGGTAATCTCTGCCTCTGCCTGGGCAAAGCAGGGAGTTCACACGCATGCCACAAGATGGGCAACCTCCTAGGCAGTCACTCACACACACTGAAGGTACAGGATCCTCTGATCCTATTTTCCAGAAACAAGAGGAGATGGGGAGGAAATCTCACTCTTAACTGTTCTGTTTCCTTTTTATTTTCTGACCTCACAAGTATTTTCTTCTCTTTCCATATCCTTCTCTATCATGTAAAATGTTTCTTCTGATAGGCTTTATGTTTGTCATTGTTCAGCTCCAAAACATTACCAAGCAACAGAAATGTTAAGATGCAACAATGATCTATATTCAGTGTAAATATTATTTTTTCAAGGTCTGCAAAAAGATTAAAAGCTGCATTAACTGTGAAAGTTAGCCTTCAAAAAAAAAACAAAAAAAAACAAAAAACAAAAAAACAAACCCTTCCCCTTTACAAGATTCCAGAAACAAACGCTAAAGAACATGTAATTTTCTTATTATTTTCACTGGAGAGCTTCAATGAGAATCAGACTGTCACCACTTCCTACTATTTCAACTTTGGCATGTTTTTGCTTCTACTTCCTGAAAAGATTTCACTTTCCCCAAAAACTCACTTTCCTTCCCAAAGTGAGACAAGAAAGACAGTAACTATTCTGAAGTGGCTGAATTGTGAGTCTTTGATCAAGAACAAAAATGGTTCGGTTAGAAAAAGAAAAAAAAACTTGATAAATATATTAGGAGAATATCATTATTAAATTACACGTGTCCTAAAAGTCATTGTTTTGTTTCAGAACATCATATAGATACACACATATACACACAGAGCAGTGCCCAGTATTCGTAACAGAGCACATAACATGGTATCACACAGAGGCACTCCAGTGTTCCTGCCCTATCACTGACCCAATCTACATGCCTATCAAGTGATGTTTTTCCAGCAATTACTTTTTGGTCATACAACAGAGGAATTTCATGGCTCAAAGACTATGAGATATAAAGCTAAAATTAAACCTGACCCTACATATCAAAGCCAGCATTGCAATTGCAAAGTCAAAGTTTAAAAGAAGTCAAGCCATGGTATGATAGGGTTAACACTCAGCTGGTCTATGGAGCAACGGCACTGCATATGCTCTAACAATGCATTTTCATATGCCTCCATACTTGCTTGGAGCTAACAACGATCATCTGTTTCATTCTTTAAGATCCTCATTCCATCTTAAATTCAAATACTAAAGTATATTCACTTACTCACTTGACCATAATAAATTTCTGTCCCTAACTCATTAAATACTTTTAGAGCAATCCCAAGACCAAGTAATTGCAAATGCAGAGTGTAACTGTGGGTTTACCTGACTGATTTGAATTAGTGAGCTTGTAACCACGGGGTTCAAGTAACAGCTTCCACAATATGAAAATAAGATACTCCTTTTCCAAAGAAGCCACTATTTCTACTCTAATAGTAAATTCTTTCAAAGCACTCTGGAGACTGACCTCTTTTTCATCTGCCAACTGACAGCTACTTTTGATATGTAATTCTAAATGATGCAATTAGTCACAGAGCTAGCACCATCAAAGAAAGAACACGGAGATGAGGGGAACACTGGAATCTAAATAACACAATAAAGGATATTCAAGATATAGAACATATTCAGGAATTACAAAGATCCACTGGCCCCAAATTCTAGTTCTTGCCTGTCCTTTCACATTCTTTCCCAAAATTAAGCAAAATTAAATAATCATGTTGCATGCTTTAAAGACGTGGAGGGCTGACCCTAGCCAGAAGCTAAGCATCCACACAATCAGACCCAAAAAACACCTTTGAACATCCAAAGTATCCTAGAGCTTTATATATTTCTCTATCAACAGAAACTGACTGCAACTTTTCTCCTCAAATTATTGTATCTCTGTGCATTGGATAGACAAGTTCTGAAACATCATCTCCATACGTCTTGCACAGCAATGACACTATTGACACCTTCATAAGTAGGAGTCTCCCAGGAGTACACGACAGAGCAGCTCCCTCCTCCACCCTAGTGCTCCAGAAATAGACAAGTCATTGCTAGAAAGCATTTTTCAGAAAGCAGAGTTTTCTAAACACTGAATATTGATACTTCATACAGCTATATGATCAGGATTAAAATCAAAGTTTCTTATTATGCTATTAGATAGCCCTTTGTCTAGTTTATACAAGTGTGTTTATACCTCAAACTATCTTTAAAAACCAATCCCTCAGGGATACATGTACTCAACCTTTATAAAAGAAATCTAGGCATAGCTATGTAAATATATTAAATAAATCTGTCCCACTTCCTTTCCCCTTACCTTTTCCTCTTCCACACTTAAATGTAGCAACACCTATCGAGACAACTATGTTTTCCAGCAGCTCTTCTGCTTCTTCTTGAAAGAAGGAAACTACAGTCCCTTCGGTTTCTGTAGCTATCAAGAGACCGCCTCTTTTATTTCTTCCCTTCTCCTCCTCCCCCGCCAAGCAGCGGTGAGCCCTGTTCATCTGGGGCAGCTCCCCCGACCCCAGGACCGAGGGGACCCAGCACCATCACCTGCCTTTCACATCGGCCCATTCGAGAATGTCAACTACATTAACCCGGCGAGCAGCTCTCTCAAACTTTTGCAGTGAATGGGATAATATGCTTACTCTCACTTCATCATGGAGAAAAAGATGATGACAGAAAGTCATGAAGGACATGGGTTAACAGTACCTTCATTGTTATCAGTACAGAGAATACACATTCTGATTATGTTTTACACGCACTTCTAAACTGAATTAAAATTTAGATTTACTGCAGTGTTCAAGTTGCTTGGAAACTTCTGAGAAGCAGAGAATCGCTATTAAAAAGAAATAGCTCTTCCCCAACAACAACCTACGAAGGAGGATTTCTGTATCTTTAAAGGTCATACGTATTTCACATGTTAAACTAGTACTCCAGAGGGTCGTCAAGTAACTACCGAGCTACAAGAAGATTCATAGACTGAAAAGCCAGATAACTCTGCGGTTACGTGCACGCACATTCCCCTCCCTACAATTCCGGCATTTCACCGAGGTCAGAGAAAAGCTATCACATAAAACGACTTCATGTAGGACTGGAACAAACCGCCGCCCCCCACATAGCCATAGAAGTCGGTCAAACACACAATTTAAAAAAAAAAATAAAATTTAAAAAAAAAAAAAGGTTTAGAGAGCCTGGCTACTCTTTATCGCCTTCAAAAACGTCAAATACCACAGGGAAGTGGGACAGGGCAGCCAGGCATAGAGCAGAAGTCGAAGTGAACTACTTTTTTCGGAAATAAGAGAAGGCCCCCTCCCCGCCCCCATCGTACACGCTCCTGCCCTTATCTTCCAGCTCATCCTCTTTTTTCCCCCGCCACTGAGATTTCCCTGCTGGTCCCAGCCAACTCTCTCGGAGCTCCCTGCTCAGCAGTGTTTTCCCCAGCCCGGGCCGCCCGGGCCCCTCCACCCCCGCGCGACCCCCGGGCCCGCCCGCTCACCGTTCCTCAGCTCGTGCTTCACCGTGAGGAGCGGCAGCTCCGCTTCCCCCGAGGGTCCCTCCATGTCCTCACGGGCGGCTCCCCCGCCCCTGCCGCTCCCGTGAGTGTGAGCGCGGCGGCGGGGGGATGCCACCTGGCCCGAGACGGGTTCTATTTTCCAGGGGCGCTCCGGGGCAGAGGAGCCATGCAGGCACGCTGGGGGCTGCCGCTCTCCCCTCCGCCTTGTTGGAAAACGGGGGGGTGGGGGGAGAAAAACCCAAACCTACACCACCCAAC
>VZSR01000520.1:33865797-33994120 GCA_013398615.1 Brachypodius melanocephalos
CTACTCCCCGATCTTGTTTGTAAACATTCCCGCCCGCCTCTCCCGCTGCCCCTCGACCCCCTCGGGAGGGCGGGTGCTGGGCTGCCGAGAGGGGAGGGAAGGCGCTGATTGACCACTGGAGCTGGCAATCACCTGAGGGAGCGGCCATGGCGCCCTTCCTCGCATTACGGGCTGGTTCCACCGTACTCGAAGGGGGGAGCAGCCGTGGGCTGACCCACTCACAGTGGCGGCCGGGGGGGAGCCGGGCTCCAGCTTGGCGGGGGGAATGCAGCAACGGGATGGGAAGCGGGGTATCTCCGCGGGGGATTGCGGCGGGGCAGGGAGCAGCGAGGCACAGGCGGGAGGATTCCCGCAGGGCCCCGGCCGCCCGTTCGCTGAGCCGCCGCCTCCCCGCACGGGAGGCGCGGGCGGTGCGTGCGGACTGGCAGCGGCGGCGTGGCCGGGCTGGAGAGCTGCGGTACATCGGTATCCACCTGCAGCCCGCGGCCGTGCGCCACCCGCTCGCGTCCCCGGCCTGTGGGACCCCACAACACCGGAGCGCGGGTGGCGGAGCCGGGGCCGTGGAGGGGGTGGCAAGCGGAGCCGCCCCTTGGGCGGTCGAAGAGGCCGCATGTACTGAAGTTCAACAAGCCTTGGTGATCGCTGGAAAGGTGCATGGCCTGGAGGGTTATGGCAGCTCAGGAGGTGCCTGGCAAGCGCTTCTTGTCGTAAGGTGGGAGTGAGCGAAGTTGCTGGGTAGGCACATCCATGTGCCTGGTTCACCTTGCCCTGCCTGGGGCGCGTTGATCTGGGCCCTTCAGCTGCGAGGGGGACACTGTCCTCAGAGAGGGCTTTGATTGCGTCGTTGAGGGAGATACGGTTCAAAACACATCGGATCTGTTCATCTCAGTTAAGCCTCTCACAGTCTGTTATGTTTTGGAGGCAATCTGGTATTTCTTAAGCTGTTCTCATTTCCTTGCGACAGATAACGCAAATGACTTTTCTCGCCGTTTATTATTTACAGTAATTTTTGACTTTTTGCTCTTGAATGCCACTGATTCTATCCTTACACACAAGCTGCTAATTCACAATGCCGTGTCTCAGTAACAGTCTTCACACAGAGTCTAATTAAGTTACATCAAAGATCAATGAAATAAAATCTTATGTCAATCCATTATTCACATTCCAGTATTAAATATTTATGTGTTTGTACACATATATGTAAAAAATGCATGTACATGGACACATTTCTACAGTTTCCTGTGGAGAGATTAAGTTCGGCTGTTTAAATTTGGTGAGTTTCTGCTTCATAATTGTTGATATACCAGACCTCAGGTTTAGGGTGCCTTTGCAGTTGCCATCTCAGAAATTAATAGTACTACCTAAGGGTTTCATAGTATTTTTGGTGAAACTTTTGAAGGTATTTCCCACCAAGCACTGCAGCTGTTTTGTTGAGATATCTCCCTTTAGCATATGGTGCACACATTACTCCACCAAAAATGTCCATCCAGTTACTGTCTTTCCAAGAGCATTATATCAAGACTATAAATATAGACAGTCTGAACATGGGAGATGTTTTCAAACTGGAAAATAATTGATTCCCTAACTTTCGTCACATGTTTAAAAGCATCACTATTGCAGAGAAAGTAAATACTGTATCAATATAATATTAAGCTATAAAAGAGAAAATGGAAATATTAAACCGATTAAATTAATTGTTAAGTTTTTGCATCTTTGTAACTAATGGTTCCTCTACATCTAATGGGGACTGTGAGATTTACTTCTTCATTACAAGACATAACAACCACTTCTGATTATTCTGTGTCCCAGATATTTGATTTTAAAGAGACTGGTACTATATTTCATCCAGCGGCTCTATTAGGCTACACTTGGACTAACTGTCCCTGGCAGCCTCAGAGGAGAGAAGCTGAAATCTGACTCCGTTTACCAGCACTCAATGTGAGGAGTGCTGGCACTGAATCCAGTAGTTGTTAATAGTCTTGGTTTCAGATGTTCATAGTTTGACAGGCTGTATCTGCTTGTTTGCCTCAGGCTGAAAATTTCTCCTTTCGAATTTCAGCTAAAACAGCTTGAAAAAATGAGGCAATAACCCTAGAACCAAACCAAGAGTACTGATCCATGCTGACGATACATACAATAAAACACAGTGATTACTGTGTATTTCAGTTTAAGATGTGACTGGCCTTGCCAAATACTACTGCATGAACTGAAAGTTCTTTATTATCACTGAGGGATAACCTGATTTACTTGCAACATGGTCATTCCATTTAAAAAAACAATTAAGATTTTTTTACATAACACTGTAAAAAATGTAAAAATGTTTTTGCAGTGGGATTCTTATGTTATATCCAGAAACAGCAAAGCAGCCCTATTGAATACTTGGAAGGAATCCCACCTTTTGACAGACAAAAGAGCTGTACTTGCACTGAAATCCTAAACCTCCTGTCACTAGTCCATGAGTACAAGACTGTGCTCAAATTTTCCTTTCAGCTGAACTTTGGGAGCAGTGGAGGGTTAGACTTGGTTGTGTACTTGACATAAGAGCAGATCTGCCTTCAGTGGAATGGTCCAGGCATGGTGGGCTGGTTACACTGCCTCCATCACACAGCAGTGTCACATGGCTTTGTGGGTGGCTGTTAAAGGACAAAGTTCTGTCAGCCTTAAGGGTAGATTGGAATTAGAGAGATGGAAATATACAGGCTACATCTGAACCAGAAAATAAAACTGATGAGGACTCATTCTTTAAGTGTCAGGGAAGTGGCATGACATAGCATGGTGCAGCTAAATTCTCTCCCCTTCAAAAGAGTGGCCTTTCTTTTCACTGCCTCCTGGATTTGTCGAGACAGCATACCGTTATTGAGCTATGCTACCCTCCAGCTTGTATAAAGATATTGCCTGGAAGAACACTGGTCAGGGACCAAACCATTCCTGGAAGCACACCAGCAGTCAGAAGTATGGATAGTCAGGTGCCAGCACTCAGATTGGGCCTTTGTCCTGTTTAAATCACACCACAGACTGTCACAGAGTCAGATGAGGGAGGAAATTTGTCTCGAGCCTGCAGCCAAAGCAGCATGAGAAAGTCCAGGAAGAGTGGTGGCCTTAGATCCAGAGGGAGTACAGACTGGTCTGTAAGAGATTTCATGTTAGTTTGGAGAAGTAAAACTACCCTTGGTATGTAAACTCTGGTTTTAGAAGTGCAGTTTAACTGACTGAAAGTATTAGTTGCATTTAAATACACTTGTGTTTGCTGCAACACTGAAAAAACCTGCTGTTTGTATGATGTGCATACAATAAATTACCCCTCTGGTATTAAAAGGAAAAATATTTTATATTTAAACAATTAAAAGCTATGGGGCAGTGGAGAGCCACTCATGCTCCATAGTGTAAATGGTTTTTTTTTGTTTAAGCAGCATTTTCATATTCATGTGCACAATAAGAGCAACCCGACAGGTCAGTCAGCCAACAGTTCAGTGTTTGGGCTGAGCATGTGCTGTGAGTTTGGGAATATGGAGTAACACTGTTCTAAAGATAGATGTCCCTTCTCTACCCCACAACACAACTGTTCAAAAATATGTGTATTTACTTGCCATTCCTAATTGTGAAAAGAAGGAGGAAAAAATACTGTGGGAAATTTCGACATGAAAAGACATTATTCAACTTTATTAAAGAAAATGTCACAACATTTTCTTTTTGGTTCTAAAAGAGGTGGTGTGCCAAGCCAGTTTGAGGGCTGAGGTGAAATCAAAATGCTCAGTGTACAGACTTCTGAAAGGAAATGAGAGAGAAAAAGAAGGATAACATGAGTGCTAGAGCTGCATACTTCCAGGGTGCCAGGGCCTCACAGTTTCAAGATATTTGATTTATTTTCTTTCTGAAGAGGAGCTGCTTATGGAAATTGTAGTTTTTGTGGAGCTAAAGTTGAAGGTGTTTGGTGCTTTCTTACGGTCATTGAATTGTTACAGAAATAGGTGTTATTTTCAAAGGACAAATTTCAGAAAGCCAGACAATACAAAGTGTTCTGCTTAATCACTCCATGGAGAACATTTGCACAGCAGGGGGAAAAAAGACCAAATTTTGGAAACCACAAAATGAATTCAGGGAAGGACTCACTGTGAAAGACAAACATGACATGAAACAGCTTTTATGTGAGATTTTAATATAGTATTAGTTCTAGTTTTTAGTTTGCATATATTCTCTGATTTTTATCTTTTGTTTAATCTGAGTCTTTGATTGAACATTCTGTGCTTGATAACTGTTAGAAAAGTAGACTGGGTAGGTATATTTGCTGTTTAAAGTATTTTTTATGAAACTGCTCTGGGCAACAGTTTTATCTCTAAAACCACTTAATGTTTTTACCATGAAAGGAGAAGTTATGCTAAGCATCCAAGTCTTAATAATTCTCTTAGCGGAAGTGGTACAGCTCTGTCAGGAAGTGGATCATTTCTTGAAAGAGTGTATTTAAGTGTTACTGCTTCTAGGGTCCTGTTTCAGTATTAATTTCTTCACTGAAAAGTCATTTGTTTATTTTTTCTTCCTTCACTGTACAGTTGCAACTATCGTTATTACAGGCAGCACTTTCAAAAGGTTAATTACTAAAAGTCTACATGGTTGTAAAAGAGAAAAAAAAATCATGGTGCTCAATTTCTGATGAGGAAAAGGAAAATAATGAATGAATGCTGCTCATAGGGGAAAGAAAGGAGCACTATCAAATGAAACATAAATAGGGGTTTATTTCACATTTTGAACTGCTAAAGCTGCTTAAGGTAGGCAGAAATGGAATTTCTGTTTAATAAAAAGAATTGACTTTTGAATCCTAATCCTCACAATAGTTTGAATTTTTTTCAGATTTGTTGGAGGGAACACTGAGGACTGTTCTACATAACGTTGTCATTACACCTTAGTAATACTCACTGAGTAAACTCAAAGTCCTTTCCAAAAGACCTGCATGTGAATTCTCACTATTCTGAAAATTTACTGTCAGCTTTAGAAAGGAGAAGTTAATCAAGGTGATTTGAAAGCTAGTGATGATGAAATTAAAACTATTAACTCATCATGAAGATCGTGAGTACATTCTGATAGTTGCAGAAGTTATGGTTCTGTTACCCTACGACAGAGAAGGAAGCATAAACATGAGAAAAAAGTGTTTAAATGGCAGAACTTAAAGCTGTGCATTGTAGTTCTTAAAGAGAGTCTGCAGAAAAAGATTGAAAAGAAGTGCCACATAAAATGAAGGGGGAAGGCAAATTTTTGAAAAGCATAAATGAAAAATAATAAATTCATTTCCACAAGATTTTTTTTTCTAATGATGTATTTAAAGGTATTGCATCTGTTAAATTACCACAGAGCTAAAAGAGATGTAACAAAGTGAACAATATTACAGAGGTTCCTTTCCCTTTATCTTGAGAAAAGTTGTTTGATTATTGATTTTGAACCTATTCTTTTAAATTTAAGAAGATGTCTCCATGAATTGAAATAACAGAAGAGAAAGTCTGGAAACAAATGGATAAATTAAGATAATATGTTTCAAACTCCGTGTATCTCCTGAAGTTTGAAACAAACATAGAGCTCCTCAGAAAAATTACAAAAACTCCCACTAGTTTTAAGTACTGTATCAGGCGACTGTAAGACACATCTTAACACAGAGTATTATAATATTTTATAATATAATACAATATGATTTAATATAAACAGCATTACAACTAAAAACACTTTCAAAAGTACCAGGAAAATGTTTTGATGAAAAATTTGAAAGATTACCCTTAGTTTTAAAGAACAAAAATAAACTAAAACTTTAGAACACCAGTAGATAAATACACTTCCATAAACGTGGCCTAGATATAAAATACTATTGTGAAAAATTAAGTAGCAAAAATTATGATAGTGAATTACAAATTTTCAATACATCTGAAAGATGGGGATTTTTAACTTTATCTGCATAATTGATGTTGGCACTGGAAATTGTGAGACTTGGGACTAGAGCTAACAGGTAACTAATATTGAAGCAATTCTATAATTTCATTACTGTTTTTCTTAAATTTTTCATCCCACACTGATTTATTTAGGTACAGGATGCAAACTAGGGTATTTCTAGCTCAGCACTGCTGTCTCCAACACTGGCCAGGAACAGCTGCCTAGTGTCATGACAGTCTGTGGTTTAACAATGCAGTCCCTGAATAAAGACCTCCGTTTGTTTGCTTTCACTTTGCCATTTGCTAATTTCATCTGATGACCCATAATGATTTAGTTACAAAAGCGTGTTGAACAATTGATGCCTTTTAGTTCCTCCATGATTTTGTTGCATCTGTCTCTATTTCTCAGGCAAACCCAGAATATTAAGCAGTAGCTTCACCACCTAAAAATATCCAGTAAAATATTTACTGTAGATAATCTACTGTAGGGGTTATGCACCAGGCACTTGGAGTTCTTTGCGCTTTCAATAATCCATGCACAGCCCCATTTCTTTCATTTTTCTTAAGTAGAGGACTTCTAGGGGAAACCTAGATTATTTAAATGTTAGAACACTCAGTTTTAATACAACTTTTTTCTTTTTTAATGTAAAGTGTTTGCTGTGACAGTCTTTGAAGAGGATGTCAAACTCCCGTTGGTCAGAAGGCATTTTACACCACTTTTGTAAATTCCTTGGGATTTGCATTTTTTCTGAAGTGTTAAGGCTTCTATGCAAATAAGTGCCCCTTTAAGCAATTTTCCTTTGGCTGTCATTTATTAAGCCTGGCTAAGAGTGAGGTTTGGCATCCTCCTTCTTACAACATGTCACATTCAATCTTACTTTTCTGTTGTGGCTGCTTCCTAATGTATTGATGGGGAGCATGACAGCAATGCAGATTATTGACGTTGTAAATAGCTCCATTAACTCTGAGGTATTTCAACCCCCTCACCCCGGAGCATTTTTGAGCTTTAATAAAAATTTATACTAGTAACACATCTCTGTCAGTTTTGTAAAAAATGCACTCCTATTCAACCAGATTTTATTCCAGACTCAACACTGATTACAGAAACTGTTGTAAATTATTTGCTTCCCATTCAACTTAGTGTTGCCTTCCTGCAGCTCTAGTGAGATGCATCTTCAAATTGGAAGACAGATGAGGTAAATGCCACAGATTCTTAGAATTACATGTGATATGCAGAGAAGTTAGTGTATGACTGATGAAATCACTTGTTCTCTGAGTAACTGTCTTGCTTTAACCCCAGCCAAGCCCAAACACTGCTCACTCATTGCTCTACCAGCAGGATCAGGGAGAGAATTGGAAAGGTAAAAGCTGGAAAACCCATGGGTTGAAATAAAGACAGCTTAATAGAGAAAGCAGAAGCCACATACACAAGCAAAGCAAAATAGGAATTCATTCACTGCCTCCCATGGGCAGGCAGGTGTTCAGCCATCTCCAGGAGAACAGACCACCATCACAGCTAATGGTGATTTGGGAAGATGAAATCTGTCTTGCCAAGTGTGTCTGCCCTTCCTCCTTCTTTCACCCATTTTATATACTGAACATGATGCCATATGGTCTGGAATATCCCTTTGTCCAGTTTGGGTCACTTGTCCCTCGCTGTCTCCCCCCAGCCTCCCACGCACTTCAGATTTCCTTGGCAGCGTGGCAGTAGGAAGAGAGAGAAAGGCCTTAGCTCTGTACAAACCCTGCTCAGCAATAACAAAAATGTCTCTATTGTCATCGCTCTGTTCAGCCAAATCCAAAACACAGCCTCATACCAGCCACTGTGAAGCAAATTAACTATATTCCAGCCAAAAACAGTTGCAAGGCCCCAAACAACTCACTTGATGAGACTCAACAAGGCTTATGGTTATTCCCATACTTTGAGTTAGATTCATGGGAGAAATACAAGATATTCTGAAGAGAGCAACATAAAATGCTTCACTGGCATCTCTAGAAAATCAAAGAACTTTGGCAAAAGGTATGGAGCAGCATTCAGTCAACATTAACCACTTCTCAAAGTATTAACTTCACCCATTCAACTTAGTAAACTCAAAGTCCATTCAATCTTAAGTTACTCAGAATTCTACCAAAAGAGAAAAAAGATATTAAAAAGAACAAATATAGCTACCAACCCCTGGGTTCCAGTGGTGTTCAACTAATAGGAGTTCCAAGAAGAGGGAGGTTGAGACACACTTGGCTTGTGTTTGGCCTTTAGAAACCCCTTGGCCTCCCTGGGCCCTTCCCCCAGGTGGGACTGCCATTCATTTGGCCACTCAGGAGCTGGGCTGGGAGCTCCAGGGGCAGGTGTGGAGCGTTGCTTCCAGTGTGTCAGGGGTTGGTGGCCACTGCAGGGCTGGGGTAGAGGCCCAGGGGGGTGTATGGGGGAGGGCACTGCCTCACCAGGGAAAGGTCTGATCTGCCTCTTCCACACACACAGGGAAGGTTTTGAGCAATCTTTCCAGTCTCTCACACCAGTACAGAAACATGTATCTATAATGTGATGTGGCCTTATAATATCTTCTTGCCCAAGATTTTGGTTTTGGCAGTAGTGAGTTGTGAGATGCTTGACATTATTTTCCTGCTTCTTTAGCTAACAAGTTGATTAAACTGTTCCACTGTGCGACAGTATATTTCTTTAGAAAACTGTGATTAGTGGAAGTACTGCTTTGGTTTATGCATAAGAGAAAATAATTACTTTTGGATAACAAGTACCAAGAATTATAAATCATTTGAGTTTGGACATGAACCCACTGCAGTCCCTGAACACTATCCTTTGATGGATATATAAGGAGGAGATGGAGAGGATTTCTGAGGAAATCATAAGTCTCATTGCTTTGACAAACACCAAGTGTTAATCCTTTATTTAATCTTGTGTCTCAAGGCAGACCATACCCGTGTTTTCTGTAGCCTTTTATGTACCCTCTCTGACTTTGGATATGCCATGCAAAAGTAATCAAGCCTCCTCTAAGATACCAGTTGCCTAATCTTTCCAATGGCTCTCTTTGTCTGCAGAAGTAAATGCCTTCACACCACCCACACACCTCAGGAGAGCAGCCTTCCCTCCACTCCCTGCCTCTGCTACAGTAGCAGCGACATCCATTTGCCTTCAATTACAGAGTTAAGGATGTTGTTGTCACAGCAGAAGGTGGTGTTCACCGTCTCTCACATCATCACTTGTCTCTTCCTATTATTGCTTTTACCCCTCTATATCTAAGAGTGCATCCAGTTAGTTGAAGCTTTGGGCTAAAGTTGAATCTGGTTTGTCCTTATTGATTTGGTTGTTCTGTTTGGTTTTGTAAACTTTATTCCTGCTGGGATTCTTAAATGTGACTAATATAGAAGTCATATACTCTTATTAAGCCAGAGCCTTTTCTAGAATAACCATAAAACCAAAACATTTAAAGAAAGTCTGCCTATCCATTTATTAATAATCATACCATCACTTGTTTGTAGAATGTTCACTTCTAATCTTCATGCATTTACTTTGAAAAAACTTACCTCTTGTCTTTCCTGATTATTTTCTTGTTTTACATCTACCTATTAACTCAACATATTAATGCAATAAATATTCCAGCCGTCAAATTACCCACAATATTCATAAGTTGTTTCAAAGAAGCCATGAGTGTACTCTGATTTATTACAAAAAGATCTAGTGAATTAATTCTAAATGTTATTTTGTAGGCTATTATCAGCAAAAGTTTCAATCTCTAATTGGAAACATACAGCTTTACCAACAAGTGTTCAATGCAAATAAGAGATTTCATCACAGTGCAATAATACTGAAGAGCCCTTGCTATAGCTGGACAAGGTACATGCTTCATGCTGACCAAGATGCAGACTCAGAACAAAAAGCTGCCCCCCAACATTTCTTATTAGTGTGCTATGATGAAAGCCCTTGGAAGACAACTGTAAACAGGGAAAACTTCGACTTTTTCACCAAAGCTGATAAATACTGTAAAAGTCAGAAATTGGTTGTCCATCAGAAGTATGTGTCTATTGGGTACAAAATTAGCCATCTATAAGTGTGGTATCCTCTGTATTCCTGTTTATTTTTAAGAAAGACATTTGACATGCTTTACTTCTGCAGAGCTCATGAACCCAAAGTCACTGAAGTTAGATGCGTTTTTGTTAATATTCTTAGCTGTTTTTAATGTACGTAGTTTATATCCTAAACAATGCCCACTTAATGTACTTTATTTCACATATATTCTTTTGTACACTTAGTAACGGTGGAAAAGTCATACAGTGATCATTCTATTCTTTGAACTACAAGTTGCTCATTTTGGACTTTTATTCTGTTAAATTAATTCAGTCTCGAAATAACTGTTTAATGGGAACAGTTTGCTTTATGTGATCAACCATGGAATGAATGCATATATATTTTTATATACATATTTATATACATTTTTCTTTGCATAGATTTTGAAACCAAGTACAAATCACAATATTTTCCTCTTTCAAAAGGAGTGGAAAATATTGTGTAATATTATCTATCCAAACTGAAGCTGTATCTACTCAGAATGCTCACTTTTTAAACTTTCCACTAGTGGGGGGGGCCTGTATTTAAGCATGCTAATTATTTGATGCAAAGGACACAGATTTGCTTATTTTTATATATGGTTTCATATTTTTTATATGCCTTCTGGTAAACTATATCTTTGATGTCTAGCAAGAAAGTCTCACTTCTTTCCAATCTTTTATTTTAATGCTCTTGGTGAACTTGCACTGCTTCTGACAATTTTCCCATGGACACAATGATTGTATATCTCATATATCTGCAGTTTGAAGTGCATAATAGATTTAAAATCAGCCTTGTATAGCAAGCTTTCTATGTCAAATTCAGTTAATTTATAAAGACAAGTATTATGAGAATATAGAAAAGAAATTTCCATTAGGGAAATCTGTCAGTAGAGAATGAAGTTTGAAAGTCATTAGGTACCATCATCTCTTCAAATGTTTTAGTAGTAGTAACTACTTTTTTTTAATAGCAGTCTCTTACTGCTCCATCAGTCTGACTGGAAATCACAGCAGTTTCTAGTAACTGATACCTGTGCATCTTCATTCTAACTGATTAAAATCCTCTCTTTTCAATCTGTAATGAGAAACACCATGGTCCTGTACTCAAATCATAATGTTCGTCTCTCTTTGCATATTATTAAAAATACTTCATGATAGCTATGACACAGCAATATATAAGGAAATTCGCCTTGCTCTGTATGATTTTTGTTTGGTTATATTTCCAAGTACGTGAACCATTATCCATTCTGTAGTTTTATTTTTTGCTATCCAGAAATGCTGTTCCTGTTTATACTCCATCATCAAAATTCCGGTGGTTCCAAAAATGTGTCTTTGTACTAATTATATTAAAAGAGAAGCTACCTAAATAGGCCTAGGTTTGAACCAAACTTATTGCTCCCTTTCCCCCACAATCAAAATTCCACGCATTTCACTAATCTTTTGGAGACAAACCCCACAGCTTTTCAGAGGTGTTTTTCAAATGTGAATGCTTTATTTTAATTGTACATTTAGACTTGGAGCACATTAATGCAAGCTGCTGAGTGCTTTTAATTTGTCTTGTCTTTTGTCACTGCATATACTGTGTAATCTGACCCTTCTTTGGGAGGAGATACTGCTGAAAATTGCTGGAACACTCGTGTAAGATGCTTGTCTCAAGAGAAAATATATTTATGGAATTAGGATTAAAGGAATGCCTGTGTTTGTAGATTGGATTTTAATACAAAGACAGTTTTGTTACTTTTAAATATACTGGCTTTGAAATTGAAATCTTGATTAAACAGTCCATGCAAAATTCTTAGCAGTCACATCTAGACAGTTTTCCAAGTAAAATAATTTAGGAGATAGCTGGTGAAATCCATATGAAGTGCTGCAAGCTGCAGTTATATGGGATAAAGTCCACTTGGATATCAGTTTTTACATTAACTTTACAAACAAATAAATGTCCCTTAGCTCCAGAGTTTCTGAGCCAGAGGTCATGAAATGCTGGAAGGATAAACCAGCTAGGTTTTGTGAATGTTTTCTCTACTTTCGAGCTCTTCCTTGGAGTATGCATTATTGATCACTATCAAAGTCAGGATACTGGGTAGATGTAGCTTTAATTCTATCTTCTGAAGAATACTGTTTTAGTAATATTTGGAATTATTTGGACTTTATGTATATATTAACTGTACCATGAAACTATTCAGTCTTTAAGATGTTACGTAGAAAATTGAAAACTGAAAATGCATTTCAGAGAAGGAGGAAAATTCAGCCAGGTGGAAAACTAATGCTCAAACAGACCTTTCTTTTCTCATTTGAAAACAAACTGAAACTTAGCACACTCCCCATACTTAGGATATATAGTAAGTTATGTGAAAAAAATTCCAAGAACAAAAATGATTACTCTTTTAAAATGCCTCCTAAATAGTAATATCAGAGAATGGTTTGGGTTGGAAGGGACCTGGAAAATCATCTAGTTCCAAACCCTCTGCCACGGGCAGGGACACCTTCCACTAGACCAAGTTTCTCAAAGCCCCTTCCAAAATGGCCTTGAGCACTTCCTGAGATGGGCAGCCTGGGTCAGTGCTTCACCACCCTCTTGGGAAAGAATTTCTTCTCGATATCTAACCTAACCCTACCCTCTTTCAGTTTAAAGTTTAAGGCGTGTTATTACAATTCTCAGGAAAGAATTTCTTCTCAATATCTAACCTAACCCTACCCTCTTTCAGTTTAAAGTTTAAGGTGCTTTATTACAATTTCCTATCTGGCATGTATACAGGAACCAGGAAATAGGATCAATGGTTGCTAAGCAGAAAAAACAGAGCTGAACCTTATTTCTGAACTGTATGGTTCATCAGTACTAGTTGTAACTTATATCAATGTTGTTAGCTTGTTTCATATACGTGTTTATAAAAAGTAAGTGTATTGCTTATATATTTTTCTGTCTTTATGCTAACTTTCCTATCACATCTTTCTTTACATAGCTCTGCATATAGGATATAGCTTGTATGCAAACATATACGCAGCTGAAGTACAATACAGCAAATGTTTAAGCACTTCATCTGTCCTTGAGCTCAATGGGGCTAATTATCTGCTTATCTCTTTTACTTATATTCATAGAAATACTAGAAGTCTGAGTCCTTTAACTGTGATCTCTATGGTAAGGTTTTAGGCATATTTACATCTAACATATCTGGGAACAAAACGCTTAAAAAAATTAATAGTAAAAGCGTAAACTTCTATACAAAATATAAGCTCAACTTTTGAATTAAAGCACACCAAGATACCAATCACTACAGCTTATTTATATCTTTAAAATATAAAATGAGGTGACTGAAGTGTAAAACACTTTCAGCCCTTACTTTCATATTCTTTGGTAATGAAAATCAAAATTATAACATCAGTGTCCCTTTTAAGCCAGCTAACTGATGCTGCAGCATTATGAGTCATCTCTTTTAACACCAAACTGTTTTTTTAAAAAAAAAAGTTTTAATGGTGATAAAAGGTTTGAGAGTGATATGTATACAAATCTTACTCTATTCATGGAGCATAGGAAAAAGCAGTAAAAGTTCAGGATTAACTCTATGAGCTAGAAAGGCAAATGCATTTTTCCTACATTTTGATCTCTTTGCTGATACTACTGGAGAACACAGTGGTTTGAGATGTTCATTCTGCCTGCTGTAACTGCACTGGACACAGTGGTATATTGTATATAATTGTGTAAGGCACTGAATAGCTACAGAGTGAGATCTGTCACCAGGAACTTAGATGTGAAGTTCCTCACGTGGACAGTGCTAGGACCAACAGCAGATCTGCTCTGCTCCCTTGCAATTGCTGCACGGTCATGGTGCTGCTGCCACCAGTGGTACTGCCCCAAGGGTGCCATAACAGAGTGATTGCATCAGAAACACCCACATGCTGTGGGATCAGGCTGTCCAGGACAGTTTGATAAGGGCCTATATTCTTTCAGGCCCTTAAAAGTAAGGTAATTAGGAATTTTCTTTTCAGAACACAATGCTTCAGTTCAAGCCACCTTTCTTCTATGCAGTAGGTGCTATGCCAGCCTTTGGCTATGGTGTAACATTCTCTGCTTTGCCAAGGGTTGCTGTGGTGGATGAGGGCAGTTACCCAAAGCAAATTATATCATATACTGGTCTTGAATGACTGTTTTGAGTTCAGAAATGGTGATGGCAACTGTTGGCACTCTGCAGCACCAACACACCACTTGCAGAAGGTCTCTTCCCATGGTCAGCCTGATTGCCACTTGCCTATATAATTACTTAATTCCTGATTCCTGTGGATGACTGAACAATCAGGTCAGTATAGCTTGGTTGAACTGCCACATCATCCAGGTCTTTCATCACTCATATTACTGTGGAGCTGAGGTCCTCAAGGATTCACATGCTGTAGAGTTTCATAATTTCTCTGTATAGGCAGGGGAAGAAGAGTTAGGAATGATGTAGAGATCTTCATTCAAGGCACAAGGGGCTTTGACTGTTCAGGATTATAACCCATTAATTCTACAAGTTCTTGTTCACAAGTTCAGGGACGGTGATGATTGTTGTTGATTATTTATGGAGTCTGTGATGCAGTCTACAAAATAAGTATGTAACGTCTGTAGTTTTCAGAGCTTGGGTATCTTCACTAGGGACAAAGCAGCACTCTCTTCTCCAAAAGGACTGTGGTATTGTCAGCCTTAGAGTTCGTGTCTAATTACTGATAGCACTGCTCATTGCTGTTCCTTCTGATCGTCCTGCTCTACTAAGTGTTGGTCAAACATGCCCTGAGCTCTTGCAGATAGAGGGCAAATGTGTCTGCAGGTATCTGGTTGCACCAAAGAGACCATTGAGGCCAATTTCCATATCATCATGACAACTATAGTCACCACATAATACCACAGTTGTCAGGTATTCATTAATGAAAGCATAGTAATGCAGCAATAATTTGTTTCCCTTACTTGGAACCTTTCAAGTTAGAATGGATGCTGCAGAACAAAGTTGTCCAGATATCCTTGATGCAAATTAATGTTTATTATGGGGGCAGATCCAAGAAAAAATAGTGGTCCAAATGCAGACCATTTGCTATCACATAGTACAGTTGCTAACAGCAATTTACCTATACTTACTCCTGAAAGTTGCAGTATTCTTGGAGAGGTATTCTTGCAGAGGTATTCTTGGAGATCCTGCCACAGATTCATCTGATTATCTGTATAGCACTACTTAGGCCTGGAGGTTCATCAGGGAAATGACGCTCTGTCCTTTTGAGTTGTTTCCAGTACTTCTGGTTCTTGGAGTTGAAGGAAGCAGTGGAACGATGAAAGTTAATGTCTCTTCATCACAGGTACTTGTGGAGGCAGAGATGTTTGTTCTTGGTTGTTTGGAGAGGTGCAATTCCCTGGAAGTTCCCCACACACAGCCTACTGAGATACCCACATCTCAAGGACACTAACTTTCTGTAAACACATGGGCTGGAATAATTTCTTTAGTGACCATCGCTGAGGAGAATTGCTTGGTGAGCAGTGTTGGGTGCAGTGACAGCACCTGCTGGCAGACATGAACAGAAAAGGAATGGCGTCATCCTGGAGGTAGCCTGAAAGACCTGACAGCAGGAGCATGACATGTTTTTTGGGAGTATGGTTCTATTTTTATGATGTGTAGGTAGCAGAACCTCACTCAGCTGCTTACCTTCAGACGGAATTCCTTGGTAGGAATGAGCACCCCGTCAGCCCTGTGCCCATGCACAGTGTGACTGGGTGTAACCTAGGTGGTGACATATGTTCTCTTATCAAAACAAGCACCTGTGGCTGCTGCCTTGCCCACAAAGAACTACAGGTCGCTGTACTTTGTCCTGTGGACTTCCTCTTTCCTTCTGAGTAAGACTGGAATGAAAAATTTCCCTCACTGTAGGAGTTTTTGTGCAGCCAATGCCCATCACTTTGTCTGCTGTGTGCAGTGCTAGCTGACCAGTGCTGCCAGAGGTATGGGAGAGGCTGACACTGGTGGCCTGCAGCAAGGTCCCCCTGCATTCTTGCGCTGTCTTGGTGCCAGAAGAGGCCAAGATAGAGAACTAGTATCTGGACCCAGCCTGAGGAATTGTGGAGCAATTCTGAAGATCTGTAGCTCAGCATAGACTGGGAAACAATATTTAAATACCATCCTCATGCCCTCATGGTATTTTCCAATTTCTTGAAGTTGAATAAGTCTCTCTTGTCATTTTACATGAAAACAACCTTTGGTGGATTATTTGCAGTCTCTTCTTGCTGCTGGTGAGTATTCCGGTCGGCAAAGTCCAAGGCATGAATATAGCAGTTTTAAGTCTTGATGAATTTCTTAGTTTCCTCTTAGGTGTATACTGTGTCTTGCCAAAGGTGCATGTAAATGAGGTGGCTGTTCTAAAACTTGTTGGTCATATGTATTTGTAAGGTGATAAGGCAAGAATGCAGGTATTAGGATATGACCCAAGGAGTTGGAAGGGTGTGTGAAGTCATGAGGGCTCATCCTTTGCATGATAAAAAAGCCTGAACAACTGGGATCTTGCATAGGTTGTGCCCATGCAAGGGCAGGGCCCAATATGAACTGTTCTCTAGTCTCTGCCCATATTTCTCCACCTGAGAAACAATTTATTTTGTCCCAGAGCAGAAGCTGAGTGTAAAGTAATATCAATGCAGTGATTGCAGCAGCATACAGTGCTGTCTGAAATGGCTGCTTTGAAACTGGTAATTGCTTTCTGTTATTTGTTTTCAATATACTAAGAGAAAATAGATGTTGTGTACCATTTTTGCAAATAAACAGGATTGCATCGAAGACATATTGATTCTGTCATCAATTTCTGATACTGACATAATCTGCAGGATCTCAAGTATAGGCTGGCTGCTTTAAGCAGCAGACGGAACACTAATGGAATCTAATTTGAATTTCTTTTTGCAGCCCTCATCTGAAGGTGCATAAGCTTCAAAGGCAAATACCCTATATTTCAAATTTAAAGTTAAGTAATAATTTGCTGGATGAACTACTGTCTGAAGATACATAACACACTCCCCTTTCAGAATGATACACAAAGATCTTCTGTACTTTGAAATGATTCATAGCAGATAGGAAGAAAAAGGATCATTAATTGATTCTTCAAATAAAAGATCACAAGTGTAACTGAGAGACCCTGTTAGAAAATCAAATGGACTAAATTTTCAGAGAAGCTTGTGCTTTTCACAGAAGTCTGCTGGCAGAATTTCAAATCAGCTTGATGATTAAACAGCAGGTCATTTAAAGTGTGTTTACGTTAACAAGCTTCTGTAACCATATTCATACTAGGACAAGGCATAGTACACAAAGAGTTTGTTATATTATAATTAGTTTAGGTTACTTTCCATTATGTATTGGTAAAGGCGTGACAATATCTAAAAAACTCTGCCCAGCAGTTTTAAGTAGTGACCCTTGCACTTTTATGGCCCATGATCCCATACATGCCACCACCCTTTCTTATTATCAAACTTTAAACTGAAAATAGGACAAAAGTGATATAAGCAATGCAAGGTTGTATTTTGTAAGAGTCTTTGGGCTCCTTGCAAGCAAGTTGCTAGATTACACTGCATTAAACCATATTCTTATTAGTCTATCAGTGCCACTGGAGAGACAGACCTGCAATTCGTAACACCAGAAATTGGTGTTAACTACTTTGCAGTGTTCAAACCTGTTTATTACCCTTACCACCCATACATTTACAGGCTGTGTATTCTCATGTGTTGCGTTTTTGAAACCACAGAAATGCTCTTTTTTTTACTTCTATTTCATTAATTCACTTGATATGTGTGAAGGCAAAGTATTCACACTGACACTTTTGAAGAATGTTTTAATCCTTTGTGTAATTACATAGTTTCTTGATTCGTTTTTATCTGGTGTGGTTTAGCACAGCAGTATGGACCCACCCACTGCATCTCAAAGTATAATCTCTCTGACACTTAAATGACATTTTTCCATTTTCTTGGGTAATGAATAATTTACAATGTGGGCCTGTAAAGAATCTATGTTCATATTTAAATATCTGTGAAATTTACAGATTGACTTTTTCATTTTGAAAGCTCTAAGGTAATATAAATTGTTACTGCTCTTCCTTCTTTTTCCTGAAAGAGCTTATTGCAGATTGTAAAAACACTTCATAAACTGTGGCTTGTAAGATACATAACTTTGTAAGGCTGGTTGGTGCTTCCACTGACAGAAATTAAGAAGGAAATAATTAGGAAAACTATGCTTAAGCCAAGTCTGTCTGCAATATTAAAAGGGATATATAGATATATATTCACCTATGAGTATATGTGGGGTCAGAAGAATCTAAATCTTACAAGTCTGGAAAACATTTGTGAATTTATTGTGTATTATGATTTCTGATGTTAGACTATTTTGTCTCACACTAGGAACAGAAAAGGCTTGTTTAAGATTAAAAATTGAGAGGTTAAGAAGCAACTGAGAAATACATCAAATATATAAATTAAAAAGAGCTAGTGAGAGGAGAGAAGGCATCTTAACTCTTATATTGCTAGAGGATGCAGTCAGACAAACCAAGGAAGCAAGTGCTACAAAGGTCAGCCCAGCTTGGAGTTATGGAGATAGGGGTCTGAGCTCAGGGAGGAAAAGATGTAGAAATCAAGGCACACTGTAGATAAAGAGGAAGAAAATAAGGAATAGCCTGGAAGATGCAAAGAGGCTACTCTGTCCATCATACAAGTAATCTGAAATGCCGGACAATCTTTTTATTAAGTCTGGTCTGGAATTACATTTATCTTGTTTAATGTCTTCCTCTCAACATGCTTTTTTCCTTTGCATGAGTTGTGGAGTTTGGGGGAAGTAGAGCATATATTCTTTACAATCAGTTACAAAGGTGAGGCTTAGAACCAATCCTGTTACAAAGGTGAGGCTTAGAACCAATCCTGTTCCAATCACCTTGGCACAGCATTGCACTCAGTCACCTGTATTCAACTAGTGCTCTGAGAAGAGCATGTTGAAATGGTTGACTTAGAGTTTCATATGGCAACCAGGGATCACACTTTCTAATTAAAAAATATTCACCCTCCAAATCTGTCTTGAAAATTGTTATTGTCTTGGTAATGAGATATTTTGAAAATCTTCTGGGCCAAATTAATCAGATAGTATGTATCTGCTTAGTTCCACTGAAGTGGTGCTGCACAAGTATTTGCACAATTTTATGTTACTTATTAAAGCCAGACCCAAGATCTGTTTAGAACTTTTACCAAAACGATACAGTACTTTGTTACCAAACTGTACTTCCTGACTGCCACTTTGATGCAAAGAGAGTTTTTTCCTTGAATATTTATATGTATCTTTATAATATAATGTCATTGTAATACAATATTGTTTCTGACAAATTGATTCATTATTCTGAACTACTGATTTGGCAGAAGATAAACTGTCATCACTGTCTGATCACGTAGCTCCCTACATAATTTTCATCTCTTTCCAGCTTCCAAGTTTCATCATCCTTGTCAAGATCTGGAAGTGAAGCTCAGGATATGGTAGTGCCCACAAGTCAGTAGTGGGTAAGTGCTTTCTTAATGTCTCAGACAGAAATGTATTTTAATACTTATCCATTTAAGTTCAGTATGTAAAACTCAAGAAACACACGAAATAAATTGAACCTTCATGAAAACTCTAAAAGGAAAAGTGTTTACTGTGGTTCTAATGTGGAAGCAGATATTTAAGGAAATGTTCGTCAAGAAGGAACTTGATGATGCTTCAGTGCTATGAAGCTTTACTATATTGGTCGTTGGTGTTGCAAGTCAGGGAGTCTGATGTGACCAGCATGACTTAGAACAAGGTCTTTTTTCAGACTGGGTGCTTTAAATATGAAATTTGTCACTATGTAGCCAGTCAAAGACCTGATTTTCAGTTGCTGTTTACACAAGATTCTATCTGGTCTGCTTGAGATGTTCATTCCATTGAAGACAACACACTGGAAAGCCAGATTTAGGAGCGGTTTGGGGGGACACCACATAGGATGCCCTCAGGCACAACAGCCATTTTATAAGCTCTGTCAGCCTCTTCTCTTCTCTTAAGGCCTTTTTAACACCCTGCATGCTGTCTTGTGTCATGATCCAGCGTACCCCCCACCCCCACCCCATGAGGTAACTGATACTATCATTATCTGAAACTATCTCAGAACAAAGTAAAGGAATTAAGAAACCTCTGCCAAGGCACAGATCCTGCTAACTGATTAACCACTGTCTCACTGTTTACTTAGAGTGCTGCTTGAGGCCCCTATGAACTCAGTCTGTACACTTCATTAGGCAGAAAAAAATGGAAAAGATACTTTAAGGTGCTAATTACCTCCATGCTTTTCCCCAGTCATCCCAAACACACCATGTTCATGAAAGCTCCAAGGATTTTTCAGAAAGTTCTAGAAATGGTTGTGCAATCTAATCCTGACTATGCCTCCTAGATTAGAGAAATAGTGTACTGCATTTCCCAATATTTGTGGGCAAGTTATATAGCAAAAGCTGGGTTTTACTGTGAGCATCTCACAGTATTTATTGTCTATCCAAACTTAATAATTAGTAAACAAAATAACAGCACAATCTATTACAGATGTTGTACAGGAAATACAGTGATACAAAGTTAAAACTCAGAACGTTAATCAAATTGAATTTTTCCTGTTATTATATGAAATCACCACAGGAAGGTAAGTCTTGTCTCACTGTGCTTATTCAAAGTTAATGTTTGAATTATTCACTTTCTAACCAGTCATCATCAATAGTATATATTTATTCACAAGTAGCAGCAACAGGCCCAAGTGCTTCTGTATGGTGTATACAGCTGACATTTCAGCATTACTGATATTCATAGCCCTGTAGCTTATTAGTCACTTGCTGTCATATGAACCAAAAACTTTTAGGGGCCTAAATGTTTGCTGATAAAATCTCATAGGTACTTTCATTTCTGCTGCTGGGCACACACTTTATGAGAGGACAATCAGGCTTTCCCAACATCAGAACAGGGGATTTGTAACAAAATACCTAGCTAAAGACAGCTTCTGTTCCAGACTAGTTTTCTGACCTTCAGACTGTATTTCAAGTTCAAGTAAACTGGTAGTTCATCAGCAGCAGGCCATAAATCCTACAGATGATTTAGATGGTTTTAAAGATCCTCAGAAATAAAGAAAAATTTTCTGAAAGAAACTAATGAACAGATCTGGAATGTTTTATTAGAATCATTGTATTTAGTTTGAAATCTCTTGAATGAATCATTCCAGAGTGTTAGAAATTCTCTTTATAGTAGGAATAGTGTATCTTAAATTGATACTTATAGGCCTGAATTAGTGCTCAGTGATATCTCTATATTCAACTTATTGTTATAGTTGAAGTGTGCATTTGGAATTGTTCATGATTTTGTAATGAAGACTATTTTTGTACAGCATACAGAGTGGTAATGTAAAAGCAGTAAAGAAGAGCTAGAAAGTAGCTGCAGTTCAGAAAAAAAAACTTTTCTTTTGGTTGACAGTGTTATATAAGGATTTCAGAATTAAAAATAAATACAAAGTTTACTCTAAGTTTCAGTGCACCCAACTTAACCTTATAGAGATCTGCAAACTCTGGGAAACATTTTAGACAGACAAGGATAAAAGTATCATCTCAGTCAAAACATATCACTGCTCTTCAAATTAATTACAGCATGATTGCTCAGACATACAAATTTTCATACTACTCCACTCCACTCTCCAATTGTGAAACTTTGTACTATCATAGTTACAGAACAAAACTGTGGACCTTTAACAGAAAAGTTAACTTGTGCTAGAAGGGTTTAACATCTCATTATATATTAATTTAGTAGCATTTTTAAAAAAGAGCAGCACAGCTTCTCTCATATTTATTACTTCTTTTGAATGACATCAAGAATGGCTTGTTCTGAATTAAAGAAAAACTTGGAGGTTGGTAATTTGATTAGTTGGAGGATAGTTCAGTTTCTTTACCTAAAAGTGACCAAGGTTAAAATCATATGCAGCCAAGTTATTGTTTTAGCCAGACTTAACTCTTTTTCCTAATAGTGATGTAATAAACCCTTTTTAGTTATTAGTAGTTCAGGTTGAAAGAAAAGCTTTGTGTGAACTTTGTCTGGATTACAGAAAAATGACATTTTAAATCTTCAAAAGAAGTAAAAAGAGGCAGATATTGATTGTAATTAGAAACTTATTTCTGTACCTGCTCCAGATTTTGTGTCAAGTGACTTAAACATCTCTATATGTGCTTTCCCAGTGGAAGAATATCCAGAGGAGTATTCACTTCTGCTTAATTAATATTTGAAAAACATAATACATGTGAAATGTATTACAGTGAAATTTTCTGAATGTAGTTCTCTCTTTAACACAAGGTTGCCTTGCTAATTGTCTAAAAGTATTTTGATCAGAGAAGTAATATTATAGATTATACCCTGGTAGGTTAATCCACTTGTGCTTTTGCAATTTTGAAGTTACAATGTCTTTTGGAAAACTACTCTAGAAAATTAATAATTATCAGGGAGGAAAGAAATGTTTCGTACATTATAGGGCAGCAGAATTTTGCGTTTTGTCCCAAATGTTAAAGTGCATGTCTCAAGCTAATTTGTTGAAAGATTCGATTTGTGTATAGTCATAGAATGTCAGTGAACTAACCTTTTGAATTTGATCTCCCTTTTGAGTTACAACTTAGAATTTCCCAGTGATAATAACTTTGGTGGAACATGAGGAGGAAATGTAAGCTAAGTTCTCCAGAAAATCAGAATTTAAAATGGGGGGGAAAAAAGGCACTTTGTGTTTAAATTTATAATTATCTTTCTGTTAAGGATGAGATGCTTTTGACAGGAGGCTTGAAATCTCTCCTTCCCCAAGTGCTAAGAAGAATAATTCGTTGCAACAGACTCAGTATTAGTAATACTTCAGGAATGGCAGAAGGTAAGTAAACCTAACAGCTCTCTGTGCAAAGTGATTCCATACTATGGAATCATAACTAGATTCATAACTATGTGGGGTTTTGTTTGTAAAGGATTGAAGAAATATCAAAAGCACCAAAGTAAAACAGAAGAAAATTTTATATTCTTGGGTGTTTTTGAAATTACATTGTAAGCACCTGACTCTGTTTTTTAAATCATAAAGATATATCAGAAAAAATAAACTATCCTACCTGAGTAATGTACATGGAGTTTGTTTTCACTGTTTGCAGTATATCCCTCAGCTTCCAATTTTCATTGAGAAATGATGGATGCAGAAAATTTTTGAAAAATCTTTAACCAAATCTGGGGGTTTTTGCATGATATTATCACATTTGTAAGATGACCTAGTATGTTCTTCACAGAGACCTTGCTTTATTTAGCACATCAGATATGCTTTGGGCTACATTTAGAGACATACAGTTACAGGTGTGGTTTTCTGCTTCATTTGTTGCAGAAGGTGAAGATTACTGGGTCAGCAAGATTGGGAATTATAAGGGGGAGGGAAAAATTAGTTTGATAATCAGATAACTGAATGCATTCTGGAAGATTGATTTTGGTCTTGCCTCTCCTAGCTGGACTTCTACAGAAGCAGAGAAGTCTGTCATTGTTCTGATCAGCTTTAAAAAATAATGTAAACAAAAATACCATGGCAAAATGCTGATCAACAAAGCTGTGTGTACAATAGTAGCACTACTATTAAAAAATGTTAAGGGTCATTTTATAGAACTGTAGTGAGTCTTGAAATTGTGGTGTTCTTTTCTATTAGTTCCTAAATTGAAAAATACTAGTGGAAGACATTTTATAATGTTAATAATTTGCAGTTTGCCTCAGCTTCTTTTTTCAGTGAATTTATTGCTGCAATAGTTTTAAATGTATTAGTTCTAACATTTTTAGAAGTATTATTGACATACAAAACAAGTTCATGAACAAACAATTTCATTATACAAAAAGAACCATTGTAACAAATTGTCTTATGTTGTTGTTATCCAATTCTTTCTTAGTGTCCTCATTGTCATTCACCATAGAAATTAAAAGCCCTTTCTAAACTTCTCTGGACTGGGACATGGCTGTGTTGAATTAATGCCTGGGTTGGTCAGCACATCCAGCTCCACTACCCTTGCTTGTGAATACGTTTGCAATGATGGCTCCATAATGCCATCACTCCATAAGTGAATCATCAGAAGATATAGGTTTCATGTGTACAAGAAATAAGGATAGCTATCAGGAGGAGCAATAAAGTTCTTAAAGTGTTATAATGAAGCTTCCCCAGTTTATCAAGTATTTGCCTGAAGATTCAGCCTGTCATCTGTAACTAGTATGTGAAATTCAGTGTTGTCAGTTGAATGCCCTGACTAAACCCATAATTTTAAGAACTGATTAATATAACCACCAAAGCAGAAAGTGCCTGTGGATTTGTCATGGATGACAGGGAATGAAGTTGAGGGGTAACCGAATTTAGTGTTTTATTCAGTGGTAAATAGAGCATGTTTATTTAGCAAAAATATTTTTCTGTATTTAGCAAGACTCTCTTTCTGTATTTAGTAACTTCTGCTGGTAATAAAATGAATTTTTGTGCTGACTGCTCCCAAGAGAGCAGTTTGTGGACAAATTCAGTATGCAAATACATGCTTACCTCAGACTTTGCTTTGCATTTTTCCATCAGGAATAGAATTCTCTTTGGATTTCTTTGTTAGCTTTGGTCGAGAGTAAGATTTGGCTCATTTTCTACAACCTTTGAAGGCAGCTCATTGATTTCAACTAAATTATTGCCTCTTTGATGACAGAGTACTGCAGTATTTAAGAAAGTGAGTGCTTCTGTGCAGCCTCCTACTCGCCTGCCTGATATCAGACAGTAATAACTCTTCAAGGGAGTATCTGTACAGAATTTAGGGATTGTTAATTGCTGGGTTTATACACCCCACACCAGTTGTATTCCAAATTTCCCCTCATTATTTGAACAGTGAATATTTCCATTCAGGAAAGTTTAAATAGCATTGGTATTAACTACTATTGTTAAGAAAATTAATTTTTGCTAAATAAATGAATGGGACCTTTATTCAGTGGTACTCATTGCAAAAATGTTAATGTTTTTAGAAGTTATTTCATAGTAGTATTCAACAACCTTTTAAATCAAAGGTGTTTCCAAGTGAAGAAAGTGTAGCAGTTCTGTTTATTTTAGGGTTGTTTTTTGTTGTTGTTGTTAGAAATTAAATTAGAATTTTAATTAGAAATTACTGAGATGCAGTGGACAGTCAAGAGTTTATTCCTGAGCTGTAATAATACCTGTTTAATTGCAGCCCACATTAAAATTCCCTAGCCGAGAAATTTTGAAGAATGTGCTTTGGACATCAAGGTACCAGGAGTTTACTCTTGGATTGATTTATATCTTGGTGTGGTGAAAAATAATTGTGAAAATGTGGTATGCGATAGCCTTTCTTTAGCTCCAAGTTAACATTTGCAAATAAAGCATTTTCCTACAGAAGACTAAAGTCCCCAGTTAGACAAGAAATTATGCTTATATATAAATCAATAGAAATGTTTATTAATTATGATGTCTTCATAATCTGCTGCTACCCATGTCTGCCAACTGTTTTAGCTATAAATGACTTCACATATAGAGTGGGCCTAGCTATTTAATAAATTTTTAAAACATTTCAAGAAGTTTGATCTAAGTACAGGCTTCTGAATCAAAAATTTCCTTCAGGTAATCTTTATAAACCATCTAAAGAAATTCATACAGAAAAGTTATTTTTCACAAACAAAAAGCTGAATTAATAACCTGCCATTCCTTCCTTCCTCAATTTAAGGCTATAAACAGGCCAATGTTGTGATTTTGCACAAGTCCCTGGCTGATGACTTTGAGAAGTTCTGCCATGCAAATGATGGACCCCTGCCACTGCTGTACAGAAGTCAACCTGGTGACTGGAAATGTCCTACCCTGAGTAGTGATTCTGATATCAGGTAACTACAGACCAACTCTGCTGGCCAATATTCTGAAGTGAATGCTGGTTGTGATTAGGAGGATTTGAGGAAACAGCCCAGTTACACTGCTGAATATTTTCAACAACGTTCTTTTCTTGGAGTTATACCTTTGAGTGAAAACCATGTATAACAGCCTGATTATCTAGTTCTTGAGCCACATGCTATGATAATTGTCACATTACAAGTATTTCTCTAATCCAAAGGGGAAATTTTGTGTAATTTTCAAATATTTTGCTGTCTGAGCCTGCAGAATTCAATAGGGTTTTATATTTGTTTTATGTACTAGAATCATGGCCCTGGTGTTTGCCTGCTTTCTAATTTTTGGAAGCCTGAGACAAGATATGCATAAGGGGCCTTTACCTATAAAACCTAAAAAATCTGAAATGCTAACATTCTGTCTGCCAGCTTGGTTTTGTGCAGAATAAGATGTTCTGGCGGTTTTGCCTGTGTTTGTTTCGTTATTAGTCAGAAAGAACAAAATGGATAAAGCAGGCTGTATCTTGTGGTTTCAGACTGGGTTTATGTCAATTCAACCAATTCACCTTGTTTTCAAAAAATGCGACAAAGCTGTGATAACTTCTTATTTCACTAGAACTGACTGCCTACAGTACAGAAAATATGAGCATGGAGCTTGTACTGGATCACTGAAAAGCCTTAAGGAGTATTCTGAACAACTCAAGGACATGGTGACTTTTTATTTAGGCTGCAGCTTCTCTTTTGAAAAAGCAGTCCAAAAAGCTGGCATTCCTATCAGAAACGTTGAGCAAAAATGTAATGTAAGCATGTACAAAGTAAGTATATACACTCACACATAATCTTTGTTGTAATTTTGCCTGTGAGTTTTGCCCATATTCACATTAGGTGCATATACCTATTGTTCAAATCAGAACATTTTTTCTCTACCTACACAGAAACTTAAGGCATGTGCTAGTGCTGAGCACATGAAGATACAGGGTAAAATATTCCCAGCCTCAGTTCAGTGTAAGGCCAATCACCTTTTTTATTCATTTTTTCATGACAAAGCTTTCCCCATTTCCTGTGGCAGCCATCTCATTTGGATTCTGTTCTGGTTTGCCCTCTCTGTTTCACCCAGTGATCCATGCATTGTTCTGATCATGTCTTTACATGTGTCCTGCTCTCCATACCAGCTGCTGCTTGCAGTTGGAATATTCCTTTTATAAACCATGACAATAGCAGTTTCTTCTGTATGACAGCCACATTCTGGATTTTTCCTGTGACTGTAGACCCTTTAAACTGCATGTTGGCTACAAACCCAGGCTTCTGGGCCCAAAGATGTTCCCAAAGACTTGAGGTGTCTACCATAGCCCTGAAAATTATGGCTGTGCTCGAAAAGTTTGAACATTTTAATGGTAACAGAAGTCTTAGAATAATTCTGGCTCCAGTAAATAAACCGCTTAATACTGAGAACACTGAAGTTTGCATCTGCATGCCTTTTTCATTTAGTTTGGATGCTGTGCTACTGGGGAAAGGTTTTGTTGTTTTCAGTGTTATCCTTACACAATCTATGCTATGCTCCAGGTCAAAATGGAGGTGCAAACATATCTCATATGTGAGTCCTTCTACCAAGCTTAAAGAAAAAAATACAACTATGTATCTACTTCTGGCATTTCAGAATTAGAAAAATTTTATAGTTTATAGCACATTAATGCTGTGAAGAATTGCACAGTGTGTTTCTTCAGTGACAGGTGTGATTATTATTATCATTATAAAGACTTTAAATGAACATTTTCTAGATAGCTCTAGCTCTCTGGATGTCTTGTTTATGTTCAACTGCAACTCAGATATCTGACATTTTTTCCTAAAAAGCTGACCTGCTTTATTTCTGAATAGAAAAGGTGCCTCAGCCTCCCAGTTGGTGAGGATGATGAATTCCATAGAGCCTTTGTAGAGGCATGAAAGATTTCTATGTATGGATCTGTCATGCAGCTTCTGTACAAGTGAGTTGCTGACCCTGACATGTTACAGGGCACTACATTCAAGTACAGAGGGTAGATTCAGTCTAAGTAGACTTGTAGCTGTCCCATAGTTTTCTCTTAGCTTTTTCACTTTCTGTAGAGGGAACACATCACTGTTTTCTGACAATATTCAATATACACTGAGCTCATCTAGCTGTGTGCACCAAATCAAGAACTGCATTCAGCTGAAAATTTTAGTGATCTGTATGATGGAGCTAAATGATGGAATCTTAAAGGGAAAAATACAGGATGCTAAGATTTTTTTTTCAAAAGGATTTAAAATTAATGTTAGAATGCAGCCTTTCTAAACTCGAGTACAGCACAAAGATTTAGATTTATTTATTCTAACATTTTAGAAGTATTATTCAATATTCCTGCTAACACTGGGTTCTTTTGAACTGCCAGACATCCGTGCCTTGCTACAGCATTTCTATGTTTCACTGCAACTTAGTAGTCACAATGAGACCTATTCCTGAAAGCAAGCTGGGGGCAGCTGTGCTAGCAACATCTGAATTAAAAGAAGCCCATGGAGCACCAATTCACATAGGTGACCCTGGTCAGTGCTTTTCATTTCTCATTCTGCATGCACATGTGTATAAAAGTGAGGGGGGGAAGCATGAGAAGTGGTAGGACTGAAATACCTGCACCAGTAAATCTGTTTTAATCCTTTCTAATGGTCACAAACCTGAACATAAAAGGAAAAAAGGAAGAAAGAAAGAAAAAAAAAAAGAAAAAAAAAAAGGAAAAAGAAGGTTTTGAGTGGGCTGAACACAGATTTCTTAGATAAAAGATAGTTGTCTTATCGGACATAGATAAGTTATCTGGCAGGGGTGGTTTTGGTAAAAAGTATAATCACATTTTTCTGAAATGTGCAGTTTCATTTATATGTGAATAATTTCTTGCTGTCAGAGATTCCAGTGACAGGATAGCAATGAGTGACAGCATGGGAAGAAGTATGTGTGGATGCATTTTGTGTCTTAGTGGTTGAATGTGAAAGTAAATACTGCATTATTTTTAAAAATACTGAAATAGCATACAATGAGCACAACACTTAAGATGAAATGAATAGAAATATGACAAGATTTTTTTTAAAATAGAGTTTGAACAAAAATTTTAAAAAATAAGACAGGAGGCTGTTTGAAAAAGAACAAAACCAAACAAACACCTGTAATATGAAGAGAATAACTTCCTCCCTGCTGTGAGAATTTTGGTAATCATGGACTACATAGACAGAAGGATCACATTGCAGTGCATGGAAGGAGATATCATTGGTTAACACAACACTCCAGTAACATATCTGAGTAGTTAAGCCTGACAAACTAGTAATGTCATTACAAAATGTAAATTATCATATATACAGATTATATAAATTAATTTCAGAAAAGAGGCATATTAAAGCATCTGGAGAATTTAAAACCAAGGGAAGATAGGAAGTGCTTAGAATGACCCAGATTATTACAAGTAGGTGTTAGAATAAAGCAAAAGACAATTTAGTGAAAGGCAGCTAAGAGTGAGATGTATTTATCTAAGACAGAGAGGAAAAGAGAGATTGATCATTTCTCTAGCTAAAGAATGTAGGAAGTTAACACAGTAGAAAATGTGTTCTAGAAAGAACTCCTTTTGCATAGCAATCATTTATTCTTGTTTGCCAGTGCTGCAAATAGAATTCTTCTGTTGATCCAGAAGATTTATATTATCTTAGAAACTCAGCAGACATCTAACTTGCATTTTGTTGCAGAAATAAGGTAAATATATTTTTACTGGTGTTAACGAGTACAAAAAAGGGGAAATCAAGTCAGCTCAGCTCTGAGGATATGCATTCAAAAACAAACTAAATGTTCCACTTTAGGGAGATTTTACGCTCTTGAACTCTTAACTCAGTGTCATTGAATGGTGTTTGGGGTCCATCCCCCCAGCTTTGCAGTATTACTGCTTAATTAGAGTCACTCATGATTTCGTTTTTGATCAATTCCAGGTCTGCTGGGAATACAAGATCTTTCTAAACCAGACTATGGAGATCCAGTTCGCCTTCACCCTGGTGATATTCCAGTGTTTTGGGCCTGTGGGGTAACAGGAGTAGAAGCAATTGTCAACTGCAGTATGTCCTGCTTAGAGACTCTTTTTAAATTATCCCTCAAGCTCTTTTCTCGCTCTCTCTGTTTTAGCTTTTTTAAAAGGAAACTGAATTGGCTGATTAGCAGACTTGATTTTAGGGTAAGATAAAAACCACCTCAAACAACAGAAAAGCTTTTGGTAGGAGAGTTTTTGTTGTGAAATACAGGTCTAGTTTAAAGATAATTCTCACTGAATTTTCACCACTTTTGTGTATTTTAAACGTTTAAATCTACAGCTCTGGTAACATCAAAACATGTTTTTGAGCTTTATAAGAAACAAGGAGTTTAAAGGCAATAATTTTTAAGCTTCTTCCTTTTAAAATATTTTTTGTACTACACTGAAGTAAAGCAATAGTAAAGGAAACAGAAAAAAAAAAGGAAGGAAAATACAAAGAGAAGCCAGAAAGCTTTCCAAAATGTTGTCAAGAACTAGAAAATTGATTGACGTGGAAAAGAGTTCTTAAGTGTCTCATGGAGAATCTTGAGCTTTTAGTTTTCTCCAAAATTAAGTAAATGTGACACATAATGAAACTTTTTCATCTGCACAGTGTTTCTGCACTGTGTGCAGTCATTTATGCAGGCATGAGCACAAAGGACAAGAAAATGCAACAAAACCATAGTAACAGTATTATGTACTTCTCTAAGTCACTAGTGTGGAATGAAATACTGTATTTCATTCTTACTGAAAAAGAAGCTTAATAATCATAGGCAACATATTTGGGAGAACCCTGGGAGGTTATCTGCTTTGTCCTTCTCTCCTTGCAGGATCCTTGTGGTTTCTTATAGATGTTCACCTGAACTACTCTCAACACCTGCTCTAATATATTTAGCCCTAAGAGGAGCCTTCTTTCTCTTTCTTATATACAATCTCTTTTCCCCAGTCCTAAATCCATGCTGAAAATCCTACTCTTTCCTGGTTTCTTCAGCAAACCTTTTAATCTTCTTCTTTTCCCTCTTGTTGTAGGGAAAAGAGAGAAAAATTTGCCAATGTCTCTCCAATCTGTTGCACAAGTGGCTGTCTATCCTGCCCTTGCCGGGAACAGACTTTCACTTTTGTTTATTTCTCCATTTTCTGTATTAAGACCAGTTGTCATTAGTGCATTCCAGGAAATTTTTGGATAGTTTTTATTTTGCTGTGCTACTTTCTGAGCTAGGAAGTTTAAAATCTGCTGTACTATAGTACCCATATTTTAGATGAATCTGCTAGCTTGTCACAAAAAACTGTCTGTTCACAGGGTTTGGTGAGATATAGTAAACCTCAACTACCATCTTCCCCTGGTGCTTTAAATTGCTTGTCATAGAGTCCCAACAGATGCAGCTCAAACCAAGCATATATGTACTTAGGAAAGAAATATCTTTTCCATTTTCACCCTCCTAACAAACAAAGTCTTGCTTGTTTAAGTATACCAGTTATGATTTACCTAACAACGTACCGATTTTGCCAAATCAACTATTGCATAGATTAGGACTTCTGGAATCAAAATAAAGACAGGAAATACCCGTCGCAGGTAATGGTGACTTGGGAAGACAAATGCCATTACAACAGACCTTTTGGGAGGGTACCAGAGTTCCATTCTTAGGTTGCCTGAAGTTTAGACCAAAGAGGACATTGTGGAAAAAACTGATCTCAACTACCCACATGAACTTTTTAAAAGTGAAAACATTTTCAGATGGACATGTATACATTTCTTTCTCAAAGTGTATCAACTGCACCAGTGTAGCTTAAAATATCACCTGTTTTTATAAGTGTCATCAGATAGGGACTCTGTTGTTATATTAAGTAGCATTTTGAAATGTTATCATCCCTATAACTTGTTACATTGCAATAATAACATTTAACTGAAGTTTTTTCATTCATTTTAGGAGCTCCGTTAGCTTTTACTCATTCTCCTGGCTGCATGTTCATTACCGACCTAAAGAATGACAATGTCAGATCCTTAGGAGGAATTCCAGAGGTCCACTGCATCTCTCAAGATCCTCTGCATTTCAGTATTGTGTCAGCAGAAGCAGCCCAAAAGATAAAGACTCTAGAGACCCTAATTGGAATAGATCCAGGTATGAACAAAAACTGTCTCCCTTTAATGGATTCATTATGGGGTAGATACCACCTATCCTGCTTTTTAGATATTTTAAATTCAAGAGCACAGTAAGAATCTAAAGGTGATTTTAAGGATTCTTTACAGAATACAGTGAGTTTATATAACTAGGTCTTATGTTTTCTCTTACTGTAGTTAATATCAGAGTCTGGCCAAAATCATTCATTGTGGGTAATGGAATATCTGATCTTGATGACTGTATGCTCCCAAAGTATACAGAAGCAGACTGGAGAGTCAACAGGGAATAAGAACTGTTACTGAGTAAAACCAAAATTGGTATGTGAAGTACAGGGCACCTCAGCTTACTGGTAACAGCTACATGGGTATTCACTGTGGAGTAAATAGCACATTTCTTTACATATATCCATGACTACTGTGGTCCTACCAGAAAACTCCAGTAGTTGCATGTATTTTTCAAACACCACTCTCTGATGGGTGGAATTATATTAATTTCTGCTGACACATCCATCACTGAGGTTGTATGATGGACCAAAGTGACCAGGTCACCACAGAAGGTTGAGCAGGCTGTGCCTGTGTGTGCAAGGAAGAGGGAAGTAAAGGCAAACTGAGTAGTGCAACCATTCCTAAAATACACACTGAGTTAGTCCCCTCTGGCTGCTGTAAAGTCTGAGCTCAGCGTGCCATAAATTTTCTGAAATCCTCTGTAGGCAGGAGTGGAAAACAGCTTACGCCCAGGACTCCCAAGCTCTGGGTTTGGGCTGTGTGCATACATTTGGCTCTGTTTATTTTTACTCACAAGGCCTCTCCTTTCCCACTCTCTGGAGCTGGCTTGGCACAGTGCCATGCTCTGCAGAAATACAGGACCTAACTTAAAAGTTAGCTAATTTTATTGCTAGAGGAGAGTACAGTACTTTGTCTCAGCTAATATACCCCACTTCTCCGAGACTTGTATTCTGCTTATGTTAACTTTAAGTTTTCTGAACTTTTTTCCCTGTCCATTATTTGTCTGTTGCCTGTGTGTTATTTAGGAGAAACAGAGGGAGAAATGCCAAAGGGGAAATTGAGGACAAAAAGAGGAACATGTGGGGGTGAGGTGAGCGAGAAGGATGTAGATATGAGGAGATTAGAAAACAGCAGTGAAGGCTTACCTCTGCTGGGACTCATGGATTTCTTGAGTGCTAACAAATCAAAAGAACTAAGCTGTGAACTTTTCTGCAAGTGACAGGGAAGGAACATGGGATAGGAAGTGTTTGAACGATGAAAGCCATACACAGATAACAGTGTTGCCTATTTAGGGACTGACCCATGACAAGAGACTTTTATCAATATTCACCTGTTTCTCAAGGTCTGATAACATGATTCTCTGTTATGAGAAAATGCTATGAGAACTTCTAGTAGTCACCTGGATACCACTGTATTAATTGAGTTTATTAAGTCCCCAGGTAACTTAAAATGTCTCTGAAATCTCACTTCTGAGGTTGATCATTTCATTAAGTGAAATTTGCTTGGGAATTAGCTCTTCTCGAAGGGAATGGAGTTAAATAGAGACATCTGAAGTCTGCATCAGAACTTCTGTAAGGTCTAGGATGCTTGAGTTGCAATCTAGCTTCAGTAGCTAAACATGGTCTAGCAGGACTGTCAAAGGAAAACAGAGGGCCAAAGGAAATGAAACAAAATGCAATAAGCTCTCAGAAAAAACTGTTTACACTTATACCTAGAAACGCTAGGTATATAATTTTCAAAAGCTGACATTCTTAACCTGGAAGCTCAGCCCATTATCTTCATTGCGCCTATCTTACATCTTCTTAGGTTTCCTGAGGAAATTACCCTAATTCCTGCCTTGACCAGAAGTGTTTCTCTCTTTTTTTTTTTTAACCCATTTTATGTCCCTAAAGTATGTACTTTCACCCAGAGGGGTAGATTACAGTGTACTGCTCTCTTTGACCCACCTGTCTAGGAGAGCGGGGTATAAGGCACCTGCAGCGGCAGGGCGAGCTGCTGGGGGCCTGCCTGGCGCTGTCCCACGCGGGCTCCGTGCTGATCACAACGGGATTCCCCACGCACTTCAGCCACCAGCCCCCCGAGGAGAACGACGGCCCCCCGGGAGCCCTCGCCATCGCAGCCATGCTGCAGGCCCTGGGGAAACAGGTTGCCATAGTTACGGATCAGAGAGCCATGGATCTGAATAAAAAGATCCTTGAAGAAGCTGTTCAGCTAGGTAAGACACATGGGTTTTTCAGTTTTTATCTTGCTAATCTGAGCCAAGGTTTGCTTCAGTTTTAGTCTGTCACTTAGCACAGGACTTTTTTTATTTTCCCCCAGAGAATGAATCAGAATTCATCCTCTAAGCTCTGCTTGTCATTGCTATGATGACATCTTGTTAACCTAGCTGGCATCAAGTTAATGTGTACTTATCTGGGTACTGAGTTGCTTGTGATAAATTCTGGATGTCTGTTCTTATTCTTTCTACCTCAAGGTCCCATTTAACAGCAGTTAAATCTAAAAAACTTTAAATGAAAGTAAGGATATGGGGAGCTCATCAAGAACTATGTAAAGACATTGAATTTTTACTGTTCTAGAAAGTTTGCTTTCTTATTTTTTTGAAGTTACCTAAAGATACATTAAAAAAAAAAAGTGTAGTATCTGAATTTCATTTTTCTGTCCTGTAGGAATCCTGAAGAAACCAATCCCCCTACTGAGTTATCAAAGGGAAAGTGCTGATTCAGCCTTAATGTTTTTGTGTGAGAATGGGAATCCTGGAAGACCTAGGTATGTGTATTCAGTTTTTGAGTATGGGTTGCACCTCTAGTGGGCAAAACTATAATAAAAATACGGACCATGGTCTAAGAAGCCACAATGGCTGCAAGTAAATCCTTAAGACTTTGAATGCAGAGAACAAACTTTGAGGCCAAACTTCATGTAATTGGAGCATACTCAGGGTACATTATTTCACATTAATCTGTAATTATGCACTTCTGGAGTAAAAAAAAAAAGAAACAATTCTTCATATATCAATGGTTCTTTTCCTTCAAAAAATTTCCAAAGTATTTTTAGATGTTGTTCTATAAATATACATATATGCACACTATATATTATTTTACAATTTTTGAATCAGTGAGAAGATCTAAAAGTATTATATCAGTCAGTGAAAGGGCTAAGAAAAGAGCTAGGGAAAATGTTCATTTTCTAGAGCTTTAGCTCTAGTCTGACAGCTAGGGAATCTGATCTGACTTAATAAAATGTCATGTGTTTGTAATGGTGTGATTAGGGTTAATGCACTGGAGAATTTGCTAAGTAGCTGTATGCTCATTTCATTACTTAGCATGCAACTTAAATTTCCTTGAAGTAGGCATACATTTTATTATGTACATTTATACATCGTTTTTATTGATATTTTCTTGTAAAGCATTTTAATGTAGTTGCCCTCAGTTTACATTCGTTAATAAAAAGGTCTTTCACCCTGGTATTTGCTTCATTAACTTATTGAATTCTCATTCCTTTCCACAGGTTGGTGTGTACTGTAATAGTATGCATGACACTGTCTTAATTTTTTATGTGTTGTTTTAAAAATGTCTTTTATAGCTATGCTTAATAACAGTACAGGCAGATTCTATTTAAATTGGTCCCTTAGTCCCAAAAAGCTCAAGTAAGTATTTTTTTGAGTAGACAACTAATCTGCTAAAGGTCTCAGCAGAATTAGTAACCTCTTGACAGTAAAATCAGAGAAACAGAAGCAAAATAACTTAATTCTAACATACAGTGGCAGAACTGAGTACTATAGCTCTACTTAAAATGTAGGACAGCTGCAGTACATCTGTCTACTTTCATAAGCAGTAAAACAGCCATAGACTTTAAAAATAAATCCTCCAAATCTGAAGACCCAAACCCAAACATTGCCTAACTTGAAACAGATGAATATTTGCCAAGCAATGTACTTTAAGCAGAGAATATATTTGCACTAACAAGGATTTAGATGATCATTAATTTTCCACTTCTTTGTTTTCTTTGAGTACACTTACAGAGACTAATATTTTACAAGATACTGTCTGCTTTAATGTGAAACAGAGCCAGGCCAGATGGCTGATCCAAAGGATTGCTGGCTAGGAGGATTGCAGGAACTTCTACATTTCTTGGTAGCAAATGTGGTTTGGGAAAGCTGCACTAAAGCTATTAAACCCATAGACAACTACATTCAGAAATAACAAAACAGTATCCAAGTTTTACCTTGAATCCCAAATGGTCACAAAGTAGAACCAAGCACAAGCAACCAACAGAAGTTTTCATGTGAAAATTACAGCTTTGACTTCTCCTCTCTGTTTTTTCACTTACCTCTAACCAGATATGATCACCTGGTAGCAATAGAGCGTTCTGGGATGGCTGCTGATGGCAATTATTACAATTCCAGGAAAGTTAACATTAAACATCTCGTGGATCCCATAGATGACCTATTTTTAGCTGCACAAACTATTCCAGGAGTCACAACAACAGGTAAGTGTGAGTTGGTGTGATATTCTCAGAAGCAAGAGAAGCACAAAGCAGGAGCTCTTACTGGTAGTGAGGGGGAGCAGGAGGCAGGTGCTGAGTGGCTGCTTTCAGCCTACAGCTGTTTGTTGTGATTGGATTTGAAGACACCGTTGCTGGAGGAAAATTACAAGTTTCTGTTGAAGGATTTTCACAGCCAAAAAGAAAGGACTTTATTTCAAATTTATTTAAGGACAGAAAGGCAAAAAAATCAAGCCCAGATGTATTACCTATACATAAGTCTATATGCATACACTCTAAGTAGAGTTTTTGATAGTGACTTTATTCTGTATTTTTGGTGTTGAAGGCAACATAGAACATAAGTAGTTGTTGGATGGTAACATTAATTATTAAAGTATTGGTTTTATGATTGTTAGACTTAAGTTAAAACAGCAGTCTGGATAGAATCTTTGTTTATATTGTCTTTAGCAGTACATTCCTTTAAAAGGAGATTACGTATTTGCATCTGTTAAAATAGTGCCTTCTCCAACAAAGTATGTGTGTGAGGTAGAAACCTTAAAGGAATGCTTTGTCCTTCCCACCCAAACAACATTGGCCTTTGCTAATACTTCTAATGAGAATGCTTTTGTCAACATGCTGCTCCTCTCTTCAGGCAATAAACATTTTGTTCTTGAAAACTTATTTGTATCTGGTTTTGAAAAAATACACCATAGACTATTGTATAATATCCTTGTACAAGCAAATGCTTCCTGCTACCATGTGTGGCCCAAATGAGAGTTTTGGAGACACATGATCTCTGTAAATATTTAAATTAGAAATAAGTACCCATGTAAGACTAATTTCTGTCACATCAGAACACATCTGCTGATTTATCTTCTTCTTGTAGTGCTGTGGACTCGCTCCTAAGTATTACCAAAAGCATGGGAACTTTGGCTTCTCAGTTTTGTTGTTTCTCAGATGTTTCCACAGAATTTAGAGAGCTTCTGCAGAGATAATGCATAGTCTGATTTCATTTTATTTGCGTCATTTAAAAGCTGTGTAGCAGAGTACTTAACTGATTTTTTTTCTTATTGTAAAATTTGCAATACTTTCTATTTAGATTTAATTTCAGTTTTTTTTCTTGTTCATAAGATGTGCTTTCCAACATTCAAAAGGAAGCACTCTAGATGGCACTGTCTTGGCAATCTCAACAGAGGACAAAGATTGACTGAATAAGTATAGGAAAAGCTCTGTTTTGTAAAGATGTCTAGCAAAATGCCTCAGAGCTTTATCTGCTGCTGTTAGTTTCAACTCCTGTCCCTGATTTTAGGTTGTTGATACAAGAATTTGATCTCTCCAGCTACTTACATAACATCACAACCTGATTCCTTTAGTAAAAATATCATCATCTCTTCAAACATCTCCCACAGCAGCTCAAAGTATATTATTCATTTCGTGGAGTTTGGAATGTTCTGCCAGCTGAGAATTTGAATCTATTCAGCAGAATGTAGTTTGTTTCAAACATTCTCTGGATATTCAAATATACTATGAAATGTCATTAATGAAAAATACCACAGGCTTGTGAAAAAGAAGAAAAGCTGTTATTCAGATTCACTATGTCTCAGTGCTGTGAACTTTCTCTAAAGAGATTTCTGCACAGAAAATGGTTTATCAAGTCAGAGGCTTCAAAGGACAGTGAAGGGATCTGCTCTGATCTCCCATGGTATTTGTGTACATGGATATTCTGCTCTGGAGAACTGAGTATCTACAGGAAAACAGTGTAATTGTTTCTCACATTGTCTGTTACCTAGTTAACATTTCTTGTCTTGCTTATCACACTAATTTTTGGTGTCTGTTATTTTAATTGGGTATCAATTTCTTGGGTTGGATGTTGGGTTTTTCAATGTGTTTCTGCAAAGTGTAGTTTAACTTAGCCACTGTGGCCTTTGTGTTTTGTCTCCCATTACTGATAGCAGTGGCTGATAGCAATGGCTACTGGTGGGGATAAATTTTTTTCTGGTGGAGGTCTCTTCAACTTTCTTTATGGTCAGTAGGAATTTAGAGGCATATGACTAGTTCCAAAAAAAATGCAAATATTGTACAGAATTAGGGTGGACTACTTGAATAACCTTATAGGCTTATACCAGAAAGATCAAGTTTTCAGCCTACAGAAGTTCTTTATATAGAGTGCTCCATGGCAAAAAAGCACTGTGTCAGTAGGTGGAGAGGGGAAATGTTAGAACATTTGTTACATGCTGATTAATTGCTGTCAAGTGTTGCATTTAAAACAAGATCTGTGTTTTTAAAAAAATCTGATCTGGTCGTTTGACCACAAACAAAGCATGAGCAATGCCTACAATTGTATGGGTACTGAGATCCTAAAACTCAGGGAGTGAGGAGCCTTGAATTCCTTGAGGAACTCACAGAGTAAGAAGACATGAAAGGCTGAGTTTGGAAGGGACTCATTTTCCACATAAGACTGAAATAAAAGATTCAGAGATGTTACTGGAACCACATATTTTTTTCAGCTGTCATACAATTGACATAGCTATATGCTATTTATGTAGGAGCTAATTAAAAGCTTTCCAAAGTAGTGCATGAAAAAATGGGGTCACACATTTTCCTTTCATACAGAAGATTTTTAGCACAGAAGACTTATGTCTCCTGCATATTTCATGAATGTAGTTTCAGAAAACAATGTAGTCAGTGGGAACTTGCATGGAAGATCCTGCAGAACTATTTTTCCTTTGCCTGGAAAGAAATTGGGCCTTTAGAAGAGGATTCATCTTGCCTATTTTCAGACATCTATATTTGAGATGTCTGCCTTGGGGTGAGATGAACTGAATGTGTGAAGGGAGTGTTTCTTTCTCTAAAAGCAGTGTAGAGGACTGGCTCATGTGTGGATGGCTGCTTTTGCACAGGTGAATTTCACTCTGGAGATCCACAGTAAAATACGGTTCTCTGGCAATGTGCGGAGGAAGAAGAAAAAAGATGGGATAGGAGACTTGAGTGGAGTGTTCTTTTCCTCCCAGAGTCACACAAATGGGATCCATCCAGCAATAGATCTACTAATTGTGCAGCCATGCTGGTGAAAGGACTCCTGCAAAGACAGGAAAGCAAAGCAGGAGTGAGAGAAAAAGCCTGAGCAATGGATATATTTCAGTTAAAGAAAGTGTTGGTTATCTTCATGGGACAAGAATTCATCTTAGCCTTTTAAAGAATATTAAGAACAAAAATTTTGAGTATGAGAAAAATCAGAACATTGTGTCTGATTCTTACAAAGCAGTAGAACTTCCATTTTTATGTATGAGGATAGAAGCATCAATAACCGTTTGAAAAGTACTACCAATAAAGAGATTTTTGAAAGCACCATGAACTCCCAATGGTGAAATAAATGTGAGCAGATTATTAAAGCAGATGAAAAAGAGTAGCTGTTCCATGGAAAATCCTTTTATGTAAGTTATGTGTCACTCAGTTATGCCCCACTTGACTAGATAGACGTAAGAAATCAAATAAAAAATTGCTGCTGAGGAATAACTTTCCATTTCACTTAAAGAAGAAATTTTCTACAGACACAAGATATTTATGCAGTTACTAAAAGTGTTACATTTGTCAATTTTCAGGGCTTGAAGTGTAAATTATAAATATTGTAATTTCTCTTCTGTAACACATGCTATGCATTAGAGCACAGTCACATTTCAAATTCAAATCTGATACATCGCAGTGAGGACTTGGCGCTTTTCACTGTTCTGTTTCGCACACATGGTCTAAGATTCTTCTATAAAATCTTCAAACTGGAGAAGTGCCATTCAGATGAAAAAGAAATTTTAATTCCCAACTAAATATTAATAATAATTTATTAATAATGATAAATAATAAAGAATTTTAAAATGTTTTAATATATTGATAAATATATTATATATATATTTATATATTTAATATATAGCGGTACTATCCAGCTTTTGTATAAACTGCTAGTTTATATAGTACCTTCATCTCCAGATATCTAAATGACATATGACAACTTTATGTCCCAAATATTGGGTTGCCTAGAATTTTCCTGAAATTGCATAGATCCCATTGATTTCATTAAAATCGCTAAGACAAATACAGAATATTTCTATTTGTGCAACAAAAATCAAGGTCCCACATCTAGTATATAAGAAAATTTTTTAAAATACAGACTAGCTATTTTTTGGTAGGTGAATATGGAAAATAAAAATAGTAACAGTATACAGGGCTGGGCTCTTTGTGCAGTTAGGCCTGCTTCTGCCCAAATCCTTATGTATTTTTTTTTTCTTGTCTTTCTGCAGTAATTGTTATTTCTATTCTGTTTTTTTAATTAAAGCTTGTAACAAGCCAAAATTTTCTATGCTTGATCATAGAATTGTTGGATGATTTCTCAGGTTGATTTGGGTTTAATTTTCTATCTTCTTTCTTTATTTGTGCTGATGTACTTGTGAGAACACATTATATAGAACACTCATGTAAGGCTTTCCATAAGCAAAGTTTACTGTCTTGATTCTGTCTGCAGTTCACAACCACTTGCTAATTTTGGTTTCTTTTGCATACACGCAATGTACAGTGTACATTGCATGTATAAACTTAGAGGCTGGCATGTAATAGATGATGCTTTCAGCTATTTCATTTACAGTTTCTGTTTTTAGGTGCTGTGGATGAAAAAGGATAAGCCTTTTCATCTCACATATGAACTATCACAGCAACTGTGGGGAAGAAACTGGATATTTTCTAAAGAGATTGTCAGTTATATGCTGTGTTCATACTAATTTTGTCTTTTTCCCTTTTATAAAGGTGTTGGAGATGGAGGAAATGAATTAGGAATGGGCAAAGTAAAAGATGCTGTAAAGAAGCACATAAAAAATGGAGATGTTATAGCTTGCGATGTTGAAGCTGATTTTACTGTTGTTGCTGGTAAGGCATTTTTGGTAGAGTGGGGGGATAACTGATGTTTGAGAATAGAACTGACAAGGAACCATTTGTCTTTACAAGTAATTTTTATTGGCCCTTTCCAAGTCATCCTCAGCAAACTGATCTATCTCTGTATTATGTACCTTTTCTGAAGAGTTAAGGGCCTGTTGCTTCAGAAGAACTGACTGAAAATTGAGATTGTTCCATGAACAAAGTGCACTTAATTGGAAATAGTTGGGCAAATCCTGAGTATTCTTGAAAAATCACACATTATATAAAATCATAGAACCATAGAATCCTAGAATGGTTTGGGTTGGAAGGGACCTTGAAGACCACCCAGTTCCTACTCCACCTGCCATGGGCAGGAAACCTCTTACTAGGCCAGGTCACTCAATAACAAATATTAATAAGGAAGACTGCAGAAGTGATCTGTGTAGGAATTGAAATGTCTGTGCACACACAAATTTTCAGTATAATTGATAAACTTCTGTTTAGAGTGTGCACCTATCAGGCATACATTAGTCATACTGCCCCTTTAAAAAGAGATAAGTTATTTCAATAATCACTCAAGGACAAATGTATGTTCTTGATGTTCAACTAAAGTTGAATGTTATAGTTAAAATTCTGTTTTACACCAGCATGAAATAAAATTCACAGTGAGAGAAAGATGTTCAGCAAGGACCAACTTGTGAACTGGGTGGTCGGTACTGTCCTCGGGCTCAGCTCTGTTCCTAACGCAGGTGTCTGTGACACCCTCTGGACCGTGAGCAGCCGATTTGTGCGGTTTGGGCTCACGGTGCTGCTCTTTGCAGGGGTCTCTAACTGGGGCGGCTACGCCATTGCCTGTGCTCTGCACGTGCTGCGCTGCTGTGACATCCACGAGCGCTACCTGCGCAGAGCTGTCGGCTTCCCCCGCGCACCGGGAGAGAGGCTCTGGCTGCCGGCGCTTCCCTCCGTCACCAAGGTAATTCCTGTGCGCAGGGGCTTGGGGCTTGCTCATGTCAGGGAGAGGGAAGTGGCCACAGCATCTCAATCCTGCCTGGTTCGGTTCAATACCACTCCTTCACAAGGTCCCTGGGGACTGCTAGGGATTCCTTGTGAAGGAGCAACCACACTGTCCTTAGACTGTTTGCCACAAAGGATTCAAGACAGATTGCAAATAAAAATCCTCCAGTATGAATGTATTCATGTCTAGTAGCTTCAAGCAGAAGACAGTGCTACAATCTTATGGGCAATGCAAGAAATCCTTGTATTGAGATATAGTGATTAAAATTCCCTGTTTGCTTCCTTAGTATCATTCATGATTTTATAACCCTCTGTTGTAGTGTCCTTTAGATGTCTGCTTCCAAAATCAGAAGTCACAGTTCTTATGCAGTAGCCACTCCATACTTTTGACCTTTGTACTTACTACTGGTTTTCCACCTTTTCTAGTTTGCTGGAACATTTCTACAATTAATTTTTAATGTTTCTAAATTAAAGTTGGAGAAAAAACTTGTACATCAATATTTTTAAATGTGTTTTGACTAATGCAGCTCTGTACAGTGTGATATTCTGGGAATGCAAAGGTTTCAGACTGAGAAGAAGTGAAATAACAGAGAGGGGTGAGAAATGACTGTGATCTGTGCTCATCCTGCTAATCACGTGCCTCTATTTTTAACTTGGCAGTGGTTAAAAAAAATTATATCTGTCTATACACACACACACACACACATACACACACTCTTAATGATTAAATAAGGTTTGTTCCACAACTTTGCAATAAATTAGAAACTTGAAAATTCAGCCTTATTAGCAGAGTACCTCTACAGAAATTTGGACAAACCCATTAAGTGTGTGACCTCCAAGAATGCTAAGCAAAATGCCATCTACCATAGCTACTGCCCAAAACAAAGAAGTTTTTCTCCTGAGATGACAGGACATTCTGCATGAAATTCCAACAAAGCACTTTTTAAATATTTCAGAGTAGATCTCACTGATTTTTTTTTAAAATTCTTGCTGTCTTAGTTTTTCATCCAAAGGTCATATAACTGAAACTGATCCCAACACTTGGCATAGCCATATAGCTTAACAAAGCTTATATAGCCCTTTTCAGCACAGTCTTTTTATAAAATAGATTAATTACTTTTCAGTTTCCAATGTTTTTCCAGTTGCATCTACTGGTTTTTGACCTTTAAATTAATGCATCCTAAAATGACTATGATCAAAGTTCCTGGTAATGAGATACTGTAATTAAATGTTACATTGTGTACAGGAAAACCTTCTTGTTTTTGTTTTACTAAGTTATACAGCTGGGAATATTGATGATCCAATAACGGGCTACTGAAAGTGGAATACTAAAATCTGTTGAGATAAAATTAATGGAAACAGTTTTGTGGAGGAGAGAAAATGACAAAATGTCTGACAAGAAAATATGGTATCTTTAATTATAAATCACACAACAATGAACAGTGCAGAAGATTGAATACATTAGTATTCACATACTCCATTAGTATAAAAAAATCAGACCATTTATGTTTATATGGCTACTTTCTGCAAAATTGAGCTTCATTTAATGCTATAATAATTACCCTAGTGAGATAAAGGGCAACACCACACAGATCCATCTCGGTGTTTATATTTGTGATTGTAATTGGAAAGAGGACATTTGAAGGAGTCCCTTAGCACCAGATACCTTTCTTATAATGTGCTTTATTTTTCCTCGAAAAATGGCACTTCCATGAATGCTGTAGGTCATAATTATTAAGTGAAGACTTCCCCTGAAACACCAACATTATTTTCCTGCAGGCTGGTGTTGGAGCAGTGTCAGGATTGCACTGCCAAACCCCAGAACTGCAGAGCTCGCGCTTTCCACTGAACAGCAAACTAAGATTGTTCTGAGTTCATAGATGAGCTTTTACACATCTTAGCAAGAGATGCTGCAAAGCATTTGTTCCATGATGGCAGCTGCAGGAACAGGAAACAACTGGACCTAAACAATCTTTGCTTACCTTTACCTTTGCCTATATAATGATTTGATTATGGTACTGGCTTGGACTTTCAGATTTCATGGTACTTTTACACCAAAGTGACTGTAATGAAATTATTTCGTTCATACATATCCAAATGTAGCTAATGCTAAACATCCTACAGTCTGCATCCTACTCTGCATTTCATTGCATGTAACAAACAGGTTAATATATCAAATATATTTACTGAACTCTTTATTAATGGCAACATATTAACTGTATAGTATTTTTTTAATTATTACCCATAAGAATATGAATTATAAATATATAAAGGTGTGACGTATTTTAGTGTGCTTTATTAGCTTTGTCATTCATAAGGAAGTTTTCCCCCTTGAATAAAGCACAAAGTAATGAGATATTTTTCTATTAATTTGATTGGTTTTTTGTTACCCCACTCCCAACATAATTATTTACTGAAGAGAGAACTGTGCTGCCAAATTGCAGCACTGTACAGCTAAGGAAGCATGCTATACATTGTATTTGCTTATTACAAATGGACACAGTAACATTTGATGACAGGCTATGTTTTATCAGGCATAGTTATGTAGTATTAAGCAAGCAAACTTTTTTACCTCATACAAGCAGATCAGAGAGCTCCAATATGTAAATATGTAGCACAAAATATTCATACTAGAGATTACATTTTGTGTATCCAATTTATGTGTCTCTTTTGTGACAGGAGAGATCTCCTTTGCCATTTTGCATTTAAATACACTCAGTGCTAAGAGAAACCTCTGTCGTACAGAAAGATCAGTTGTATATATATTTGCATTTATGTATATGATAATTCATATGATATAAACTGATGTGTGTTTATAATTGTATAAATTATAGAGTAGCAAATTTTATGCTAGTAATACTACTAATCTATCTAGATAATTTCCTTAAATAGCTGTGTCACTGCTGACACCATGTAACTATGCATATTTTTCCTTTAGTAGAAAACCAGAGCCTCATTTACCAGGAAATAAAAGACAGATCGTTAGAAAGTGCATTCAGAGAGCAGGTTACAAAATTAAACTCAATTGATCATGCAGGGCATGCTTTGCTTCATTCAGAAATTATTATATTTCGCCCTATATTTTGGCCATGTACTGTATTAGGTAAAATACAACCATATTGTGTCTCAGTTCAGATCTATAGCTACTGTATTCTTTGTGGTTTAGAAGTGTTCCTAGAAAAAGCCCTTTGATAAGAGAAAATTAGGTATTTTAACATTGTAAATTTTTTTCATGATTCATTTGTGCCAAGGATATAAAGATTTGCTAGATGTTATTGTGTGCAAATGTCAAACAAGAAGTGTTAAAACCTAGAGAACTCTTTGTCAAGGACACTGGTAGGATTGTTGCAGTAGCAATTTCCATGGAATGGAAATGACACAGTAGACAAAGACCAGAAAGGGCATTCCTGGTAAAGAAAGGGAGGAAAAGACAGGTGAGCGTTTCAAGGTCTTACATAACCTGTCACAGCATTGGCATGGGGGAAGCTAAAAAGGCACTAGGTTTTTAGTTTTCTTAGATTTTCATTAACAGAATTCAAAGAACAAATTCTCACTAGAGTAAATGCTTAAAAATAGGAAGTTATACCGTGTACATTTCATGACAAATGAAAAGCAGAGCAGTTTATGCCAGACATGCATCCACTTGAAAACAGATCTTGAAATTTCACTGTTCCCTCTGGCTTTTTTCAGAGCTCATTTTATCCCATCTTTTCATCCCACGATGCTAACTGGCCTGTAGCTCACAAAAAAGGATTTTGTTCCCTCTGTGTACTTTTACAGCTCAACTTGGAACATGCTTTGTTATCTGCTTATATTAGTTAAGCAAGAAAATAACTGTAGTTCTAAACAAAGCGTATGCTAGATCAGAGCATGCCAAGGCAGCACAATTTCTGAGGTTGTTTTCTCCCCACTCTTTCCCTAAGCAACCAGAATTCTCATAAAATCAATTATGAAAAGAGAAGAGAGGGCCAAAGGCAGAGAGAGATAAGAGAAGCTGCAGGAAGGGAAAGTGAGTGTGCAGCCCATCCAGGTGCTCTCTGTAACAATTTTTCCTGGTGCATCCTCTTTCTCTTCTGTTCTTTTTCTATAAAAATGCAGCTGCAGACAGCTGCCTTGCTGGGTAAACCACAGATGGATTTTTGAGATACTTTGGGTGGAGGTTCCTCTGATTCTGATTTGTGCAATATAGGAACTTGAAACCAGGCAAAAAATGATGTTTCTGAATCGACACTAATGTTCTGTTTGGGGCAGTGTGGAGAATAATAATATTCGGGGATTAAACAGCAGTCAAGATTATAAACCATCTGACACTCCCTGGGCTCCAGATGCTAAACATATTCTTTGGGACAAGATAGTACTTGCAAGTTGATGGCAAAATAAATATGGAGGATATGGTCAGTCTCTCCCAGAATTAACATAAAGATCTTGATGACTCTTCTTGTCTGATTCAGAATTTTAATTACACTCTGTTTCTTTCTTTTTCAAGGAAGAAAAGCTTCTGAAAGCACTTGTGCAGCTCGGGGTCCGCAGTGGCAAAACTGCCAGTCTAGAGATGGAAGTGGATGGGCTGCCCTTCTACAACACCCATTCAGCTATGATTGAAAAGCTGCTGCAGGAAGCACAGCACTGACTCCCCTAATGATTTCTGCATCAAGAGTTGCTCCCATGTAATTTCCTTATTCTTGAGGCTCTAACAAGGTGTAAAAGACCAGAAAAAGATGACTTTTCATCTCTGGTGCCTTGACCACACACAGCCTTTCATTGTTATCCTTACAACATCTCTGTGAAACAAGAAGAGGATATCATCCACCATCTACCTTTCTTTCCTGTGATTTTATAATAGAAAATGAATATTAAATGATATTATATAATAAGAGGTAATCTGGCTTTTACAAAGAAAGCATGAAATTACAATGAGATATAATTGCACTGCTGTTCTTGTTTTACTAACCTCATAACTGCAACAGGAAGTAACTCCCATAGCAACTTGGATTTAAAAATACTTGTGGTGAGGAAAACAGCTACAGTAGAGAGGGAAGATTCAAAACAACACTGCAGTGCTACAGTAGTGAGAGCTCCATTGCACACTTCCTATAGCCCCTCTGAGTTCTTATGGTGGGGGATAGTTTGCGAGGTGTGAGGAGATGAGGAGAAAATTTTAACTGAGCTAATGAAAATAAAGGCAGCATTGCAGGTCATGTGTGTAAAGGGTTGGCTGTGCCATTAACACCTGTCATTTTGCCACTTATATATTTTGCCACTTTATGGGTAATAGAGAAAGGTTGTAGACATTTCAGAGTATCCTGTTGTTACAAAGAAATTAATTGAATAAAAATAATTGTTAAAATTAATTATTATAAATTAAAGTATAATTAGAAATGAATAAACATTTTCATTCAGTATGAAATAACATTACGTAAATAAACTTTTACATTGATTTCTGTTGTAGAAATTCAGCTCTTGACAAGACCAAATGAAGTACCATTAAATTCTATCCCATAGGATTACTAACACTGAAGCCATACACAACAAATGGTTGTGAACTGTGCCCAGCTTTTGTAATTTAAAGCTGTGATTTTACCTTAACTCCAGGTGAGTGTCAGGACTGAAGTTCTGCCGGCTGTGAGCCCTCGCAGCAGAGAGGGGAGGGTACATCTGACACCACCTCTAGAGCACTGGTGCTTTACCTGTCATAAAATGGAAGTTGCTTTTAGTTGGACTTCCAGCAGCGAGCAACACTTTATATCTCTTTGCCTTCTTGGCAGGCGAGTTTTATTTTCCTTCTTTGATGCGAGACAAACAACTTTTTCAGAATGAGAAAAATAACTTCATGCCACAAACACCAGCATATTTTGAACATTAATCTCCTGAATTCCCTGAGGATATAGAGCCTTTAAAGACATACAATAGTTAAACACATGACAGAAAGAAATCTTAATGCCAGTCTTCTGCTAGACGTTCAGGTTCACCAAAGATCCCCATGTTTATTTTCTAGATCAGTCATTTGTTTTAGATTTGTTTTATCTAAAACCTTCTCAAAGCATGTTCTAGAAAAGAATCTTGGAAGTTTCACAATTAGAAAATATCTCTTTTAGAATTCTCCAAACTCTCCAAACTATAAGTATTACATATTTTATATGAATGCTTGAACTTTTTGCCAAAGCCGGTAACCCCACAGGATGGCATATGTTCACTGCTGCACAGAACTCACAGAATGAAATTTGCATCATTTTAAAAGAAGCAGCTGATTTTATTCTCTCTGTGCTGCTGACATATTGCACTAACAGGTGCAATGTATATTTCCAAGCACTAACTTTTGTCAAAAAAAATTTCATTTAGCAAGCTTTTACTCTTTTTCCCCCCAAAATACAAGTCTTAGCAGTCAGATTTCATTAAGAAATACAAAATTTAATAATTTATTTCTCTTTATTTAATAATTTATTTCTCTTTTTCTCTAGTGCATGCTCTTAAAATGCCTTCTTGTGTGCAGTCCCAAGCATGGCATTTAATTCAATAATATGTGTAGCATGTCTCTAGCAACCTAGCAGGACCTAGGTCTTTAGCAGGACCCTTGAATGAATGTTTTGACTGGGACAGAAGGAAAAGCTGAGTGGGAGCTACCTTCCTGCTATATTGGTTACAGTTCTGCAGCCTAAGCCAAACAGTTACAGTACAGAAAGGATTGATAAAATATTGGCCTCAAGAAAAAAAAAAAGGGAAAAGAAGAAAAAAATTCCTCCTTTCTGTTGGGGTTAGCAGGTTAATTGCTGAGAACTGTAGCAGAATGCTGCACTGTGTTACACAAGTTTCCATCTGATTTTAAACTGCAGCAGCTGACCAAAGGTGACCACATCAAAGTACCAACTCAAATGAGCCTTAATCCCTCAGATGACAATTCCATGTAGTACAGCATGCTCTGTATTCCAGTTGTCTAATTTAAACAGCATGGGGATCTGTAAAGAAGCAATGAATATTTAATATTTAATCCTAGAACAAACCATGTGTGTCTTGCAGCCTGACAGGTTGTGGAGGTCCAAGGAGTTGGTGCTTAACAATGCACAAGCTCAGCACTACATCACTCAGGACAGAGCTCCTGCCTTATGATGCCCTTGCAATACACAGCAGATGAGATGAAAGATTAGGAGAAAATAAAGCTAAACAGTGCTAATAGTCAGGAGAAAAAAATGCAGATGTAAGGTAATTAATCCAGCTGAGTGGTCAACTTATAAAGAAATGTAAAATAATTAAACAAACCAAATGTTAATCTAAGCAAACCTAATCTCCTCTTGGGACTGGGGACATGAGCCCTTTCTGCAAGAGGAGGGAGGAGAGGATCTGCAGTCTCACAAATAGAAACTGTGGGCCAAAGCTAAAAGATAGTTACTTCAACCAATTTCAAACACGGTGTGAAAAAAATATAAAAGAGAAATTATAGAAACATTCTTTATTAAACACATCCACTAATTATATCCAATATTGCACTCTCAAGGTGGTTTCCAGAAAACTGTTAGAATATATTCCTTTTGGAATCTGATGACAAGCAAGGCTGTTACAATGATATATTCAGATAGCAGGAGTAGATCATCTGTATAGATGATCTTTTGACTCAAAAGCAAACCAAAGAAACAAAACTGATTACACTGCTGGAAGGTATCAGCTCTGGGTTGCAGAGAGAGAAGAAGGTGTGATGAGCAGATCACAAAGAAGAATCACACAGGATTCAATAGTGCAACGAAAAAAAACCCAAAAAACCTAGGGAGGAGGTGGTGGTAGAAACAATAATGTGGAGCACAACTCTCACATCTTTAAAAGCCATTACTGTACACTTACTCCTATATTTTGTTTCTGTCTAAACCAGGACACAGATCATTCATACATATTTCTGATACTGTATTTACTGAACAATGACCAAACTGTAAACTGTATTACCTGTGGGCAAAACCAGAGTTTAAACACAATTCATTCAATAGTTTCCCTGACAAATAAATTGTTATTTAGTTGCCTGCATGGTCTGTGCTGCAGAAGATACACAAATTGCAAAGGACACAATCAAAACTGTAGCAAGGTGTAGTAGAATTTAGATGTAAATAAATACTCTTGAACACAGTGACTCAGAGAAGCACATGGGATCAAAGTGCTTCACGTACTACCAACCTCTTGTTCTCTTCTGAGTCAACAAACCAAGTTATTGACACCCACTGGAGCCCTTCTAATACTTTGGAAGCCTCACGATCTAGAAGCCTCACGATGAGGTTCAACAGTCAGATTCAACAGTCAAATAACCGCCTGAAGGTCTCAGCAGGTGCTGAGTTCCTTGTGCACGTTCCCCATAATGTCTTGCATTATTGGACGGATTGTTTTAGGAATCTGGTTCTGACGTGGTCTCTGCAGGCTTTGAAACTGGCAGAAGGAGCAGTTATTTCAGAGAGCTACAGAGATGTTGCAGTAGTGTTTTGTTGGCCTTTTTCTTTTCAAAAGTATATATGGGGACATTCAATTTTCTCTGCCTCATACCTTTTCAACAGATGGTGACAGCTTGTAGAGAATTACTTTCTCTAGATGTTACAGGGACAAACAGAAAGCAGCTGAAGATGAGTTCACCAGAACTACACACAACAGGTAATGGCTTATTCCAGTCAATGCAGTCATCAAGATGAACAAGTTTTAAGTGGTAGCACAACAACAGATATGTGATTATAACTGAACTGACTTAGCACATATTTTCCTCACTATTGCCATGGTCCAAACACCTCCAGAAACAGCTTCACTGTACAGCATTGCTCATAAACCTTTCGGAGGTCACACTGTTGTAATACATGAGTAATTCAGACAGATACACAAACATGGCCATAGCTGCAGATGTAGGACTAGTAATCCTTTTGAGTAATGCTATAGGCTGTCTACATTAGTTGTGAAGCAGTCCTTCATTCCAGCACCATCAAGTGGTATTTGTAATAACCCTGGTTGTTGTTCATGCTGTGTTCTGTCGGGAGTTTCAGTAGGGTTCAGTGGATAGGATTCCTTTGTCTCAGTACTCAGGTGGCCTAAACATGTTAGACAAGAATCTTTCATCTTGACAAAGTTCTGGTAAGTGCTTTCACTGGAAAAACAGTACAATACTGGGTCAGCAACACAGTTAAAAGTAGTTAACAGGAGAGAAGTATGGTAAACATTAAATATTTTCTCAGCAAATGAGCAGTTGTTCTCCAACAAGCTACGAATGACAAGTAGGATGTGGTATGGTCCAAAGCAGACTAAAAATATGAAAACAGTGCTTGAAACCAGCCTTTTAATTTGGATTTTCTTTTTCTTTTGAGTGCCGGGACTCTTGTGGACAACTCGTAAGATCCCACAGTAGGAGAAGGCCAGCAGGAAGAAGGGAAAAAGGAAGCCAGCAGAGAAGCGGTAGTAATTGACATTGTGCTCCCATTTCTTGATGGGATAATGCTCAAAGCACACCAAGTGGCTCTCAGCATCCATGCTGATCTCCCCGTGTGTGAAGACAAAGCAGCAGGTCATGATTTCTTTGGCCCAGATAATGAGGCTCACAATGGCAGCTGCCCTCATGGTCCGGAAGTGCTGGAAGCGGAAGGGATGCACTACGGCCAGGTAGCGGTCAATGGAGATGCAGCACAGGAAGCCCACGCTGATGTAGATGTTCTCATACAGGATGATGCCACAAACCTTGCACAGCAGCTCGTCGTAGGTCCAGTTGTCATGCTGTAAAGCATACTGAAGCCAAAAAGGCAAAGAAAATATGTACAGCAGGTCTGCTATAGTCAAGTTGCAAAGGTAGATACCTAATTCATTTTTAGCTTTGATCTGTAAATACCCATAGTACAGTGACAGGCAGTTAGCTGGCAAGCCTAATATAAACACAAATATGTACACCACGGGGGACAATGTCTGGTGGATATCATGATTAATATTGCACTTTTCAGTCGCATTCTCTGTGAAATTCACCATCTTCTACTTCTCCCTGTGTATCATTCATCAGGGTCCTGAATGTAAGACTTAGTTACATTCAGTTTTCATGGAGAGTTTATTTCTTCCACAAACCTTTAGGCTGAAGTGATGACTTGCTGCAAGATGTTAATAACCTGAAGATAAAACACAAGGAAATCTTTAAAAGGGATACAATTGTTAAATATATAGTACACCTTTCAGAAAGCTGCCCTTTCCTAGCCCTGAGTCTTTGATAAAGAGAAAGCCTGTATGGGAAATCAAGATTCACATAACTCCTAGTATATAACAGAAAAGTGCCAGAAAATTATGCAATCCGGAATCACAAAGCAAATTACAAATATTTGTTGTTTTAGCTTTGGAGGCATCTAAAACATGAAGAAATATCATCGCTGATTTAGAGATGGGGCAGAAAAGCAGTAATCAGATTTGTTTATGATGGAAAAGTTGTCTCTAGTAAATCAGCAGTCAACACAGATTTCCTTAGACGATGTAGGGTGCACAAAAATCTTGATTATTAATTTCCATTTCTTAAATTTCCCTTTATATACATGGTATATATTTCATATAGCATGTAATATGCAGTTAAATTCAGCAGGATGAAGAAAAAAAAACTTTTAGCACTCTCTTACAGTTACTTGTAAAAACAATCCTGAAAGCAAGCTGTTTTCCTCTGTAGGAAGGACATGGTGAAACTCTGGTACAATGTATCACCATGGTCTCAGTTCTACAGGATAGATATGCTATTAAATATTCCTTATTTGCCATCAAGTCCCGAACCCACACATTTATGACTTATACATTTGTATCTTTCCTTTTGATCTCCACTGAATATGAATGTAATTGTTTTCATCTGAAGAGTCTGGTACAATCCAAACACATACCCATAGAAGCCATTGCTATGCTATGCTATGCTGTGCTATGCTATGCTATGCTATACTGGACTATACTGTAACTATTTAATACACAAAAACCACTGCTGACAACGGGTTAGCACTCAGTTCTACTAGGTCAAGCCTGGACCCAGCTCACAGTGATGAAACCCTCAACTAAACAATGAAATACCCCATTCAGCATTTTATCACCTCATGATATATTCACCTGGGCACAGATGCTCAGCACTGGAGAACAGCAGGGCAAACTGTGCCTAGTCTGAAGGAAATGCCTGTTTAATCTGGTGGCGCAGAACAGCAAGACTGTATTTCTTTCAGTCTCTCCTCAGAAATTTCTGGGATGTCGGGTATACCTTTGTAAGGTTAACAATTTGTGTATTCTTTTCACAGCTTCAGATACTATGGATTCAAAAGAAGCACTATCCAAAGACAAAGCTAAGGCTTTGCTGCTTTTTCCTGTTTGCTATTCTAATTTGCATTTTTGTCATGTGTTCTGTTCCATCTAGGAACAAAAAATTTCTTCCAAGGCAACCCTTACACAAACATGACCACACTAGGGTAAAATTACTGTCAGCTTTAGCATTTGAGGATGTTATGTCAATTTTGGGGTTTTTTTTTTCATACATTTGGGTTTTTTTAAATGGTGATAGGCTTTACTCCTGTAGAAACTGAAAACAAAATCACCTGCTTTAAGCCAGAAAAGAATTGCCTGGCTGAAATAAGTGATCAAACCTGCAAAGAATTTGATTTTTTAGCTCCAACCAGCATAGCTCCACAGAATTCCCAGCAAACATGTACAAATAAGAATTGGGATGTGGTTTTCATCCCTTTACTTTTTCTTTCCAGCAGAGTGAACATCAGCCCTGGTTTTGGTGGAAATATCCTTGGGAGCTCAGAAACTCTCAGTCATGAACCAACTGGCCAAGATATGTTCATCTCTCTCAAAACTTTTAACTCCACTGTCCAACATAACTTGTGTTAAAGACTTCTCAAGTCTAGCACTCTGCCCTCCTCCACCTCTCAGTCTCAAGCAGCTCCTTTGGGGTTTAAGAGATTCATGCTCTCCACCGTGGGTGTCACAATAGTATATCAAGTTCAGCAGGAGAAATGCTGCTAAAGGGTCACAGGTACCTGTGGTTCAGTTTGAAGTTTGCTCCAGGAGACTGCCATAACCTTCCCCTGGAACAAACATGACGATGTTAGCAGTGCTGACATGTACAGCAGAAATCAGTTACTAAAGTTATGTACAAATTTCCCCAAACACTGATACCTAGGGGCCATTAGCTCCCCTCTAACACCATCCAGTTTCTGCAAGGCTTCATAACCATCATATATCTCTTCCACCAGCAGGCAAGGGCAGTGCACAGAATCTTTGCTGAGGCAGGTTTGATAACCTTCTTACCCCAACCCACCTTTATAATCCAGAGGTTCAAGCCTGAGTCTGTATTTCATGGCATTTCTGTATAATGATTTGGTGACTTTTACATGTTAGGGTTTGCCTGCACAGGATGATTGGCACACCTTAGTTATTGTCTAAAATGCCTAAAATCTGAGATCCATCATTGTCTGTACCAGCACAGTGGCCAGCCAGTGTCCAGCTCCTATTGATAAGGCCAAAAAGTAATTCAAAAGCTGTTGATAGTTTTGAAAATTCAGAACTGTCTTTATATATCTAGCAATGAGTTTCACTCAGTGTTACCCAGTGAGTCATTATGGATCACAGTATGAGGAAAAGCAGATGTACTTTACAGCTGCAGTGTTTTTTGAAAGTGCTTCTTTTCCTCTAAGAACTCTAAATGTTTTTATCAAATTATGTTTATGTACAGTGAATATAATTCTCTGTAATAAGTAAAATCATTTCTGCTTAGTTTAAAAGCATTGCCAGAATGCAGAATATGAAGGAGGTAGCAAAAGTCTTATTGATACAATATTATGCTAATATAACATACACTTATGATTACAGCAACATTTCTTCCTCCTGGACAAAATGTTGAAGTGGGCTGTTTGAAGGGGCAGGAAGAGAAGGCTGGCTGTAACAAATCTCTTTGCTTTGTGCTAACAAACGCTCCCCAGTTTCAAAGATGGGGATGAAAAAAAGATCCAGATTCTTGTACAACAGTTGTCTTATGCTGCTGTTCTGGTCAGTGGCAACAGTGAGCCAGGAAATCCTTCCCTTGTTTCAGTGTCCTCAGTGCATTGGCTCTGGGCTGCCTTTGTACCCTTTGACCAGTCATGCCTAGCTAAGGACAGACTCAGCAGCCAAATGGAAATACAGAGGCAGATCAACTTTTCCCCGGCACCAGGTACAGTAAATATAGCTCTGCACCAGCCAGGGAGTGAAATTGTAGGAGTTTTTCAACAAACCTGGTATCAAAGGACTGCACTGGCAGGTTTAAACAAATGGGTGTGGAAGAGCCCACTCTGTTATTATGAACATATGACACAATACTTTACAAGCTGTCTGAAAAAGTGGAAAATGAAGGAAAGGTGATGCAGGGTATAGAAGAAAAAAGAAAAATAGCTCCCTCATTACTTATTGGCCGTGTCTGGATAGAGGGAGGACAAAAATTTTAAAAATTGCTCTATGAAAAACATCTGGGGTGCAGACAATCATAAAGCTGAAAGCAGTTATGAAAAGGAACACACGGCATTTCTTCTAGACAGCTCTAATATGGATATAGTGCAGCTGTGTGACTTTTTTTTTAATCATGGTTTATGTAACACCTTCAGTATCATGAGTCTGCAGTCATTTCCAGGCAATATTTCTCTCTCCTATATGCCCACATCTTTTAGATGATACACTTCTAAGCCTAAGTCTTGGCAATAAATTAAAAGACTCTCTCCATTTACATGAGCTCCAAACAATTCTCTTTTTCCTGGATTAAAAATAAAGCCAAGGATCCCAGAGCTTCAGAAAGCCTCCCTTTTTGATGGTTTAAGCAAGCCAACTTTATTACTCACTGAAGAGTTCAACAACAGTTCTTTTCTCTCCCAACTCCTTTGTGCCTGAGCTGTTAACAAACACATGACTTGCCCCTGCACCATGAACCATGGGCAGCTCACATGTTAAGTGCTGCCTGCTGGCAGTGGCACAGGAAGCAGCTAGAGCCTCTTCTCCTTGGACCAAGTAGTAGCATGGAGCCCAGGTGGGTCCTTTCAGTTTTAGTGAACACTGCTACAATTTTCGATGTAAGAAATCTGTCTGCAATTAGGCCTAGACATATATATTTATATAGATATATATATACAGATATATATAGATATATAGATTTTTTTTTTCCCAGAGACAAATGGGACTGCACCAAAGGACTTCCTTCCTTGCTGGAATTTGCAACCATTGCGCACCCAGCTTGTCTCATCCACAAAGCACCCACTTCCATTAACAGGGAATGTAGCATGCTTGTGTGCCTGCATGGTCTCTTGCTATTTAATCTGTCCTTGCACCTGTCATACAGTGCAGACAGTCCTGAGTCACTTGGCTGTCATTGCAGGACTTGAACTGTCCTGCATACCTTGGAATCAGAAGCCCAGGGTGGTTTCAGTTTAAGATTTGGTTCAGTATCTACACAAACACCAGCCCTTAAATTCACATGCTAAGGTTCCTTCAACACTTGCAGGTTTGTCAGATTGTTTGATCTTGTTTCACAAAACTTGGAAGCATAAGGTCAGATAAGAAGGCAGGGAAGTGACGAACAGCAGAAGGGACTAGGGACTAGTCAAACAACATAAAATGGGCAGGAAAGTGATAATACCCTTAGAGTAAGTTTGAGGAAAAAAACAAGTAGAAGAAAGTAGAAATTTGGGTGCACCACCAACTATGAAGAAATGGCACAAGGATATTTGGGGTTAATTGAAAGAATTATGATGTAAAAGATGGACCTGTTGGAGCAGGTCCAGAGGAAGGTCACAGAAATGACAAAAGGGGTGAAGCACCCCTCCCAGGAGGAGAGGATGAGAAAGCTGGAGTAGTTCAGCCTGGAGAAGAGAAGGCTCTGGGAAGACCTTGTTACAGCCATTCAGTTCCTAAAAGGGACTTAAAAGAAACATGAGGACAGACTTTTTAATAGGACTTGTAGCAACAGGACAAGGGGCAATGATTTTAAACTACAAGAGGGTCAGACTACATACAAGGATGAATATTTTTATGATGAGAGTGATAAAACACTAGCCCAGGTTGCCCAGAGAGGTGATGGATACCTCATCCCTGGAAACATTCAGGGTCAGGTTTGATGGGGCTCTGAGAAATCTGATCTAGCTGAAGATGCCCCTGCTCATTGCAGGAGAGTTGGACTAGATGGCCTTTAAAGGCCCCTTCCTAACCAGACCACTCTGATTCTAGAAGGGTATCAAGTAGAAAGAGCCATTAAAGGCAATTAAAGATATTTCTATTAACACAAGATAAGTAAAGGAAAAGAAAGACAAGTTCATATGAAGCACAAACACAAATATATGTATTTATTTTTATAATACATAATTTATATACCATATGTTTATATGGTATATAAGTATTTTTATATTTATATAAAGATAGTTGAAATATTTGTTGTTGTTTTTTATTCCAATCTTTAGAACCAGAATTGTTAACCCGCGTCTAACAAAATTATTTTTAACAATATGATGAGGGCACAGAGGAGAATAGATCAGCAAAGGCCAACAGATATTTTAAAAAACTACATGCACTCCAGGGGATTTAGTTAAAGCAATTTGTGAACTATTGATGGTAATGTTTCAGAAATTATGACAAATTGGGGTAACACATACATAACACTTTGTTTTGTGAAAAAGAGGAGTCAAATTAAGCTTCTAAACTAATTTACATCTGTGCATAATCCATTCAGTGTTTGTAACTTGCAAGTGGATTTTTCTAACATGAATCTCTGAGTACAATAATTATTACTCTGTATATATGTTTCAGTTGAAAGGAACTGTAAAAGTGTTCTGTAAATTGCAAATAACTTTACTTTTGTCATTATCAGATGACTCGTCTTATAAACATATTGTCAAATAAGGAAGTCGGCAACATTTTCTTCAGAATCCACATAAACAAAAGACTAATTAGTCACCAATGCCCAATTTTTCCTAACACAGACATGCAATTTTTTATCGTCTTGAGTAAATTATTCCATTTTCTCCATCTTTTGATATTCTGGGAATTCCATGTTCTGTTTCTATACATTTCCATTTCAGGTTTTTATGACTTTGGACTTCTTTGTCGATGCTTGCACATATAAAGGACAACTTGAGATGATGGGCAAGGGAGGCAGGTAGGATAATTAGCACAGTTAGTCCAATATCATAGAATCATAGAATGGTTTGGGGTGGAAGGCACCTTAAAAAATAAATGACATCTGTGACCCTTCCCTTACCCACTGCTGCAGCCACTCCCTCACAGAAGGCCATAGGCTGATGAGGCAGCACTTGCCCTTGGTAAAGCTCTGCTGGCTGTCCCAAATCACCTCCCTGTCCCTGATGTGCCTTAGCAGAGGGTCAAGGAGGGTCTGTTCTGTGATCTTCCCCAGGCACAGAGGTGATGCTAACACATAGGTAGTACCCAGTGTCCACCCTTCTATCCTTTTTAAACATGGGTAGAATGTTTCTGGTTTTCCAGTTACCTGGGACTTCTGACTGCCATGACTTCTCAAATATCATGGACAGTAGCTTGGCAAATACATTTGCCTGTTTCCTCAGACTACTCATTATATCTCACACTACTACTTATTCTTTATCTAGGATTAGGGCCTTTTTATCTCATGTGAGGTCTGAACAACTGGTTGAGCACAAGAAAGTGCTGAAAATAAGTACTTTGGAAAATCCCTATTTATGGTAATAAGAAGTTCATGCAATGTGTAATTTTAGGCAAGAAGTTCAAGTAGTATCAAGGAGGTGAATCATAGCTGAAATTAGTCATGCTATAGCTGCCTCAAGCTTTAGAAAATGACCCTCATTTGCCCCTCACTTCCTGCTGTTAAAGATCAAGCAAGTGGACGACATGACCCTTCAAGTATTTTACTGCTGAGTTACTGTGACTAGTTCCTACCCACAGGGCTCATGTTGAAGCTCCATGTATTACTTGCTTGAGTACAGAACAGTGGGTGGAGTAAAACACATCCCATCACTTCCTGCAGACACCTTAAATCACTCTATTACTCAGAGAAAAACTCCAAATCTTCCTTTCCCCTGAACTAAAACCTCAACCAAGTCAATGTCCCTCTTCCCCACAATCCTCATAGACACAAAACCAAAAAACCATCCTGTCTCTATTGAAGAAGCAGCAGGCAAGTAATAATCAGTCATAGACAACAGAACTGCTTACAATTCCAAACTTGTACACTGATCCCCATTGAACAGGACAATGCAAGAAAAGTCAGGACTACACAGGTTTTGCTTATTAGAAGCCACAAAGCCATGATCAACATACAATATTAGTAAGGAACAGTGACTGGAACAACTGTGTTGTAACCTAGGATTGAGAAATAGGAACTTCATCCTTCTGAGTTAAATGAGTTCTGATTCATTTTACCATCTACAGCCTTGGGGAAAATCATCCTTCTGATTCATTTTCCTAAACTCTGTACTCTTGCCTCTTTTGATGCTGCAGCCTGCTCTGACAACAGCACAATGCTACATCAGGCAATGCCAGATATCTCACATTGAAGTCAGTGACTTCAGGTTTAATTCATATCTGTACTGCATTTCAATGATTTTTGCCTTTCTTGGATTGCCAGTGTGTCCCTGTAGCCCCAGGACTGCCACACAGCCCTTGTTTCACAGAGTGGCTACACAAAGGGAGCCATGGGAGTCACCCACAAACTTCTCTGCTGCCTGAGCACGGGTCATCCATTTACAAACCATGGGCCATAGCACACTGCCTGTCCTGGCCAGTGCACCCCATCCTGGTAAATGCACCCCGTTCTGGTCAGCCCACCCTGTCCTGGTCAGTGCACCCCGTTCTGGTCAGCCCACCCTGTCCTGGTCAGTGCACCCCATCCTGGTTAGCACACACCAAGGCTGAGCAAAGCACTGGCTGTCAGCCTCTACCTTCAGCCAGATGCTCACAGCCCTGGAGCCAATGAGTGTATTGAGAACAACTTGCTCTCTGTACTCACATGCTTACACCAAAAGGGAAGAAATGCCAGCAACAAGCAAGGCAGTCCCTTCTGTCAAGCTTCCCCAGCTTCACTCAAGGGAAAACGTTGAAAAACTGACAAGTTAGAGAACGAAACAGGGACCAAATTATCTTTCTGCTTGCATCTTTTGTAATGCCACTTTGAACCCAAGAATCAGCACATTATATCCTCCAAACAGAACAATCTCATTCACTAGAAGTCATTTGGAAAGCAACCAAACAGCCATCTATACAATTTTTTCTCCTCGATTACTGATAATTCAATGGACAGCCCTTACCGCACAGTGTTGCTGACAAGCTTGGGACATCTATAATCAGTGTTTGACTAATAACACTTGACAATCAGCAAAGGCTGACTGATAGAAAAATTTTGCTTGCTAGGTCTAACTGAAACGTGGTTGAAACTCGGGCATGTCTAAAGAGCTTGAGCAGATCTGTTTAAGGAGAATGCTAGGATATTCATTATTTCATGCATCAGCAAATAATGATACATTCAATAAAGTAATCTCTTTTTAAAATGCCATTTTCTGCATATATGATTCAGTATATGATTCATTTTGTACTGCAAGTTTTAAGACATGGTAAAGTGAAAAGCTGCTTACAGTATTTTTTTTCCTTTCCACTCCTCATTTTTCTTGGACTTAATTATATTTCCTCTGTTTGGATTTATCTTAATCAAAGAGAATAAATTCATCATGAGATAGGAACCTGTTCAATGGAACCACCTAACACCGTGTGCACTGCAGCCATCTAAAAAAGTAAAATTATTCTTTTGTACTGTGTTTGTGTTTCCAGCTTACACTGATCACCACTGTGCACTTCAGATATGTTTCTGTTCTAGATCAAATTTTTTCTAGTCTAGCACACCATCCACCCTTCCACACACTTTTGTTTAGCTATGCTCATTTCCTTTTAGGCTTGATTGAGTCTTTTTTGGCTCTTGTTCTGTATTTCTGTATTTCTTCCTTGGATACAGAATTGGAGGGGTTGTGTGTGGGGTGCATTATGCATATGTATTTGTGCATGTCTTCAAATAGTCCCCATCTAGTTGCTAGAAACATAACTCCACTAAACTATCCCTTATTCCTATCTTTAATTATATTTCTTCCCTTTTTTCAGTTTCCCTTCTGGAGATTAACCAAGTTTCCTGTAGAACTGAGTCAATATTCACTTGTAAGACTTGTTCTTCCATTGTTATTTCTCAGTGTTCTCACGAGAAGCAATGTGCCTTGCAGAAGGTTTTCCTCTGTACTCTTTCCCTTGTTGCTGTTCTTGCTCCCTAGATGACTATTGAAAACATCAGTCCTTTTTTTAAAAACTTGAGGGTACAGGACTCCAACAAACTTGTTTCCAGTGGATTAATCACTTTAAATAAAGTGCTGGCATCTGTATCTGCAGGATTGCTTACATTTCTATTTCCTGATTTTCCATTTCTGGATAAAAGAGGTTCAACACAAAAACTGAGAAAAATAATTGGAGAGGCACGACCTCACAGAAATGCAAAACCCTCCTTCTTTAATAGTTTCAAAGAAGCAGCAAAAGCAACAATCTTGCTATAAACTATTCACACTTCTAGACATGCTTCTCACTAGAGAAAAGGGAGAGAATCTAATTCTTATTACAGAGGAGTTCTGATGGGCTCTTGAGAGTTGGAAAAGCTGACACAGGACATGTGAGATTCCAAATTCAGAGCTGTTCAGAAATCCAGCTTTGGAGTGGAGGTGTAAAACCAGCTCTGAAATTTGGACATAAGTTCAAATTCCAAATAATAATGTTCTGACATGATAGACTCAGGGATTTTAGTTTAAATCTCTTGTAATTTTAAAAGACAATTGCTATATTAAAAGCTATGTCTGAATAGTTCTTAAATATGAAGCATTAACCAGATACACCTTCTAATTAGATATGAGTAGACACTAAATCATTACCCACCACAGCATAAAAACTCTCCTTCCTTAACAGAAGGAAGATGGAATGTTTCCAGATATAAAATGGTAACATTCTAATGGTTAGTAAAATACTGAGTTAAAGGACAGCCAAACCAAGAGATCTCTGAAACATTTTCATTCTTCCCTACTGACATGTTAGCATTTTATTCAGGTGTCATTAAGATGACTGAATTTTGGTAGTTCAATTACATTTGCTTTTGTATTTCATTTGTTATTTATCTCCCTCTGTTGTTAACCTCTTTTCAAAGCTTTGTATCTTTACTGCTGGGACCATAGGACACAACATAAGAGAAAGGAAGCTCAAAACCTTGCTGAATAAAGCAACAAAGTTCAGAAACGAAAGTCCAGGCTCATCCTGGCAGCAATAGCTGTCTGTAGCCATTTCTGAGTGGAGATGTCAGGAGGACAGCTCCTGTGGAGCAACAGTAACAGAGTGCCTGCTCTGTTACATGTAGGTCAGATCAGTTTTGCTTTTCTATTTGATTCTGGCATGGTGACAGATCTGAGCCTAAGCAATCCCAGATCGAACTCCAAGAAAACCCAGCTGGAAAGAAGTTTGTTGCCACAGAAACAGTTTCTGGAAGAGGGCTCCATAAAGAGGAACAGAGCATATACTTTAAGTGGAGCCTGTTTCTCACTCTCCGTCTAGCAGGGTTTTAAACTTTTAATCTACTCTTTTTCAGACAAATAAGATACAGCTTCCAGATGAAGTGCCTAAAAAGCTCTTGTTTTCCTACCCTATTAACAGAGTTCAGAATGGTGTTTCTAGTGGAGAAAATGTGTCACAGTGGATGTATCCCTTAGAGAATAAACTGCAATGTTTTTCTTAGCTGCTGTTGCTTACTAATATTTTAGTTAGAATTATTGGTCAGTTTCTTCTAAACATTAAAGTTGTTCTGTGTCTTTTCACAAATAACTGTCAGGGTCAGCACTCTGCAAATGCTTCAGCTGGCAGAATAATTCATAACAAGCAATAAAATCCACTCAGAATAAGCTTTATAGGAAAAACAAACATATTAGAGGAGACAATCAGCTAATTATAAGGTAATGAGCCTCACAAGGCTGCCATGTCTGTAGTTCTCATTCAATAGTTCTTCCCTTAAAAATAATCACCAAGTTGTGTAAATTTACTCATGGGTGGACATGACTTTCTTTAGTTACCACCACACTGACACAATACAGCCATCAGAAGTGAAGCCCCCGGGCACCATGAATGCACCCTAGGTCAGGACTAGAAAAATTGGAAGGGAAGAAATTTTCTTCTCTGTGCACTATTCACTGGGATGCCAAAAAAATTCACATTTAGAGCATCAGCTCGTTAATCTGAGTGACACCATCCACAAGGCTGATTAGGTGAGGAAAATTACATTAATGCCCCCACCTCAGAAAACCTGGCCCTGTGCAACTGTGTTCAGCCACAGATGAGAAGCTTCTTGTCTGTCTGACCACAAAAGCAGCCTCAGGCCCACCCTAATCAATGACATCTAGTACAATGACACCCATGTACACTTAGCTCTGCAGAGACTCACTTTCCTCCCTTCTCTTCCATTTCCCCATATCCAACTTCTCTCTTTTCCCGCTGCTACAAGATTGCTTACAGTCCTTGGATCCAGAACAAAGGGAGTCAATTTTTGTCCACCAACCACAAAGTGAAATAAATACCTCTCACTGAAGGTGTCAAGAGACACAGGTTGGTTTTTTTAATGACATATTGGAACCATCAAATCTTTCTTCATTTTAAACTGTGATATTCAAATCACAATGCTGTGATGTAGACATTTTCACCTCTGCTGTCACAGAACAACATACTTGTCTGATCATGTAAATGCAACATTTTCTTACAGTATTCTTTCTAGACCTTGTAAACACTTTAAAAACATTGGGGATGTACTTTCTGTGTTATCTTCTTACCTAGAGCTGTATAGCACCAAGTGTAAGATAATTGGAAATTACACTCTTCTGCCTCTTCCCTCATGTAACAGAAAGACTTTACAAGTGCCTGTGCAGGAGCAGCCTGATATGGGGTAACAACAATATAGCAGCAGTAAAATGGGGAGGCAGAAAGGATAAGAGCCAGGACAGTAGAAAGTTTTGTTCCCTCAAAGAAGAAATGAAAGAGTGGGTGCTAACAGGATTGGCTACCTTTTACTGGCTTCTTGATTAAAGACAACTTGAAAGGAGAAGTGGTCAGACACTCTGCTCTTCAGTGACCAGTGTGAATATACATAGTGCTATTGTGGAAAAAGTCACAGTGGGTACTGACTAACAAACTGCTCAGAAAGTCCCATAATGCCCACAGTGACACTGTCACATCTTATGAGCCTACACGTAGCCATTTTTACTTACTTAACTGTTAAGTTTCCTTATATTTTATTAATAAATATATGCATCTGTTTTGAACAGAAGAGGACAGTGCTCAGAAGAGGACAGCTGTTATATTCTTCTAAATTCTCTATTTCTCAGCTTCCCTCCCTATACAACACACAAAAGAAGAAAGCATCACTCAGTGAATTGCTTTTCTTGTTTCTTTACAAAGACTGACAAGAACAGGAAAAATGTTATCATAAGAAGGACAAGTTACAAGTTCAATAATGAACAAAAGTTTTTTTTTATTCTATTGAAAAAGGTTAATTTTCATCTGGTTAATTAATTTGAACCTGATGGATTTCATTTCTCTAAACAAACCCTCACATTTCAAGTTTTCCAAGCCAGATTCTGAACAGCAGCAAGGAAAGTGGCTTAGTGTTTGTAAAATACGTAATGACGTACATTTAAGATACAAAGACAAAAGAATATAGGTGTACACAGAGCACACACACATCAAGGTATGTGGTTTAGCAGTTTCATGTTAGGTGTAACTTTTGGCTTGTGTTCTCAGGGGAAATAAAGTACTTAAGTCACTTACTAGTCCTTCAAAATATCTTCTATCTATTCAACTTATACAGTACTAGTAAGTTCTCTGAAAATTACTCCAGGAACTTATCTACAGACTACTGCTCTGATTCCTTGCTGCAGACAACAAACAGTTTCTCAGTTTATTTTTACAAGTTCCTTTCATCAATACAACTAGAACATTCAGTTCTCCTTGTGCCTAACTGGAACTCAAGCAAGTGTTTTTGGGAAAACCTTTATTCAAAGTTCCTGCTAGTAGGAACTTTGCCAAGGAAATTAATTTTGAAGTTGTGAATTTTTTGGGACACATTGCTTTAGTTTAGTCCTTGGAGCACCTTGTTGTTTTCTTTTAACAACTCAGCTAGAAAACTGTCTTACCACCTCTCCAGGGGTGAGACCTGCTCAATGATGGAAAATTAACTTGCTTTCAAGAATGAATAGATAAAAATGAAACTCACCTGTTAGCTGAGTTTATGCAAAGAGGTTTTGCCTGCAGTGTGAAGAGCACAAAACTTCCCTTCTCCTTGCTCCTGATGAGGCTCTGTCCTCCTCCCAGCTGTGAGCAAGACTGTCCGTGAAACAGCACAGGAAAGGAGGAGGAGATTGTGTTTCAGCCCCTGTGCTCCTTATGGTTCATCTGTGAAGGAGTCAGCCCAGCCCAGCCCTCTCCTCCCTCACCCCCTCATTCATAAGTGAGAGAGATGAGAGTGCCAAAAGCAGGCACTGAATACAGAGATTGCAAAGTACACGGGGTGGTGTTCCCAGCCGTCCCCACCGGCACACACACACTGACCAGCAGAGAGCTGCACTGTGATTACAGCAGCTGGTGCACAGGCCAAATCCAGCTGCTTGCAGCTTATCTAAACACACACAGATGTTGCCTCATGCAGGGTACTGAAACATACACAGAGTGTTAGTGTTGTTATTAGTATCATTTACAGTAAATTGTTTCTAGAGCTGGCAGAGATCAGACCATTATATCCAAATACAGCAGAAAGTGATCTCTGCACAAGGAAGCATCTTCTCTCACTGTGAAAGAGCAAAGGCTGTGAGGGGGAGCAGTGCCTTCCTCTCTTGTCTACACAACCGGACAGATTGAGGCACAGACAGACTGAAGGGCTTGCCCACGGTCATTCAGGAAGGGTGGAGCAGATGAAAAAGCTGACCTCCTGTTAACTCACACCACTACCCCTATTCCCACAGGAGTGAAACCTGCCCTGTGGGATGTGCAGTAAATTGTCTCATTCAAACCGAAACACACTACTCTTAAAAAAATAGATAAATACAAATTACACCATCGAAGCTGGAAACAAAAGCTATTACCAGCTCAGGCTCTAAATTGGTGTGTAACTCACCTGATGCAGTGCTCTGCCACACAGCTGTAGGGACACCAGTGGCACTGCATGGTCAGAGCAGCACTCAACCAGAGCTCCCTTCCATTCTGAGGACAGCCAGACACACTGAGTCTGGAAACAGGAATCTTGCGCAGGGAACTCCAAAACGTGTTCTCCTTTTCCAGCCTGGTGGAAAGCAGAATGATACAAGCACAGAAAAAATAGAAAAAAAATTAAACAAACCAAAACAGGGAGAAGACTTGGAAATACTCCAGGAGTACCCATGACTAACATCAGAAACAATATCTAAAATAATTCCTTATTCCAAATACAGGAAAGGGCTCTTCAGGTACAATAGGCTACCAAATGGCAAAGCCCTTCCTCTGCCAGGGCCTCCAGCAGATCAGAGATCTAAAATTATCTGCAGGGTTAAGAAATATCTCTGAGTTTCTGAAGAGGGATGAAACAAAAAAAAAAAGGAAAATTTTGGATGTGGTCATGAAAGGTTGCAACAAGCAGAGAACTGTCCTTTTCAGGCTCACTGTGCTGCTTGGAGAATGTCAGAGATCAGGCAGCACACCTGGCTGAACAGGCAAGGCACAGTCTCCTGGAAGCACAGCCTGAGGCTGAACACCCTCTGCAATATTAAGAAATATGAATGGTTGGTGTCAAATTTACTCAGACTACTGGGAATACTCCCTCTTCCGATTAATTTTTGTTGTTGTTTGTTTGTGGTTTAATTTTTTAAAATTCTGTGCTCATTTAATCTTTATTATTTATTTTTAAATACATATATAAGAATACATATATTAAGAAAATCACTCAGACTGGGACTTTTCAGGAAGTGAAACAAAACATTTGTTTCAATATCTCTTAATCCAAAATTATGTACCCTTGGATACTGCAAGACTTTTATTGAAGAATTTATAAAAGATGGTGTTAAGAAAATGAAGTGCAGTAACTTCCTTAGAAGTATGTCCACTATGATTCAGTAAAAAACAACAGAGCATTATCCTGGGCTACTTGCCTTCCCTGAGAGACTGTCCAGTGCAGAGATGGTGTGGTACCCAGATCTCACTGGTGGCTGCAGGAAAAGCATTCCATCTTCTGCAGGGTCCAGGCTGCAGATAGGGAACAAGCCCTGAGAAGACCCACAGACAGTGATTACCCTTGGGGTGCCAGGAAAAGCAGAGATACTGGCACAGGTAGCACTGTGGGCAGTATCTCTTTCCTGTTTCCCACCTTGGCTGCAGTTGTCTTGTCATGCTGATGTGTGTACCTGCTCATTGTTACACCAATGTTGGATACAGGTGGACAGAATATCCAGAAAGCACAGCCTGAACCTTGCTCATCAGACACAACACAGGTCTATCAGAGTGGGCTAAAAGGCAGCACCCGACCCGTGCAGCTGGTAAACTACTCCTTGCAAGTGGAGCAGAAAAAACGACTTCCACAAAACTCCCTCTGATAAAATTACAGAGGAAAATAAACTCCAGAAAAATCCTGAGTTTGTTTCTTTTTCATCCAGACATTCTATTTTGCTTGTCTCAGCATGCAGATAGTGTAAAGCAGGTAACTAAAATACTGGGATTTAGAGGCTTGGGCCACCTGCCCTCATCACTTCCAAGGAGGCAGAGACATGTGTTGCCACCTCCATCACACACACTCAGCCATTGCATGTTGGTCACATTTAAAACTCTCAAAATGAAAAGAAATAACATTTTTGGTAGCCTTTTATCTCCATGAATTATACAGTAGTTATTAAAGCTGACAAACAGCTATTACTCACTGCAAGTAGCAATTCTAGCTTTTTGCTCACTTTGGTCAAATCATTTTAATGTGTGTAATGATTAAGTAACACAATTGAATTGAATTGCTCCTGGCTTATATATGGCAAAACCAGAGGCAGCAAGATTCAGACAGAATGGAGCTAAAGGGGTGTTATAAATGTCACAGACGCCACGGAAATGCAGCAGGAAGGAGGTCATTTAGAGCTAGACTAGCTCCTCTAGAGCTTCAGATTCTCTTAAATTGCCATTAGGGAAGATTCTGCCTCACCTCTTGCAATGTCTCCATTCCATGGCTAGGTCTGTTCTTAAGAAGCTTACACTAATATAAAATCTTTACCTTCCATGTTTCCAATTAATTTATCTTTTTCTTGCCCTTCTGTGAATGTACATGAAAACCAGACTATTGCTACCTTTCTCAATATGGATCATTTAAATATCTGAGGATTAATCATACTGTCCTTCTTAGATTTTTAAGCAACCACTTTTCTAGTGTTTTTTGTAGATCATGTTTTCCAGGCCTCTGCTCACTCACATTGGTCTCATTTCCAATCATCAGCATCCCTTCTTAAGCATATTCCAGCAGAGACCCTTTCTGGCAGTGTCGACATTGATTCCAAGTACCTGATCTATGCTTTGCCTATGAGGGTCCACTTTCCTATGAAATTTAATTTAAAGCCTTTCAAGCACCCATTTTGGTGAGGAAAAGAGGAAAACAAATTGTTTCTTTTGCAGTGACAAGCCACAGAGACATTCCCATTTTCTACACCTGAGTGAAAAGAACTTGCTAATGCTCTCTCTGGTATCACCCTAGAGTCTCTGGTGGTCCAGCTCTTTGCCCAGAGAGGTGTCTGTGCAACAAAATGCTTCACTTGTTTCAGAGGTTTCACTGCAGCCAGGCATCTTGCTTTATCTAGCTGTTCTCCTATTTTCCCTTGCTTCTGCTCCTGCCCCTATCTGCACTGCACCACGTGTTATTTTTAACCTTTCCCACAAGTTAGAAGGACAACAGGTTGTTCACAGGAACATGTTACCAGCAGGAAATTCTCTCTGTCCTCTTGGGTGTTTTCCAAGCTCCTTCAAAATTTAAATTCAAAAGCACTCAAAATGTCCTACTTTTGCCCACTTCAATAAAGGCAGGAACCTGGCAGGGTAGCAAGGACTCAGTAAGCTAGATTGGGACAGCAAGCCATCCCCACAGGGTTGGGGGGTTTTGCCAGGTAACATATGCCTCTCTAATTCCTTCCTGAGGCAAGAAACACGTTCCATTTACACTGAAAATGCAATTTAACAATCTTTTGCACCTAGACTGCAAATATCCAACACAGTTACTTCATCTTGCACACTAGAAAATGGGCTTCATGGGAGTGAACTTGGCAACTCAAGTAGCCAATTGTGGTGTCTATGTGTGGATTACCGGTCCTCATCTGCAGAGGATTGAGGACCTGTAGAGGATCAGCTGGCTTGTCCTAGAGTGCTCTGTGGCACAGCTGCAAGCACCCGGTTCTTCCTTCTCCCTGTAAAGGCAGAAAGGCCTCACTCTCACAGAGGAGTGAAGAGTGAGGTGATATGAGCATCACACAGCTATCCAGGAGCTCTGCCTGTTTCTGTTGACAACACTGAAAAACACAGATGCAGACACGAAGGAAGTGGAAAATGTAGAAATTTCTGCACCAAGACTATTAAAAAAAAAGTTTTTGAAAAGTTTTTTCAAAATCTCGGCATCAAGGGTACTGAAAGTATTGGTAGTCATAACAGCTACTCCAGAATCCAGGCTAAAATACCTCTGCCCTTGTTATCTACAGGACAGACTGAATTGATTCTTTCCCCAGTTATGTTGCCCTTGGAGCCACAGGCTTTTGTTGCAAGGACTCATGGATGATTGTGGATGTGTTGGCACACTATAAATGTATTAATGAACTTCCATGCAACTATGAAAAAGAAAGCTGGTCACAGGTAAGTGGAGTTCATCAAGAGGGACACCCATGTGGACTTGATCTCCTGTGCTGCTCCTCTTCCCCATATTAGCATGGATTTGGGAATTTATTTTGAGAACTTTAGTCATAAGATAGTCCATACACCAGTGTCCCAATTCAGTGAGGAAAACAAGGCCTAAATGCCCTTGAACCAATAGTTCAAGGACAAAATAGTCCCCAGACTTCTATCAAAGTATGAATGTTCATAGTTCCTCAGATAATGGTGTTTGCCATAAAACATTGCTATAGACATTGTGCTAAAAACAATAGGCAGGGGTCACTGAGTTCACTTTTTGCTTTCCTTCTCACATGCAATTTTAGATTCCCTTCTAAGTATATTGTCCTTTTCCAGAGAAACCCCATTAAACAGATATAATTTAACATGTGAAGGGAACATTTCTGATTTTAGTCACAAAAATTCATGTGGATGAAATTTGATACAATAAAGTCTTGTTGGTATCTGTTTTCATTAATTTGCCTGATTACATGAGAACAAGCACGTGTTCATATAGGACAGGGTGGGAATTCAGGATCTGCCAAATGAGACTCTGTTACCATTGATATGGCTGGTTAAATAAACAAGGAAAAGGATCTGTGTTCACGGAGCTAAATGTAGGTAATAGAACCAGGCTTCAGGAATTCAAAGGTTTTTTTCAATTAAAGAAGCCAAAACAAGCAAGGAAGGAAATTCTACAACAATGAAAATGATGTAGAAACTTGTACTGTTAAAAATACTGAAAACTAAATAGAAACAATATTGCCTCAATACGCAAAATGTGATGGATCATCGTAAATGCATCATCCTATGAGTATTTTTAAGTGTTAGCTAGTTCCCACAGAGAATAAAGACAATACTCTGGGCTGAAGAAGAGAAAGATGTCTAGTGCTGGCAAGGAGAAGTCACAAAGGAAGGAAAGCAGCTGGAGGTGAAATGGGCTTGACCAGACTGTAGTAGCTGGTTGCATTATCTGAGCTGTAGGACAGGATCTAGCAAGAAGGCTCCTTCAAACACTTCATGCAAGGAATTTTCTACCAACACACCATGTGGTTGATGTTGGAAGAAGTAGTTTTAAGAGCACAACAAAACACTACAAATGTACTGTTCCCTATCAAACATACAAAACCTCACCTCCCTTAAGCCTCAGCTATCCAGGAGCAAGATGCCACTGTGTGGAAACACAAGGAAAAATGGCAATAGAGAGATCCTCTTGCCAGTGAAGGTACCAAAGCTGCATTCTGGAGTGTACACAATGGTCCCCTCACTGGATGCTGCTTTAAAGGTTTTGTGCTCTAACTGATCTAAAACCGCTCTGCATGGAACAACTGTATCAGAGAACTGGGAGGTATGATGTACATAAACTGTACAGTGCTGCTTACATGATGCTGTTAGTACAGCTTCCCAAAGCATTCTACCCCTTTGCATCATTTACTGAGGGACCAAAAAACCTGTGAGCAAGCTCAAGAGACTGAGCTAATTGAAAGTTGCCAACTTTAGCTTAATTTAAATCCCAACTAAACTGATACAAAGTCTATCCCATAGAGTTTGTGCCTACCTGTTTTCTCCATCTGCCTTTTCACAGAACCACAGAATATACTGGATTGGAAGAGACTCGTAAGGATTATTGAGTCCAACTCCCTGCTCCTTGCAGGACTGTCTAACACTCAGCCACACAACTAAGAGCATCATCCAGATGCTCTCTGAACTCTGAGAGGCTTTTACACTCCAGTGAGCAAGCAGTCCTTGTTCACAGGATTGCAGGTGTAAAAAAGTTCCCAAGATTTTTCCTTCATATAAATTTCCCTGATTTGCATGACTTCTACTGTCACGTATAAATAGCCGTAAGGGTCCTACAGGGGCACTCAGACTGATTGGAAGTTTCCCATCCTGTAGAAGGCTGAAATACTGCAGCTGAACATCCCCAGAAGCTCTAAAACACACCTATCTGTGGGTTAGGTATTTTGTGGGCTCAGTGCACACAAATGCAAGTCCAAGTTTTGCATAACTAGAAAAAAATAAATTCTCTTGCAAAGATGCAAGCAAGAAATTTTTCATGGGTTTAACAAGAATGGGATGATTTTGGTCAGAGACACTTAAGATGGCAAGGGAACATAGACTTCCAAATCCAACAACCTTCAAAATACACTGCCAAATGGTAAAACAATCACAGTAGTAGCCATACAAAAAACTCACCTCAGTTCTTAAGACATACTTTTCCAATTCTTGCAGAAAAATGCCTCTTCCCTCCAATGCAAATTTCTAGAGATGCCTCAGCAGTTCACTGGCAAGTTGTCATTCTCCATCTGGAATATCCTTCTCAAATTGTCATATTCTTCCTTAGCATTGTTTTCCCAAACACAAACTGTGCTTTTCTTGTGATTAGTGCATCTTGCACTTCCAGACCACCCAACAACTGCAAAAAGTGAGGTGATTTTTGACTTAAAAATTTCAGGGGTTTTTTACATGGTTTTACATGGAGAAGGTGCTCACTGTTCCAAGTGTGGAATCCAAAGGCAGCCAGCATGTGATGTTGGAGAGGAAGCAGGAGGCTCTTATACTTTTATCTGATGATGTTTTCTTAAAGCAGAGGCTGTTTAGCTCTCCCATGAACCCTCGTATATCATAAATCAAAACCATTATAACACTATGATATTCTATTAATCTATTTCATTTCATAAGAACCTGATGAAATGAATCCCACCAACAGCTTCATTTCCCCTTTCCTAAGCCCTCTCTCCTTTAGCAGTTTCAGATCACACTATAGGGTGTCACTCATTGTGGAGGGAGTTGGGCTGCTTTTGTTTTCCCTTGTGCAATACAGCTTTTCACAGGCTAGTGTCAATGCCCAGATCTGCTGCTCTTTTTCGTTCTGGTATGCAACACACACATCACACACTTTGGCATGGTCTTACCCTCAGAGTCACATAATCCTCAGTTATGATAATCTTTGGATAAAAATGTTCAAGTATTTTAACTAGAACTGATTAGAACATCTGGGAATGATGAGCTGACAGTTTCCATGGCATTCTCTGTTTTGTTTTTGACATGTTTTACATTCCTAGTTTCTGTGGAATAACCACATTTTCATCGTCCTGTTCTCAGGAAAAAACCAGTTTTGCTTCCCTACCGTAACATCCTAACCTGCCACAGGAGTCAATAAATAAACTGCCTCTTCCATGTTTCAGCTGAGAGAAGCACAAGTACTCTTCCACTGCGGCCCCTTACTCATCCATGTTACTCTTTAATAGGATTCTTCACAATATTCACATATTTTCCGCTTTGTCTTGAACGCTTCCAGTGCTGTTCAGATCTGATACTCCATGATTGTGATGAGCAAAGAAGCAAATTTTAGGATTAATTTTTTTGGTGAAATCTACAACTGATTCCACATTCCACTGCTCCCTTCATCTAAAAATGCAAAACCATAATTCAATGCTCTCTAGACAGCTGTGTTCCTGTTTAACCAGAAAAAAAAAAAAGAGATTGTGTTGTTCTTTGTACATCAGTTTAACATCCAGGCTGTAATCCTTTCACATGAACTAACAACTTCTGGGTAAATGTCTTCCATGTTCTGTCTTAAAAGTCATTTACCTGTGGCTGAGCTAATACGTCCCAAAATGTCTGGACAATCAGAAAAAATTTCCGACCACATGCTGATGCATAGTTTTCCTAAGCTAAGCACTAGTTATTTTTATAATGTCCTTAACACTTGGAACTTCCCTCATTATAGAGAGAAAAAAAAATCTATTTTTTCAAATTATTCTTCTGGCTGTTTTAAGTTCTAAACTCGATTAACTGAAATCAGAAAAGGTCTGCTCACGTCACAGTCAGGTCCCAGATTTGAGAACAGCGGAAGAATATCTGATGGGAAAAAGGTTTCCGTGACAAGCCATCTCTGTAAAGGACCTCAGATTTCTGGCTAAGGATACACTCTACCACTGCAGAGCACGCAACCCGCCGGCAGCTATTCCCACAGCAGCCATTTATTTTACTTCAAACACACACCGTCGTTTGTTTCCTTGAGTCAAACAGCTTCGCTGACTTCAGAGTCTGAGCACACTGCAGGGAGCGGGTGTTGCCAAAGTCACAGCCCCTCGGCTTTCTTGGAAAACTACTGGCAACTTCGCTGCCTCCTCGGGATGGATCCCCTTCAAAAACCCGTCCTTTAAGAGAAAACTCAATCTCGAGAATTAATGAGCCACTGAACGGCTTGAAGTGTTGAACCCAGAACCATTCGCAGCACCACTTTGTGCATAATTAGCGACCTTCAGAGAGCACGCCCTTCCCTCCTGTCAGGAAATATCAGCATCCTACAGCCCATGCAGAGCTGGGAAAAGCCGGTGTGCCGGAGCCTGGGGCTCCTGGAGATCCCTTTTCTCCGGTGTCCAAGAAGTAGCGGAGGCAGCTCTGGCCTCAGCCAGCTCACTGTGCCCCTCCCACAGCCTGGCCCGACCGCACAAGCTGCAAATTGAAACAGCTGCTAATTCATCTTCACTTCTTGGAAGGCATCAAGAAAGGGTCAGGCAGCTCTGCGCCATCTTTTACCCTCACAGGAACACCTCTCCCCACCGCCCCCTGCCCAAATCTGGGAGGATTCGCCGATCTCTGTCTTTCTCTGTGCCTCTCCAAACACAATCGCTTTCTCCCCCTCAGGCACCAAATCGCCTGTTGAATGCTACCGCTGGCTCTGGGCGCCCGAGGCAGGCACAGCGCAGCAGCCCCGGAGCTGTGGGCAGGCCTTTCCCGCCCAGCCCGCTCCTCACCTGATGGCGCAGCACATGGCGGCAGCACGGCCCGGGAGGCACCGGGTCTGTCAGGGAAGAGCTGACAACAACCGAACTGAGCAGATCCCAGAATAACCGCACCTGCCATGGCAGCGCAGGCACCTACCTCAAAACTTTCCTTGACATTCCCAGAAAGGCCTGAGGGCCACAGACGGCACTTCTTCAACAGCTGTTCCACGGTATAATCTCTGTGTTTAGAATTATCCCACATCTGAATGGTACTACAAATGTATTTAGTACTTTTTTTATCCTAACTCACTAGAGCTGAGAAAGTAAGTAATTGTAAATAACTCAGAAACGGACAACTAAGGTGTGCCACTGGGCAGGTATTTATAGCAAAAGCAGATCTACAGTAACTAAGAAGTCACAGATCGCTTCCTCAGCAGGTCAGCCCTGCACATGCCCTCCAAAAAGGAACTGAAACAAGGGAGAAACACCAGTCTTGAACCTTTAGTGGTCTGGCCAAGAATCCGTTTTGAGTTACAGTTTCTGGAAGAATAATTTCAGTTTACTAACAACATTCATTATGTTCTAAAATTGCCATATAACACACATAATTTTGAATTTTTTGCAAAACTATAGTTTGCAATTAAAATAGTAGGGAAGGCGGAGTGGATTTTTGCCGTTCTCTCCATGTTGAGAGATGAATAATTTCTCACTTTCATAAGGCATCCTGAGAGTTAACTACAAAACAGACTATACAAGATGCAAGCTCAGTCAAAATTGACAGCATGTTTGCCCTTGTCTGAAGTGGCCAGAGAAGAGTAAACATCTATTGGGCAAATTATAGAGTGAACTGTAAGTCACTTATTTTGCATGTTCAACACTCTTGTAGTCTTCAGTAAGGTTACAATTAAACAAAAATACTTCTGGTACACCTTCTGTGTTATAAAAACAAATACAACTTTACCACATAGACATGCAAATCAATACTAAGGCTTATGAAGAGCTGTTGCAGACAGATCTCCAGCACTGTGAATTCACCTTTTTGGGGTTTTTTTATTTTTCCAAGGACAAAAAGTACAGTATCAATCTATTTTATTTTCATCTTTATTATAAACAATTTTGTAGTTTTCAGAATGGGATTGCTACATATTAGACAACAAAAACATCGTCAAATTAATCAGTTTTATCTTTTACTAAATTAAATCAGAACAAGCAAAACAAGGGTTTTTTTTAGGATTTAGTCTATTGCAAGAAGAACGGCTTTACAAACATGGAATTAAAGATACACATTTGCTCATATATACATAAGCAGCTGATGACACTCTGGACAGAAACATACAAGGAACTTCTTTGCACATAAATAGATTTTTAAAAGTATATTTCTTTCACATGTGTACAAAATTATTTTGCTTTCTATACTGAGAAAAGTTCTTGGAGACAAAGAAGGATTTCTAAGAGACAAAGCCCACGTAGGATGTGGGCTGCCTTGCACACAAGGATCTAATAATACAATTTACACAGCACTCTTATACAGTACTCGAGCTTCTTATATACATACTTACAAGACTTTTTTGTACACGAGATGCCACCTTTGCAATTGAAATGGCATCTCCCCTGAAAGGCTGCATTAGTTCCAGTGTTTGTATAAAAGATAAAACAAGTTTCAAAAGGCAGCACCACTCTGCAGAGTCAAGGATCCACTGAGCTGCAGCTATAGTGAAGGCAGTGGGGTAATTGTGCTGGTTTCTGTGTTTACACAGTCCAAGTGGGAAAGGTTGAGATGTGACCCTTGAAGTCTATACAATACCTTTCTATAAGATGTGTCTGTAGCTAGAAAGAGATTTCACCAGATCCATGGCTAAAGCTATGCACTTTTGCTCTTCATCTCTATGCTACTTGGTTCTGTCTTTGGGGGAGAAGTTTGGCTTTTATATGACTTTTTCAGTATGGTTATTTACCAATGGTGGGGCTGAGTTTAGCACACACAGGACCTGTGAAACTTTTCTTTAATGCATGCAGAAAAGGTGCACAGTGCAGCAATGACAGAGGACCCTGCTAAGCTTCTGCTGGACTGAAGAATGCTCAGAATTTGTGAGAATCAGGTGCCAAGTTTGCTGTGAGATTAGGTCAGGCTTTCACTTTGTTTTAGGCACAACAATGTCAGAAGAAGGACTGGGGTTTTGCTCCTTGATTCCCTTAATCACACTTTGTCCAACTAGGAAACAGTACACAGACAATACTCAGAGCAGCCTGCAGGTGATGCCTTTTAAGACCTCATAGTGTCTAGAAAAATGGTACCTGGACATCAGCCATACCAAACACACACATTACAGCTACACCCGTGGGTTACACACAGCCATACTCATACCAAACTGTCTGCTGATCCCCCTGGGGGTCAGGAGACCCAGGAGTGCTGTTGGAGCTGCTTCCTCTCACGGGCTCCTCTACAGCCCCAGAGTTGCTTTCTAACAGTTTACCCTGGCACTTGGTAAGTAGGGCATCACCCTGGCCTTGCCCTGGGGAAGTATTTCCCTCAGTGCTGGTGCAAACAGCTCTGGTAGGAGCCACTGTGGCCACCTCCTCAGTACGAGGTGCTGACTTGGGTTTGACTTTCGAAGGAGTATGGGATGCAGATGAGTAGTGTTGCCCATGGTTCACACGCTCTTGCTGCTGGACATTCAGACTGCTGGTGGATGCAGTGGGTGAGGCAGAAAACTGATGGAAGGAGAGTGGCCTCTCATCTTTTGGTGGGACCAGGGAAAGGCGCCTCGCATCGAGCTGCCGACAACGGGAATCGACACCTTGCATGGAACCTGCCACCTTTGCAGACTGCGGCCTCTCTCTTAAGGGCGCCTGGGAGCTCACTGGCACAGAAGCCCTGGTGCTCTGACAGACAGTGTCCTTGCCCCCATGCAGCTCAGCTCCTGACTTCTGAGGGCTCTCCTGTCTGTAGGCCTCTGGGCCAGCAGCCCTGAGGAGGTCTGCAGAGGCCAAGCTAAAGGCCCTGCTCAGGGAGGTACTCCTCCTATTCACGGTTCCAGGCTGCTGAGGCTGTGCCATCTGCCGCACCCCACTGGCAGACTGGTGCTGTGGTGTGTGAGGAAGCTTAAGGGACCCTTGGGGGGTTGCCAGAGCATCAGGTTCAACTTGTCTGAGGTTTGGCTTCACGTAATTGTCAGGCTTAGCCGTTCTTCCTTCTTCACCAGCCACGGCCATCTTCACAGTTGGAGCAACAAGACTAGTGGGCATCTTAGCAGCCTCCTTTCTGGATGGCTGAATCAGCAAGTTCCCAGTAGCTGAAGGCTCATTTGCTTTCCTAAAATAATCGCTGAGGAAGTCATCTCTGTTAGTGGAGGTGTCCTGGTGTGAGAAAATATGCACGTCACATTAATGACAACACATTTTGTTTGAAGAATCGTGCAGAACTCTTATTTTTACAAAAAATCTTCCTTACCACTTAATTTAAGCCAAACAATCATAGATTTTGCATAGTGGAAACAGAACAGATGAATGTTTACAAGGGGTATAAATCCAATTAAAGGAATAATGTGCTTATTGTGATTAGATTGTGACAGCCTTGTTTGCCAGGTTAATGGTCATAATTTTTAAATAATTTTGGTTGCAACCTGGACAGCAGCTCTTTTGCTTACTTTCACACCAGCCACTGTCACTTCAACATCAGTATCACGTTGATGACATTAGCCCCTGGTATCAGCAGATATCCATTATGTCTGTCATATTCCAGAATACAGTTCATCTGGGTAACTCTCTACTGAGTTATTTACTCGATAGTAACTTCAGGAATTTAACAGAAGCCAACACCTTGGGGAGATGTGCTAGCCTTACAAAAAAGCTTCATTCCTTCTCCGTTGACTCCCTTCAACTCTCCCACTCAATATACTACATATGTTAAAAGCTGCATGTAAATTACAACGAAACGTACAAAAAAAATTTGTTTGCCTACAATGAACTCACAAATTTCAAGTCAGACAATTAACCTGGCAGCAAAAGAAAATAAACAATGAGTATTTCATGGGAATGGTCATGCAATCCAAAAATGGGGATGCTTGATCAGCTGCCATTGTACTATTAGTAAAACGCATGCTCAGAACAGTTAAGGGACATGCTGTCATTACAAACAACATGCTGAACAAGCTCATGAAGTTTACTTCTTTACTCTTCTCTAGGCAGCATGTTTAAAGCTTAATATACTTATTTCACTAGTGTTCCAAATTTTTCTTCAGTCAAAAAACTCATTTTCCATAAGCAAACACCATCAATGGTAACAGTGCAGTGTGAAAATTTCTAAGCTCAACTAAGTGTTAGTGTTAAGGCTATTTTTAACTTTATTTAAACAGCTGTTATGCACATTAACATTACAGAATGACAAATCCTCCAAAAACACACATGTGTACGAACAAATGCTGCAAATACTTTATGAGCAATTAATGCAAGTGATCTGCCAGCCTTTAAAGTAACAATTAGGAGTTACAGTATGCTTCTATAGGTATTAATATGCTAGCAAAAGCTGTGGTAAGTCAGGAGCTGTTGCCTTTGTAATAAGAACAATGGATACCCTGGGGATATAGAATGAAGCACATCTCCTATTTCCCCTGCCTGTTCTGTGCCTCACGCTGTCGGGACATGAAACACTGAGGACCGACTCGAGTGACTGCGAATGTTCCTGATGAATGGAAGGACATAGGGAGTAGCAAGAGGGATACAGTGCATCAGCTTCTAACAGAAATTGGTGTAATGAAATCATTTCACTCTCATTTAAACTGCGCCGATGCTGAAAAGGAAGAGGATGACAGAAAGAATGAAAATGGACATGGTCAGGTAGTTACAGACACACAAAAGTAATAATTTTAAACATCTCTAAAAGCTAAGAATTGTACTTAGGGTAATGAGGGAGTAGGAGGCAAATTTAAACACTATTGTGAAAATTCAAGGACCAGAATTTACTGATGCCATGAAACGGCACAGCTCTGCTGATTTCAATACTTTGACCAAGGCATTCATAAACCAGAGATCTCTGTTCACTTACACTATCAATTAACTGCTTTTAAGATATTAAAATAGTGTTCTAATAGTGCACTGCCTCCCTATTGTACAGCATGTCTGAGCAGCGAAAGACAAATGCCATCCTGAAAACAAACATTTAGTTCCTGAAAAAAGCACTTCAACGAGCAACATATTCTTGCAGTCATTGAACCAACAGGGCAGTACCAGTCAACACACAAACATGGTTCAAGTATCAAAAACTTCCATCTGCAAGAAAAATAGTCTTTCTCAAATACACTGGTATTTTCAGATTATGAGATGGTTTTAACAACTGCATATTTTGCACTTCAATTGAAAACTATTCTAGGTTTCATTCCTAATTATAGATTTAGCAGCTGAAAATTACACAGAAAACTTACCAGTTTATAAATAAAAATACCTGAAGCTGAGAACTGATGATACAAAACCTTGACCACAATTATTTGCTAGCAAAAACCCCCAGCAGTCCAATACCTAGTACTTGCAGTCAATTATCTGACTTGCCATAGTTGAAAAACCAAAATAAATTAGCAGAGTGCTATATGAAAGTTAACTTTATCTTAATTACTGAAACTGTCTCATTCATTTTGCAAGATTTGATAGTACTCGGGTATATGAACAAGGATCATCTTGTCTCTCTCTGTTTCCCTATGCCCTCATCCTCCTAAATCAGCTTTGAACAGTTTTTTGACACCTGAAATGGGCTATCTAGCTCTATTTACTTACACTTGGTAGAGACAGCCTGTTGCTCTCTTCCAAGAACTCTTCCAAAGTTACCATCTCACTGCCAGGTGAGGCAGACCGCTGCCTGCCTGTGTGGGACTGAGATGGATTGCTCTTCTGAGGTATATCACAGGACATCAAACCATTCCTGTGGGAGGAGGACTCATGTCTGCTGCCAGAGCTTAAGAAAGCAGCAGCTGAGTGAAGGGAATACGTGTCTCGGAGCAAGACTGGTGCCTCTCTGCTTGGCACCATATCTTCACTGCTGAGGCTCTCAGTTCTACCATGGATATGGTCTAAGGAACCTGAGGAGAAGCATAAATACCATTAATGACACTGCTCTAACATCATTTCAGTAGATTTCACATTCAGGTAGGAACTTTATCATCCCAGGCCATTTCCACACCGACTGGGTGGCATTTTTTACCTTTCTTTTTTTTCTCTTACAGAGCTCAAAGTAATCAGAACTTTGAAAAATCAGGACTGCTAAGTATCTTACAGCACCTTAAACAAGCACAACTACTTCACCAAAGAATAAAAACAGCATGGGGGGCTAATAATCCTTATATTAATAAGATAATATTGGGGTGCCTCTTTACAACCTGTGTGTCATTGAAAGATCTCCCAGTCCTGGCTGTGTGATCTGAGAGCTAGAACCTGTCAGTGGAAAAGCAGAAAGCGGATTCTTCCACAGTGTCAGGGTCTCTTGGCATCCTTCAGAGATGCACAATTTGCAAAAGCAAATCTCCAAAGCACACTGATTCCATACACAAGCTGTGTGTGGGGTAAAAACCACAGAGAACGGTTGTTGTAGAGACTCTAAGAGTGGCCTGATATTTCCCACAATACGATGCCAGTCAGACATAAGCAAAACTCAACTGTCTGCCTTAAAAGCCACCCCTTGCCAGAATCAATCTTAGAAAAGCACTTCTTGCCAGCAGTTTTGATTCCCAAGACAGCCATGTCCAGATTGCATAATCACTACCATTTCAAAACAAGTCTTCAAATTTAATTGGAAGGAAAATGGCATTTTACACACAGTTTCATGGAATTTCACTTCCTGTTTGTCACAACTCAGCTGTAAAAGCTTTACCTTTCAAATTGAGAGGTGAACTACTGCTGGAAGCGTTCCTACTGCTCTCTAAACTGTTTGGCCTGGACACTGAAAAACACAAATCAAGCATTGAACAAACAGATCTTAAGTTCCTCTGATTCTCTAAAAGACTTGGCTACAGTCTCCCTTCTGAAAATAGGACTTGTGCAAGTCACTTTGAAAACATTAACAACATAATACACACAGGATGCCAAAATCTGGACAGAGTAGAAAACACCTTCATTTTTCAAGTTGTTTAGGATCCATCTTGTTTATCTCATTTTTTGCACAAACAAGTATGTTCCAGATTTTTACAATAACTTCAAAATAATGCAGAATCTGAAAAAGCTCAACAATAACTTGCTGTCTCTTTTTCAGTTTTCTTTGGAAGGAGTTGGTAGCGAGCTTGCAAATTAAGTCTTCCGCAATCTCTAAGCAGGCAGCAGAGCTGCTGCTTCAACAGCGTTCCCACTGTGCATCCACAAGCCCCACACCAAATTTCTCTTACTGCTGATTCACTCCCTTAAGGAAGGAATTAAACATTCTCCAGAAAAATCAGCAATGAATCTGTAGGACATGCATTAAAAGGTCTGTTGGTGGGGGAAGGCAACCTGCCTCAATGTCAGCATTGTTTTGAAAATTCACTTTGGCAAAACATCCATTAAAAGCTTCAATAGAAAACCAGAAGCAGTCAGAATCCCATTCTCAAAACAGTGCTGCATTACTACACTTCCTTCTGTAGTATTAATGTAACTAAAACACTCCAGGACAGTTGATGTGGATGCAATGAAACAAGTCTTAATGCAGATGTTTAGAGCACTCACACACACTACAAGCTTACCGTGCCGTCTGGTGCTGGCAAACTCAACCTCTGGGGACTGTTCACATAGATTATCTTCTGAATTATAGCCTGGAAAAGAACACAAAACTGAAAAGGCCAATTGAACACAGAAAGGTTAATCCTTCAGGTCAGCCTCCAATGCATTCTAGCAGTGTAGAAGACTGAGGTGATCAAGAGGGTTTTACAGACCTATCTTCTAAACACTGAAGAACTGACATTCAAATGTGCTCTGTCAAGCTGAGAACATTACAAGAGTGAGTAAACCCTGGATCTCATCAGCTAAACCATTCAGCAGATAAAGTAGGAGTGAAAATATTAGTGCTCAGGTTTTGTACTTGAATGCCACTAGCAGCCTTGCAGGAACTGCGAAGCAGCCTGCCTGGCACTACCAGCTGATGTATGAAATGCACCACACACCTTTTGGCCGGCTCTGGAGCCGGGAGATGGGAGTGGAAGTGTGCGCATGAATAGCTGAGCTTGAGTAAGTCCTGGGACCCATTTCCACACAGCTGGGTTTTTTTGCAGAGTCTGCTGAGATTTCAACATTATCATTACTGCCTCCGTGATGGGAATTCCTTTTTTGCTTTAGGTCCATTAGCACTGGTGGGGAGAGAGGGAAATGAATAAGATTCAATGAAAAATAGCATTAGGGGATTTGTATTTATCTGCCCATACAAACATGACAAACAGGCACAAAGAAACCGCACAACAGAGGCGCTAGCTTGGCAAGCTTTTCCATAAACAGCGCAGTAGTGGATAGGAAATTTCTGCCACCAGCTTGTCAATCATGTGTGCTCTCTGTAAAGTGTGGGAGTGACAAGGGCTGCTTAGTACTGGTGGGAGGGTTGATATTATACATGCAACAATTACTGTGAAAGGAGGAAGAAAAGGAGCAAAGACATGAATCCAGAAAAGATAAGTGAGGTGTGAAATTCCCATAACATTATTCCTTGTAGGTGCATTTTGTAAGAACTTTCTTCAGTCATAAAATAGAATAGGGGAAGAGTGACAGTAGTCATACTCTTACTCAAAGAAAAATAATGCTGATTTGAAAATTATCTATCATGATCCTTGCACTAAGCTAACTGCTTTCAGTTTTTATATCTTTGCTGTGGGTAAGAGCTCAGTCTTTACAAGGTTGAAACTCTGTTCTTATAATGTCCTGGTGCAACGATTTTTAAGTGGAGTTCCTGGGATCTTAGCAGGAGAACAACAAAATCTGTCTGCTAGAATATTACTTAGATTAAGAATCTGAAAAATTCTTTTCTATTGATGAAGCAGGTGAATTAATTTCTTGTGATGTCAATGTAATGCTTTAAGGCACACACAGAACAAAATTTAAAGAATTTACTGCAGAAACACATTTAATGAGATGCAAAATTCTAGATTCTATATATTTCTATGGAATACTTGATTAAGTAATAGAAACTAAATGTTGAAAATGCAGCAGAGTGCAGCAGTGGAAATAAACAACTTGCAGAGACAATTGACAGTTCAACGCACAGAGCAGCTGTGAAATTGTATTAGAGAAATAGACCAATCATTGAGGTGGCCCTTAGAAGCTGACTTCGTTCAGGAATATTTTCTCCCTATGTTTGCATGGGCTCCACAGACTGGGCCAGCACTTGCTCTCAGAATTGAAACTTATGCCATGCCTGCAAGGACAACTACTGGCTAAAGCTTTGCATACAAATCTGTATTTCTAATTACACCTAACACCTTCCATGGATGCCAAAAGTACTAATTGCCCTGGAGACTAACATTCTCCACAAATCCCCAAATGGGCAACAAAAACCAGGCTGTTCTGCCAGAGTCCCTGGTTGTGCCACTGGGGACAATTCTAAGAGTGAGAAGGGAAATGAGATCTTTGGGCCTCCCTGCTGGGTCCACGGCAGCACACTGCCCATGCTGCATTCAACTCTCTAACAGGGTGGGGACTGGACCTGCACATCCTTTCCAAAAGCCACCAGGTCACAACTATTAGGCAACAAGAATTCTGGGCAATGGATTAATGAAGGTTATCATCCCCAGTCTTAAGGGAATAAATCTACAGTCTTCTTAAAAAAAAAAATCTGTTGAAACTGAAGCAGAAGAAACTGAAACATCAGCTCACTTCAAGATGAATTTTCTTAATTGGAAGTACAAAACTTTGCTAAATATAAGGTTTGAATGAGATCATCAAGACGCTTGGCTGAGAACCATTTTTCCAGTAGCTTCTATTCTGTATTCAAAGCTAGACTATTTAAAAGCCAAAGAAGGTGTTAAAAAAACTGCCCTTTTTAATCATTTAGTAGTAAAGACTATTGGAAAAATCTCTGGAGTTTGAGATTGTATTTGTATTTTAGTAGGACTACCACACTGTAGAAAGCATAGCAACAGCAAATCAACACTTCAACTGGACACAATGCAAGTACATGATTGCAAGAAAATATTGAAGCGAATAGCAACTTCACTTACTTACAACATGCACCACAGCCAATATACATACGCAAACTGTATGCCATGAGGTCCCCTAAAGTGTGCTGCATTGAAGAAAAGATCCAGTGTGCAAGAGTGATTCATCTTCTACAGGGAAACTTAAGTCCATGTTCACTAATCTTTGCTTGTATTTAGAGTATTGTATAGACATGTTGAGTGTTTCTATCAGTGTGCGTGTTCTTTTATGGTGTGTGGGGTTCTTTTGGTTTTTGGTTTTTTTTTTGTTTTTAATATTTGTCAGAAATGAATGAAGATAAATGCTACAGAGAAGGTGTTAGAAAACTCCCAGTTCCGGGAAAGAAAGAGTTTCATTAGGAGAGGATGGGATGTCGGAAGAAGACCAGAACCGGAGCCGATTAGAGAAAGACTGATGATTCGATGGAGACTTAGGAGACTTTTCTTTATCCTTGCTTTTGCTTCTCAAAAAGGCAATCTTTTTGCGCTGTGCAGCTAAATTGTTATCACCCAGGCATCCCAAAAAGAAGAAGAAAAAAAAAAGTAAAAAAAAAGACTTATAAATAAAACTTAGAATGTCTTAACACAGATTAAAGACTACACAACCAGTAAAAACAGAAAAGGCTAAACAATGACCAACACCTATAAAGGAGGACTAATGAATGCATAGCTAAACATAGCTAATCTGACTCAGATTAAGGCATAGGTTAACACATACACACAATATTTAAGAAAGCCCACTAAGAAATTACTGTTAGATCATTCAACATATTTTTGCTTTATGACACAAAATTAAATCGGTGTACATGTGGTAACACACTTAAATTTTCTACATGTCTTTTAGACTTCAATACTGGTGAGCCTCATCTCTCACATAACATGAAAATGAATGAAGTTCCAGAGACTTTCTGTTTCTTTCTCTGGCAATCTACCATGGCTTTGTTCTGTAGCAACTCAAGCCCAACTTCCCATGCTGAACTTAGGATGCATATGAACCTGGAATCATATGGATGATCTTATCCCATAAAATATCTTCTTTTAAGTGAATAAATTACCTCAAAGAATTAGAATAGAGAAAGGGTTTTACCCAATCAAAACAAAACCTTTAGACAGACAGGTACTTGCAGTACTTTATAACAAGAGTTCTTTTCTTAGCTGCTCCCTTTCTGTTTCCCACCCCCCACAGTTGGAAGACAGGAATTATTATTCAAGTATCAATTTCAAAATTGCTTCTTGGAAAGTATTACTGGATATAACAATCTACATATAGAAGCTGACAGAAACTATCTCAATAGAATAAACAGAGCTTGGGACATATATATAACCTTTAATAAGGATGAAGAGTATTTATTTTGAGGAACTTTCTTTTAAATTTCCCATAATTAGGAACGCCTGATTTACCGCGTAAACTAACTTAACAGAAAGTCATTCCATCTTCCTTACATATGCCTTAGTGTTAAAAAAATACACCATTTCATCATTTTACATTAAAAAGTTCCTCATTTAATTCTAAACCAAAACGTGGTATTGTCCTGCAAAATCACCAGATTATGATAAATTGGTTATTTACAATAAATGAGTTATTTGTTCTGCACGTGCACCACCTGCTGGCAGTGGCTGTCAGTCAGCTCATACCCCTCAAAAAGCCTGAACCACACACTATTCTGTGATCCAGCTTTAAACTGCTTTGCTGCACAACCTCAGTAAATGAAGTATTTAGAACCAGCTTACTCAGTAATATGCAATACATCTGGGCAAACAGAAGCTGAAGGGAGAAGTAGTAGATAAAAGGAAGAAAGCAAACTAAACCAATCCCAAACCCATTATTTTCTAGAATTTATTCAAATTTCTAGTTTAGGAGTTTATGCATACTAAAACCTTTATTGTACTAAAAAAAAATAAAAAAAATAAAAAAAGCCACACCAAAACCAACCAAACAAAAATAAAAACACCAAAAATCCCCCAAACAAAAAAATGGACAGAAAATAAAATCAGCTCATGGATTTAGGTTGGCCATTCCTTACCTTTGTTTGAAGAACCCCCAGGGTTCTCTCTCTCTTCCACAGGGTTTGATCCTTGAGAGGTATTATCCTGAGCCTCATGGTGATGTTTCAATTTTTGGGAGGCAGATGGAGAGTTTACCGTCTCTGGGGATTCAAAATGCCATGTGGAGCTTTCTGCTGTTGGTTTCAACCGCTCCCTTGGAGTCTCCTTCTTTGGCTTGATTAATTTGACTAAGGCTCTGGCTCCAATCCAGGGGTTTTTCCTGATAAAGCAGGTTTTATGAATGGAATTCAGAAAATGCTAAAAGAAATACTCCCCAAAGAAGTCTACATCTGTGCTAAAGCCATCAAGCCATCCTACATTGATATTTGTCTGCTGTCATGAATTGGTTCAAAAAATGCACCATGAATTTCACAGCACTTGAGATCCTTTCTCTACTAAAGTCAAAACTACTTTTACAGAAATATTTCTTCAGCATGAGAAATGTGAGAAAGACAACTGTTCCCTCTGCTAGAAATCCAAACTACACATATGGACCACATAAGACATTCTTACAGTGTGAAAAACTCCACTACAGAAACAGACTGAGGAAGAAAAATGAAAGCTGCTTTGAAGCCTCCTTGCTAAGGTTATCAGTGAGAACTATGTATGGTGGAATTAACTTGGCTCTTTTTTGTTGCTCTTAATACAATTTTTAAGTCCCTTCTCTCCAACAGATTGCTCATCTCTTGCTTTGAAAGCGCAGCCCTGAAACTCCTAGTGCTGCTTAGTTGTCATACTGGGAGCAAAGTGGTTCTTTCCCAATTAATTTTGGGAGTTTCAGGTTCTTATAGTCATACAGAAAGCCCCACATGAGGCCCCGTGCTCTATGTTAACACAATCTGCTGCTTCAGAGGATATCTTGCAGAGTGAGAGGGAAGAGACAAGTGGAGACGACACCACCCTTCCTTCAGATGAAGTTTCTGTTATCCTCAGTTATGGAAAGCCCTTTCTCACTGATCTGTACAGCAGATCTGAATCCATGTGGAACTTACTTTTTTGGAGCAGGATCATAGAACTTGTACTGATCCATTATCTTCTCTTCGAGTTTTTCCTTATGTCTCCTTAAGGCATTCAATTTATCACTGTGAGGGGGAAAAGCATATTCTGAGTCATCTGTATGAAATTAAGCATAATCAAAAAACTGAAGACCAAAAGCCACCAAGAGAAAAAAGAGACTGAAATATATTCCTATCCTGAATCTTTAAGATTTGCAGCCTGTTTGGAGAGGGCAAATGCAAAAGCCTACCAACCATGCTGATGGGTGATTTTTGTGCAATAAAGCATGAAAGGTGAAAGAACAACATTAGATGGTGGTGCAAGATTTCTAACTAATATCTCTGGCAGAGTTTGTTTGGTGGATGTTAAGATTAACTATATTTTTTATGATTATTTTATTAATCTACACAGTGGAAGTTGGCAAATCTTATTTTCATTCAATCCTCCATCATAGAACAGTCAGACACCAGGATAAACAGATCAGAGTACATCTGAACTGTATTCAGCCTATTCCAGCAAGCAATTTGTAACATTTCAACCATATAAGCCAGTACTGCTATAAAACTCAACTCAGTAACTCCCACATCATCCTGATGTGCTTGAACTAAAATTCTTGGCATTAAGAACATTTTTATTCCTTCTTTCATACCTATAAGATAAATTTACTGCAGTGAAAACAGGATTCTTTGTAAATGCACGGTATCTTTAAACAGAGTATCTCACTTCAGCATGTCAACCCGTGCATGAAGGACACAGCAACAGATGCTGATGTCTACATCCTTAAAAACAACATCAAGGCAGGTATTTCTTGAAATGCAAATAAAAAAAACAAGAGTATGAATACTCACTATTCTTCAGGAACCTAAATACAAAATTACTCTCATAAGACTAGACTTTTGTTTCAACTTGGCTGTTTTCCCAAATCTTAAAACTCTTTCCCAACCTCTTCTTTGAGAAGTACCACTGGGTTTAGCATTCCATCTTTTCTAACTGAATTTTTCACACAGATTCATCTGTATTATTTGAAAAGAGCTGCGCTTGCCCAGGTGTTTCACGAACAACTCTTTGCAGTAAAGCAATGTGGAAACATTCTGTGCTTTCTCCCATTACACTTATCTCCTACCAAACACCCCCTTTTCCAACAGATATCAAGAAGACCTATCATTCCACTGCCTGCTCTTCTAGTCCTGATAGATTATTTGTATTCTATATTTGTCTAATTCATTTTTTAGGTTCACAATTCAAATCTCTTTTTTCTTACATATACTGTTTCTGTTCTTCATGATACTGCTCCTTGTTCTCCATGTTTTGCTCCAATAACATCTGATTCTGCTGGCTCAGCATCTGAATCTGACTCAGGAGATGATGGTTTTCTTCTTCCAGATTTCCCTTTAGACGGGACAGGAGCTATTAAACAAGACAAATTAATCTCACCTCTGCATCTGGCTTCCCTGGAGTGCACCATAATCAAGATAACACAATAGCATGGCAACCTAAGATATAAACCTATACACTTCAAACCACATGGGGATGTTGGTACATACATGTCAAAAGCATGTCAAAAGCTTCACACAATGAATGGCAGCTCCCTAACCCAAAAGCAGCAGTAGCTGGGTATCTACAGCTACTCACCTCACAGTGGTTATCCAGCTTGGTCAAAGAGATATCCATGGATTGGTGCTGTTCTTTCAGCTCATCATAGCGAGCTTGCCAACGATTCAGCTCCAGCTGAGAGTTGTTCAAGGAAGTTTTCAGCTCTTTAGTATGTGAATGCAGCCCTTCATACTCTGCCTTTAGTTGGTTGTGCAAGAAGTTCACCCTAAACACAAAGAAGACAGCAGGCTTATGAAAGACACTTCACAGAAATGACTTCACATTCAAAGACCACACCATCAGTTTGCAGCTCTCACTAAATCAAGCATAGCTCCAAAGAGTAACTCCTAAGGACATTTTTATTCTAAGCATTTAATAAAATTTTATTAAGACGCAGTGGTAACATTATAAGAAGTTTTAATTCTATGAAAGAACTGAAAGGAACATACACGAAAAATAAAACTGCTATTTCTTCAATATGGAAGAAACACACCACAAATTTCTGAGATACAATGTATTTAAGAGTATTTGGATATAAAGGCAGTTCTATTCAGCACAAATAAAACTCACACATTAATTTTTCATCCTGATGCACGAAATATGAGCATTTAAGTGCCCTGAAGTGTGAAACATTGTAGTGTTTTGAGGAAATACTGTGGAATTCTTTTATACTTTCAGGTAAATCTAAAAGTATCTACAAATCATGAAGGCATAACATCAAATAACTAGAAACAGATTAAGTTCTGTATTTGCTGACAGATAAGCCTGGCTCTCTGCCAGCCCTCCAATCAACATTATGCAACATCTTTGTGGCTAAAAAAATGAATTAGGAACAGCAAACTTGAGAAAACCTCTGGAGAGCTCTGCACTGTTCTAAAGTACACTTGTACAATTGTAGCTCAACTTAAAATGTGATTTTTAAATATGATTCAACCTGACATTGCTTTAACTTGGTGTGGTCTTGGCCCTTTGTACCAAACAGATTCTCAAAATACCTTTGTAGTATTAACAAGGCTACAGGGAGGTTTTTGGGTGGGGCTCTCAGAAGGGGCTCTGGCAGAAGTTAACAGCTACCCACTGATCAAGAGCCTCTGAGACTGCTTTTAATAACAGAAATGGCAGTTTTCTCTACGCAGCAGAAAATAAACAATGGTAACTTCTAGAGCTAAAATCATATTGTGTAAAAAACATAAACCAGTGCTCCTCAAGGGAAAAAAGAAGTATAATTTGGGGGGTTGGGCATTTGCAGCTCTGCCTAAATGCAACTGCTTGGAAACAATTTGTTGCAGAAAATGCTTGTGAACTGAACCAACCATGTCTGGAAGCTTATTTTGTATGAACAAAGGTCCCAGGTCTGAAGCACCAAATAACAGTATCAGTTGACAGTATTCAAAGCTCACAATCTTTAACAAGTTAAAATTACCAAATTAACAAGACTAAAATAGAGAAAAAAGAACAGACACATTCTGTGTAGGTACTTCAGAGCTAAAGCAACACATTCGTGTTTTGCATAATTGACTTTTAATTGGTACATATAACAATTTAGCAAAGGAACCATACCTATCCAGTTCTTCCCTCAGCTTCTGATTTTCCCCAGTGGTTATTGCATTTGATCTTCTCTCTTGTTGCAAAACCTCTCTCTCGCTTTTTAAAACTAATTCCAACTCTTCCAGTTCTGCTTTGTGTTTCGTTAAACTGTTGTATCTGCAAAAGGAGGAATAGCACACCCTCAGCTTTCATTTAAACATTTATCTTTATCTGTGTTAATATTTTACTAGGTAATACCACAATGATCAGAAAGCATCTTTTTTCCAGCTTTATTTATTTAATCCACATTTATGTGGTTAAACTTCTACCAAAGCTGAAGAATTCAACACTATGCATGAAAATTCAACTTAGTATACAAGTCAGCAGAGAAGACTTTAGGGGAAAAAAAGAGAAAAACATTTTTTTAAGAAAACTGGAACACAATTGCCAGAATCTTACTTCAATTTCAGATTCTGGTCATTTAGTAAAAACATGAAATTCTGCAAAATGAGTGGAAACTGTACCACTAAACCAGAATCCCAGTCACAAATAACTGACAGTGGCAAGAGTCAAAAACCTGACTAGAAAGTAGCTCCCAAAATGCAACAGGAAAGCAATGCAATGAGCAAGAGTTTGTTAGGTAACCACCTAATGCATATTCGGTTATACACATAGGTAATAGCATCCTGCACATCTACTAATCTCCTGCATATTCCAGGCAGATGATGAAGTATCAGTGGGTTGACAGCAAAACACCTTTAAGCAGAGGCTGACTCACCTGCTTGAGTTGCTCTATTTGCTCACCAGTGAAAAACCAAGAGCAAAACCAATGTTCACGTCCAGGCTTCCACTATTATTTGGTTTATGTAACTTGTGCATAAACTGTTCAGGGCAGGGAGATGGGGGGAGAGAGAGAGGGCTGATGCCATCAGCTGTGTCTTTAATTTTGATCTCTGAATGCTAAAGTAACTGAGGTGTGGAAGAACTTCCCTGATACTTGGCACATGCATGGATTAGGCAGGCTCAGCCTCCCTCAGGTGCTACACCACCTGCATTCAGAAAACACTGAGAAGAACGAGGTGGACTGAAACCACAAGACAGCAAGCTGTTCCTAGATTCGTTCTTCCTCTGGTGGCTTCTGTCAGCATCTGTGCCCATACACACCAGCAGAGGCCACTGATGCAGCCAATGTCAAAAGTCATCAGAACATTTTTTGGTCACTGTAATAAAAGGGTATTGCCCCAAACTATCAGATACATCTGTGTCAATAATGGAGAAATATTCTTCCAAGCAATTTTGAAACAGAATCTAGGTGGAAGATGCAGCATTGCTTATAAAGCTAAAGAGAACAAGCATCATCTTTCTGTGACTCTCATGCCAGCAGAGATGAATGCAGAGCACAGTTACTTTGCAGTCATGATAACTTCAAAACAAAACCAAAACCAGCAGACAGCACCAAATACTCCTGCCAACTTGTTTTTCTTTCAGGCTACCATTCCATTCATCCCGGGGTCAAATTACAGCCTGTCCCAAATTCCACTCCATTGAAGGGCCACACAGAAAAGTACCTGTCTCCCAGACAAAAGCTGCTTTATGCTATTCATTCCCAGTAACAGCAGTAGAGTTTAATTAACCTTATTTATTTGTTTTCTTGCTCCATTCAGCTCTTTCACATTCATTTCAAATTCAATGTCCATACAACAAATGGAAGAACCTGAAAGCAGAGGAAGGTTTCACATCCAGCTCCAAGAAGCATTTAAGACAGATTATGTGCCAATGCAGAGTCTGAGAAGACAAACTCCAGTCAGTCCTTTGGCAGAGACCATGGCTGTCTCTGCAGAAATTGCACTGTAAATTCTTTTGCTCTCTCTGTATGATAGAGCTACTCTGTTCATTTTTATCCAAGTATGTTTTAAAGAGTGTTCCTTAGAGAGAAGCAGAATACTGGTCCAGTGTTAACCAGCCAGGCCCAGCACCACAGGCTGCCACACTGAGCCTGAGGTAGACCACAGCTGCTCCCTTAGTTATTAGGTGAAAGGTAAGAAAGAGGAGACTGTCTGCAAAAATGGAAATTGTTGTTCATGTCCAGAGCCCTAATGAAATCCTCAGGAAAAATCTTCATGTAGGAAAGATTCAGCATGGAGTCCACAATTTGAGCAAAATCTGTGCAACCTGACAAACTCTACCACCAGGAACCAGGTTACCCTTTTTGTTGGCTATGTAACACTCGTGTTCATTTCATTTTTTAAAGCATCAGGCTCTTGGACAGAAGGGTTTTAAAAAGATTTTCTTATACATGCATATAGAATCCATTTTGCCTCTGACACAAACCGTTCCTAGGACCGAACAAATGTAGTCCTCTTTACTCCTTTTGGCTTTTAGCCTTTCTGCTGTTTTTCGAGGAGAAATACTATGGGTAGGTATTTGTGACTGAGACAACTTCGAAAATGCTCAGCTATGATAAAAAGTGTGGCAAAGGGAACCCAGAAAAATAATTACCAGGCAGCACTGGTAACATAACAATACAACTCCCTGCAATATGTAACCCTAAACAGCAGGGTTTCTTTTCCCAGTGTCTCTGCAGGATTAGACTTCTCCAGACTAAGCCACAAAGAAATGCTCCAGGATCTGTTAATCAACTGTAGCTACAAGGTTATTACCTTCCCTTAGTAACATGCAATATGTAGAGCAATTTTAAAAATGCAGAAGAGGCCAGCCTTTCTGTGTTCACTGAGACTGTCAGCCAGACACCTCAAAGTCAAAAAACTGCTATTAATGGTAAATGACTGTAACATACTAACTCTCCTCTTCTTGCTAAGCCAAACCCACACATCCATGATTTGCTGGGCCATGACAGGCCATTTCACTGCAGTTACACACAACCCATTATTAAATCCTCACTGCAGTGTTAATACTGTGTAGACAGAACCAAAAGAGGTTTAATGACGTTTTGTCAGGTGTAGAAAATTTTCTGTGGTTAGAATGCAGCAGAGTGAACTACACAAACCTTTGGCTGTACATGTTGTTGGACATGCACAAACTAACCAAAGTTGCTGTGGATTTTTCTAGACAAGCTGCTGTGATAGGCTTGAGTGAAAGTGTAAGCCTGCCTTAAGCAACAGAACCATGACTACAGTGCTGTCACCAGCTGAGGAAAACCAATCACCTTGAAGTTGTGACATGCAAAACCCATCTCCTAACACCAAACAAGAAAACTTCTTGGTTGCACTGAGCTGCTCTGCAGAAAATTTAACAGGTGGTGCATTCTAGCTGAATTTGAAAGTGAAATATTCCATCTTAGCAGTTAAATACCTTAGTTAAAAAGAAGAGATCTAAGAAAACTTTTCTTATGCTACTCTTTCTCCTCTCTTCTGCTCCCTCAGCAGCACACGATGGAGGGAGAACAAAACATGCACTAAAAAAATTAGCTTGTGGCTTTTTTTCCTGACAGCCAAATGGAGTCCTTGGACAAATCACCTTGATAAGTATCTTTTAAGACTGATCTGCTGGGGAGGATACTGCACGCTTAGACCTGCCAAACTCAACCTGTTCTGAATATAGAGAAGGCCACCATCTGCTCCCTTGCAACACCTCTCACTAAGAGTCACATCTCAGAAAGAGAGTCCAAACTGTTAATGATTACAGTAGTGACCGAGCACTTACCTCTATAGATAACCTAGTCTTTGAAAAACAGTTTTTCCTTAGGCTAGAGCTGCTTAGTGTTTGGTACTGATCAAGCAAAGAAAGGACACAGCAAACTGCCTTAACACACTGCAGTGGAGTAATCTCAAGCAAAGCCTGAATCAATGAGAATCATTAATCAGTCTGAGAAAGACTTGGTAAGCAGGAACAGTGTCTGTGTAATCACTTACAGCTCATTTAGTCAATAGCCGAGCAGCTGTCCTGTCACACAGCCCCGGTGGATATTTTAATCACAATAGTTTACTTCTGTACTTTAGAAAAATCTACTGCACATTGCATTTGCCAGCTCCTTAGTCTTTGGGGAAGAAAAGTTTAGCACCAGTTTTCAGCCCACCATCAAAGATCACCACTGAGTTGCTCTGAACCCAACTCATGATCTTGCATAGAAATGAAACCTAAATACAAGTGTTTTGAGGAAAATCACTGAAAAATATAGGAGAAGTTTGAGTGGTACACAGAGCAGCATTTTTGTAGTAGTATATCATGTATACTGTTCAATCATTATGTGTATTGTTCAATCCATGCACAATTGTTAGAAAGTGACACTGACTCGAGACTAAACAATTAACAGTTTAATGATTTCTTATTTAACTGAAGGGGCTGAAGCAAAAGCTTTAGATTATTGAGAACCAAAAGTAAATTAATAATACATCATTATCTCATAGTTAGGTCAATATAGCTTCCTTCAGAGAGCCTTCATTGACATGATACAGATGCCACAAGGTTCAATGATTGAAATTTCTCAAGATACACACTACTCACATATAGGTGAGCTGCAGCCTCTATGCTTACAAGAGAGACTCCACACAGTAGAACTGGAGAATGTTTCTAAGGCTGTATGTTGCTATAGCACAAATCCTTAAATGTAGTAGAAGCTTTTAAGCTACTTCTGACAAAGTATCCCCAAGATCCGAGCCCATGTTTGCCGATTATCACCGGAGTCACCTCTGTCCTGCCATCTTTAGAGATCTAAAATCCAGAGCTTTGCAAATATTTTCATCTCATGTCCTAATGACAACAAGAACGACTAGGCACTTTTTCAGGGCAACAACTTTGTAATTTCTGTTTGTAATTGGAGAGAACATTTAAGGCTAAAATTGTAACTTAGGCACATTCTGGCTACACTATACCCCTGAGCACTGAGCGTACCTCTCACGCAGACCTTTGTGCTCCAGATCCAGGGTTTTGTGTAATGTTTTCAGGCAGCTGTGCTGATTTATTAGCCTTTCATACTCTGCAGACTGCCGTTCATGCAGCGAAGCAAGGTGTTCATGGTCCTGAAGCAATGAGTCATATTCAGCTTTCAGCTGCTCCTTCTGTTTCAGTAGATTTTCATTCTCATTCTCCTTGGCTGTCTGCTGATTTTGGAGTAAAGCATTCTGGGCCGTCAGGGAAGCACTCTGGGAGCTGAGAGTTGAATTTTCTACCTAAAGTTTCGCAAGTAAAAAGTAAGTATTACTTATTCACATCTACTGGTATATACAACAAACATTTTGTAGCAGCTTACATCCATATAGAGTCAGTCAAGAATGCCTAACACTGCCTTGTCAACTTAAAACATCTGTGTACAATTTGGCATCATTTTGGTATTACTGTTGGTGGTATGCACCACAAAGCTATGCTATCAGTAGTATGAAAATTATCACAATAACCTCCAAACTGAAAAAACACGTTTGCCAGAAGCTCTTGAGCCTGAAGACCAAGATGATCTGGAACACTCACAACTCAACTGCACCTCTGACAATCATGATCAAAGCCAAATGTTACCCCATATTTGTGTACAAGTAATGAAACTCAAGTTCACCCAAACACAGAAATATTAACTGCATCACTGTGTGGTGGACAATACTCCTAACACTGTGTATGTGACCAGTACTCCTAACAAGTCTGGCTTCAGTAGAGAGATGGTGCACTGATTTTACATGTTGCTAATATAAGTCAATTACAGATGGGAAATAATTAATGAGAACAAAAAACTCTCATCTCTGAATATGCAAGAGGAAAAGCTTGAAAAGTGAAAGTCACACAAGAAAAATAGAGCTATTCCAATGTTGTCCTTTGAAACCGGTCTCTTTCTCAAAGTAATTTTTTTTTTAAGTCAAGTAATTTTTAAGAATATCTTTTCCACTGGCAACTTTGACACTTTCTCTGAAAGCCTGAAAACTGTGATTGGAATTCACTGCTACAATGCCTGTGGGGAGCTGACTTGTGTCCTTCCATTTTTGCCAAGCTCTTTCACAGGCAGTAACACAAGCACTAGGATTAACATAAAAAAAAGCAAAGTGCAAATCTTTTTTTTTATTCCAGAAATGTAGCTGGAATTTTGCTGTATTAACATGTGGATTTTGCTGTATTAACATGTGGATTTTGCTGTATTAATTTTAACTAGTTCTCTCTAAATAACCACCTTCTTGCTGAAGGTAGCTACCAAATATTAGCTACAGACCCAATTTCCCTTCTAGCTTGGAGAAATTCAGACCTCAAACTAAGCTCCACCTCCTGGGCCTCATCTTTCCATCATTACATCAGTCTACCAACACAAGTATTTCATTACTAGCTGTCATCTTCTCCACACTACTGTAATCAAATCCAACCCTCTGGCACAGAGGCACAAGGATGTCCTGACCTGGAGTTTGGCTGTCTGTGTCTGCAGGGCAGTGTTATGCTCCTGAAGGAAGACATTTTGCTTCTGTAGTGTCAGGATCTGATTGTTGAAGGAGACATTCTGTGTTTCCAAATGCTTTAGCTGTTCCTTAAGCAGCTGCTTCTCAGTATGCAGAGCTGCATTCTGAAAGAGAGATGGCATTGAAGGGGTGACAGGAAGAAAAGAAACAGCTGTCCTGATCACCTGGAGTCCTATCAAAGATGAGAACCAATTAGTGATGATCATTCTGCAACAAAGGCATAAAAAAACCTCTTTGCAGCATTAAATGAAGGTAGGACAGATGTTACACACAGGATTAAACCCTGCAAAGATGGGACAAGATGGACACAAGGCACATGAAGCACTCAAGTCCCATGCAGTCCTAAGAGACACCCAAGCAATCTGGTAGACTTGGGTGCTCCAGAAAACCTACCAGATTCCTTTAAGCTCAGATGTCCAGTTTCCACCAACCCACTCAAGAACACAGGAGAAGTCTATGAGCTAAGAGGAAACAGGAGAATGCTTACATTCCTTTCCAATTCAATGGCCCTGTCCTTCAGTTTCAGCAGCTCTGTGGTAGCCTCTTGGTGCCCCATTTCCAATTTCTCATTCATTTCCTGGTTGGGAACGAGCTTCTCTGCTGAATTCCTCAGTGACTTCTGAGCGTACTGCCCATCCTGCTGATTCTGCTTAAGTGCATCAAAGTCCTTCTTCACCTACACAGTCAACAAGCAACAACCTTCAATACTGAGGGAACTGGAATAATGCATTAATAATGATGGGATATTTCAATCCTCTCTTGCACTATACAAACTTTCAGAGATTCAACAATCATTACCCCACTTCACAGACAGGGAAGCTGAGATACAGACAGGTGGATGAATCCACATCTCTTGGCCCCTAGTTGGGTACCTTTAGTCTCAAGCTCAGTGTTACCTAACAAACAGGCTGTTCTTAGGTGAGATGCTTCAACTGCAGTCTTCCTCAGCCCACGTTTCCATGAAACATGGCAGAAAAACACAGCCATGCCAATGAAAAAGACATGGGAAAACAGATCTACAAAGAGCAACTATCCAAGAAAACCCCTCCTAATGTGCCCCTAGCCCAAACTTTTTTTAATGAATTTTGTGTCATTACATAGAAAGGGAAAAAAAAATAGGCAGTCCAGTGAAAAATGGTTCTTAGGAAGGATGTGTATAGGGAGGGGCAGAGAGAAGAACCAAGCTGTTCTTTAAAAAAAAAAAAAAAAAAAATCAAACCTCAAACAAAAAAGTCCCCAAACATGTGAATGTGCAGAACTACAATGTGAAAAATTAAGATTCACTTAAGCTCTTACCATATTTAGATCATTCTGTAACTGCTGGTTCAAGTTCAGAAAGTCTTTCACTTGAGCTTCCAGCATCGCAATCTTTTCCTCTTTCACAGCTAGAGTTGATTTTAGTGCTGATTCAGTTTTGCTTTCCAGAACCTTGTATTTTCTGAAAAATATGATAATAGCTGTCCGATGTCTGCCACTAGGATACGAGCCACCATCTAAATAGCAGACTTTACCTTCACCCATTCCCAGTCTCACTACATGTTAAATTATACATGCTTGCTTCTTCAGGAAAATTATTTCCTCTACTGCTGCAGATTGCTACTGATATATTATAGCTGGGGAGTTCACTTATGGAAAATCCAATTTTCCTAGAGGTTAACACCAGCATGGTTCTACAGAAATATCAAAGAGTTACTTAACTTGCAAGAAAATAAGTTTCTCTCTTCTCTCCATAATGGCACTACATAAAATTCTTTTTATGGCTCTTTTTTACATTCTTGACAAGGAGGAAGATCCACAATTTAGAGACTCCTACAAGATGGGTATGTTTCTCTAAGTAGGCCTTACCAAGAAGTCAATATACACACAGGTTGTTGAGATTTTCTGCGTTCACTACTATAGGACTTAAAAAGGAATTCCTTGCTGTTAGAAATTTCTTAGGCAACATCTATGTTTATATTAACAGGTATCTGGATCACCAACTCCATGAAGTAATGACAGACACTGTTTAATAGACACTATTCTTACTTGTTGAAGAGAACATGAAGAGAAGTACACACTGAAATAGCTACCCAGCTACTCTGTGGGGAGTACAGAGGAACTGTAGTAACACTGCTATTGTGGAGAAAGAAAGTGGCATTTCTTCCTTCCACCCAAGAAAATGTTTTACAAAACTTACAGTATGCTGCCAAGCTTGCCTCAGAAAAATGTGGTTTATGTCCAAAACTGTTAAAGGTAATGGCAAGGAGGCAGATGAGAACCAAAAAAGAAAGGCAAAAGGCTTCAGTTAGGCTGAGTCATAAGAATAACTAGAAGAGCTCAGTTTCCTTACGTGTCATCATTGCCATTATCATCCTCCAGCAGCAACTCTTTGTTCAATCCCATCTTCTCCAGCTCCTGGCTCAGTTTGTCCAGCTCACTAGACAACTTTTGACTCTTCAGCTTCTCCAGGACCAAGTCCTGAAACAGGATAATCATTAACAAGATCAGTTGCTGTGCAGAGGGTGATGGTAATTATCCAGCACTATACTTTTTTTTAAGAGTACTTAAAAATTCATTGGATAAAACCCTAGTTTCAAGTAGGTCAGCTAAAATTCTTCATCAGTGTCAGCTGAGTTCAGAATTAAACTGATTGGTTTTATTTATAGGTCACTTGAAACTAATCTGCAGAATGCTTCTTTTGGCCTTTGTCTCACTCACTGTACTGAACTACTTCTGCCAACACTGGCTTTGTGCCCGCCTGCTGAAGGAGGGAATGTGCAGGCCAGGAGACACCACCCCATCTCTGTGCCACACACGGATGTGTGCAGGGCAGGGGACACCAGCAGAGGGAGTTCCCACCTCTCAGCTAGGACAAAAAGCTCTGCCAGCACTGGCACACACGCAGAGAAAGAGGACTTCAGCATCAAAGTCTCTTGAGGTATAATGGCTATGTTATTACCAAGGGACATGGTAACAGGGTCAACAGTGAATAATGCACTGAGTTTCTGACATATGGTAAATTACTGCCCAAATTTTCGAAAGTGTAACTACATCGTAGCATAAGAGACAGGACAGCTCTGGACATGAGAGTTTGGTCACTTATTCTGGTATCTACTGATGCAGCCTGGTTTCATTTAGGTTTCTTTGGGAAGAAACTAAAGCAGAACCCAGCAAGGAAGTCACATAAGGAGAAGACTTGAGGGTGCTGTACAACAAGGTATATTGGAACAATGCTTTGCTGTTATACCAGTCTGTGGAAATGGCCTATGGGGCCACATAGTGCCAGCCTGCATTTCTAAAAAGGACAAATTATTTTTGGTGCATAGCTAAGCGTAAAGATCCCCACCATTCAAAATTCTCTGAAATACAAATGCACCATAGGGATCTATACTGCTTGTGTTTCTGCTAAAAGTTTTCTTAAACAACACATGAAAAAAGAACAAAAAAGCTACTGAAGAACTTGAAACAAAATAAAAAAGCCCCTGAATATCAAATAGAAGCAAGAATAAAATTTTATAAAAATACTCTGTTAAAACTGTAAAACTAAATCTCAAAGTAACTGACTGCTTACTGTAATAATCTTGTTAAACTTATCTATTTCACTGAGCTACCGCAGCACAACCCTTTTCCCTTTGAATGCTCCTTCATAGGAGAAATCCTGTTTCTGGCAGGACAACAGCAGGCAATGAGAGAAAGTTGCAATAATGTGAATTTGCCCATAGGCCACTTATAAGAGTGTCAGGTTCTAGCACACACATCCTCAGATTGCCAGTGTCCTAATGCTCAGTGCAGGGACAGATCACTGCTGCTTAGCACGCTCTCACTCAGCAGGGAAGCATTTGGGGAAAGATGCTGTAAGGCAGCTGTAAAGCAAAATCTTGGTGCAGCTGGTTTAGGTTGGTCATTTGGGATGCTTTTGTCTCTTTCAGAACAGGGATGTCAATGTGTCCTCAGCAAGTGCTAGAAATTTCCAGACCTGAGAGTCAATCTCCCTTGCTAGAGCTCTCGAGTTAACAAACAATTTTGTGGTCACAGTTAGAGAAAGTATCTAAGTCTTTGGTTAACAGGTACCACATAAGAGCTCTTTTAAATTTTTATTCTGCATGAAAAAAAAGACACCATTTTGAGGCTCTGTATTGTGGACACAAAATGGAATACTGCACAACTGCACCAAGGGCAGTTCTTGGCACGTTCCACTTTCCAAGGCAACACTTTCCAGTGACTGTCATTAAGGTTGTAAAGATCTCCTGTGGGACAGATACACCCCTTTAGTACTTCACTGAGTTGAAAAAAAAAAAAATCCCCAGCAGTATACAACCCAGCAGAATTATTTTGCTTACCTCTCTCAGTGTAGCTAGTGTTCTCTTATCAATTGTAACTTGCTTCAAGAGGTCTTTATTGTCCTTTTCAAACTCTTTCAGTTTACTAGATGAATCTCTGAATCGAGCAATTTCCTTTTCTAGTGTCTTGTTTTCCTTCTCAGCAACTGCCAGCTTTACTGTACTGTCATCCAAAATAGCATCTTTCAGCTCCACTTGCTGCCAAAGCCGTTTTGTTTCTTTCTCTAGCATTTTTTTGTCTTTTTCTAGCTGAGACATTCCTTGTTCTAGGGCTTTGTTTTCCTTTTCTAACCTCTCTAGCCGTTTGGCAGAAACCTTTAGCTCTTCAAGGTTCCTCTGGAGGACCTGATTTTCATTCTCCATTCCTTCAACTTCTTTTTCTAATTCCTGGATCTTTTTACTGCTGTTCTCCACAATTTGCTGCAGTCTCTGGTTTTCAGAATTGATACTCTGATAGCTTAGCTCCAGCCTCTCTGATTTCTTGTTCATGGCTTTTAACATTTCCACATTCTTTCTTAAGTCCTCTTTCTCCCTCTCCAAATCTTTATTTTCTGCCTCTATTTGTGCCATTTTTGTGCTGGTAAATCTCATGGTCTCTACCACTCTTCTAAGCTCCAGATTTTCTTCATCCAATTGCTTGTTGTCCCTTTCCAGGTCACCAAGCCGGATGGAAATATTTTGTAACGTGTCTAAGGATTTTCTTAATTTCCTATTTTCCACTTCCAGATTGCCATTCTCTTGCTCAAGAACTTCCACTTTTTCTGTCACTATTTTCATCACTGCTGCCTTTTTGGTGAGCTGTTCATTCTCCCTCTCCAGCCGGTGGAGCTCTTTTTCCATTTCTTCCACTCTTTCCACTTTTTCTCTAACCTGGTCAAAATCCTTTTGCAATTGTTTCTTCTCAAATTCCAATTTGCTCAGTTTGCTACTTGTCTCGGTTACCGTTTCATGAAGGATTTTGTTCTCTTTTTCAATATCTTTCACTCTTGCCTCGCTGCTGACTTCTGATCTTTGCCTCAGGGATAAAACAACTTGATTAAGGTGATCATTTTCTTGTTTAAGGTCCTTTATCTACATAAACAGTTGTGCAAATGTTATTCATCTACTTTACAAATGCAGCACAAATTAATCCTAAAGCAGAGAGATGATTGTTAACACAATCATATCCATTTAATCTAAGACAAATTTCTCAGCAAATTACTGACTATAACCGAGAACCCAAACTATTGAAAAAAAATGTTACATCTGGTAACTCATGATTTTAATAAATTGAAAACTCTGCTACATTCCTGCTACCATCCAAGAAGGATGGGGCAGAAGCAGAAAGCAGACAGAGAACCTTCAGAAAACACCTTGGAGAAGATGCTTTGTTACAAATCATTCATAATAGAGGGTATCTTTCTATCTATGTTTACCTTCATCTTTGGGACCTGAAGTCCGAAATTATCTCTGGTAAGGTGCCAGGAACCTCAGAATACTTGAAAATGTAGAGCAGTTACAGATGTCATTAAAGACACACTTCCTGTAAGGACAGTACACTTACCTCACTGGTCAAATTTCAGCTAATGCAATTGTAATTTAGACTGCAATTTGCATTTGATTCTTATACTAGACAACATCCACACAAATCAAAAGGGCCTAGACCTGAAAAAATGATAAACTGCTCTTTTTAAACAACAGAGAATATTTCTGGTTTTACTTCCTACACTACCTTCAAACCATCTATTAATTCCTGCCACAAAGAGTCTGTATTTCTCCTAACAAAAATCTAAGACTTTGTTGGTAAAGTGCAGTTTCTCTGGGAGAAGTCTGGGTAAAAAGCCTTCAAGATGAAAAGAACTACACAAATAAGACATTTTGCTACTTAATTTTCATCTCACAAAAACTTAAGAGTGAATTTTAATACAGGCTGACAATATTCAGGCCAGTCTAATGATTTGTGTCCGTATTTTCTTCATTTGTCAAATTAGTAGAGATGACACTTGCACAAATCTGTAATTAAGAGTGTTTTCAGGCATTGCACATGAACTGCAGCACACTGGTAAAAGCTGAAGTGCAATTAAAATGTCAGTCCAGAAGATGTAAGTACTTTCCCAGCATCTCTTCTAATTAGAGTGAAAAGGCTGGGTGGCTAAAGAACCTCAATCAAACCAATCATGCCATGCAGGAGGTGGAAGACCAATCCTCAGCAACAAAATGTGGATTTATTTGCACATCCTAAAACCAGTTGGTATTCCATTTAGTAAGATCCAAGGGCTTTTCTCCCTCAAGGGGGAATGTCTGCTCATATAATAGCCTGAAGATCCCCCTATGGTAACAAGAGCAGGAATCAGCAAAATATGCTGGGTTTTTACACCTGAAGAAGCTTTTAACCTAGATTTGAACAAGTTCAACCTGCACTTAATAGCTCTCAAATTGCCTTATCTCCCTGAGAGAACCAGATGCTCTAAATGGCATCACTGAATTACCATTACTGAGCACATGTTGTTAGACTACACTTGAGAAGTTCGCACCTGTCTGTCTTTGTCGGCTTTTAGAGTCTCCATGACAACTTGTAGCTGCTCTTTATCTTTTATCAACTCCTCACTCAAGGTTTCCAAATCTTGATTGCTTTGCTTCTCTTTTTCAATTTGATTTTGCAACTTTTCAATCTGTGTGAAGAGAACATACCAAAACACATCAACCACAGCTTGACACAAGGACTGTTTGCACTTTAAGTCATTTTGAAGACCAGAGAGAAATGAGATGGAGATTATGGCTGAGAGATTAAATTCCTCTCTCCTGCAGTTACCAGTCTCAGAGGAGGAAATGGACTGTCTTGTTTTTCTCACAGTGCTAAGAATCTTCTTCATGCCTTTTAAGATCAGAGCATATAAGGCACAGCAGTAAGAAATGTGTAGTTCATCTGCCTGCTGAATGCCCTGTTGTGCTCCTGTCAATAGTGATTAAGTTTTTGGTGCTCCCCTTCCTGAGGAACTTGCCTCCTCCTAATGTCTCCATCACTGATGGTCTTACTCTACCAGTGAATGCAGACAAAGTTATTGAGACATTTCAGTGAGCAACAGCATTAAAAGACCAAACCACCAATCTAAAGCAGGAACAGAGGAAAAACACTAAAGCACTGGAGTGGCCAAATTTACACTCCCACTCTGTGTTCTGCTGGCCCTCTTTCCCCAGCCAGTGACAATACTGCATTTTGAAAGATTTGTGAATAAGGCTCCAGTCCTACAACAACATTTTCTTACTCATTCATTTTGAAAGTTGTACTTGTAATCCATGAAGAACAGAAAAGCAGTAGCTCTTCAGTACTTAGAAACAAGAAGTTCTGGGAACTATATTCCCCAAGTCAGGAAATAATTCCTTTTTAAGCTTGCAAAGTGCTGTGAGCACCTACAGCTCTGCACAAGTATCAGCTCATTTTTGTTTTGGTATTATCAACTCTGCCAACAATGAAAATGTCAGTGAAAGGGGTATTAAACCTAATTCTTACAAGTGGGAAATAGCTAGAGGCTGGGCTCTGCCTATATCAACACGCCCCTCATTACAGGAAGTGTTTAAACAAGCAGGGGCTGCCCAGATTGGAGATAAGGAGGGCTCAGCAGTCAGAAACGTAACCATGTGGAGGTTCATTGGTCTCAAAGGAGCTGTTCAGAGAAAGCTGCAACAAACTCAGTAGCTCAGCAATAGCTGATCTTCATTGGCACTTCCCAGGAAACTGGAGGCAAGTAAGACATTACTGTTTACATCTCTTTCAGTAAGTCAGAAAGGCAGAGATAACAGACAGGTTGCTTGGACTGCTTCTACTTGAGTGCGCCTGAAAGGAGGGTTTTCTACTACTAGCTCCTCTGAAAACCTTGGGAAAAAGGAAAAGAAAAAAAAAAAGCATGTGACTTTTCCTTTATAACATCTCTTCTTGTACTACCTGAATAATCCAGTTTCAGCTACATGATCCCACCAACCACTAGATCAGCAGATAAACAAGCACATTCAAATAAAAATTTTTGAAAGTCTCAGATAGTGGATGAAATCTCAGCTTCGTTAAAAGAGTTTAAGGAGAGACAAGATTTTACTATGGATATCTCAGGAAAGTTACCAAAAAAACCCCAGAGACACAAAACATTTGAGAAAAATACTTCTTTATATCTTGTCCTTTGACTTACACATGCTTGACTTAAACATTTCTCCAGAGCTCTTGCACTCTCCCCTGTTTACTGTAGTAAACACTTTGCAACGAATCAGAGCATTTGCCAATTATTTCCCCTGGCACACCTTGCTGTATTCTAATTCAGGGGAATCACAACTGTCGGCACCAATATAGTGCCATAACAGGAGATGCCCACAAGGAATCTGCCTGGGGTAAAGCCAGAGGTTGACAACAGTTGTTCAAATTATTTGAATTGCTGTACATCACAGGTATCTGCTTTCTATGCCTCCATTTCTAATTTTAGGCACGTAAATTAGAGCTGGATTGAATTACTTAGACACAACAGGTCATGTATGGAAGCATGGAAGGAAGATTAGAGTGAGCTGAATCTTTACAGCCTTCATTGTTCACAAAAGGAGCAGAACTGATCTCAACTCAGCAAATTAATCTCTCCAGAAGATGGAATGATCCAGTGCTGGATACTGTTCTCCCTGGCAGAGAAATGGGCTTGTTACAGTCTAGGAATCCACAAGCACCATTATATATCTAGGTGCTTTCTCCCCTTGTCCTTTAAGGGATTCAGCTATCTCACAAGCAAGTGGAACAGAACTGAAATCATTGCATCAATGTGTCACACACACAGGTTACAGCAGTAGTGGGAAAAGGAGAAATGAGCCTTATATTCTGGATAATTTATGAACGGTAGGAATGTGGAAAAATCCAACATGGAAATGTTTTATACTTTAGAGTAGGAAGCATCCTTTTTCCCCAGCAGCACTTGGCTCAATTCATCCAAATTGAGGATTCAAGTAACTAGTCAGACAAAAATAAGGCTGGTAGCTGGAGGTGAACTGAGCAGTGTGTTTCCCAAGGAAGGACAAGCACTGAGCTGGTATTTGCACTAAATGTAATCACAGTTAATAACAGTGCAACACACATGCATATGCAAGTGAATTCACAAAGCGATGATCTACATGTTTGTTACAAAGATTGAAAAAACTGAGATCTTTGCAGAGAGAGAGAGACACTAAAAAATTCATAACAGCCAAGAGGACAAGAAAAAGAAAAAGCAGGTCCAGGACTCTGGACAGCAAGAAAAACATTTAGAACATATTAACCTGAATTCATTAGTGTAATTTATTTGACTTGCATGTAAAAATTATTAAACTTAAAAAAAACCTACTATAGTTCAATGCGACTATGGCTTCCTTTCCCAGTAGTGACTGTTGTGAGACAACAGAAAGGGACACAATCAACAGTACAATCTGACAGGGGCAAAGAAGCACTGAAAACCAGCTTTTATTTAACAAGAACAGTCACATTTTCTTACAATGATGCACGTAAGCAGGCAGAGAAGTAGAAGGCATTAAATGAAATTATTAGAATTTAATTGCATTAGAATGTGATTAAATAGACAAGACCAAAATCATGGTCAGTCTTATGGGGTCATGGATGAACTCCCTGAAAACTCTCATCATTCAGGAATGCTGCACTGCCCTTTGTGCACTGTGTTTAAAAAAACTAAAAGCTCCATTTGTTCCTGTGAGCAAATTACCTTTTTGCTAAGCTGCTGATTTTCCTTTTCCAGTTCCACAAACTTTAGGCTGCTCTCTCTGGAGGTCAAGGAGGCATCTCTCAGCTCTTGGATTGTGTTCTGCAAGCTCTGATTATCCTTCTCTAGCTTCAGTATTCGACTCGAAGCACATTCATTCAACTCAAACACAAAGGACTTTCTGGCTGTTGAAACACGAGAAGCAGAAGGTGGCACTAATCAATTCACAAACATCTCCTGAGGTGCACAAGATCCACTTGGATGAAGATTATTGCTGTCAGTCTCACAATTTCAGCTTGACTGATAAGTAAATACTTGCTTAAAAACAGAACCCATTTTCACAGATAACCATTAATACCTTTAATAAATGTACTAACAGCCAGCCATCTCAAAAGTTGCATACTTTCTTAACTCTTCTTAAATTTGCTTTAGTCATGTTGGGAGCGAGTCTGATGTTAGTAACAAAATACACTTTGATACCATCTCATACTTTCATCATATGAAATGAGCAGAAAGTAAACCCCTGCTAAGCATTTGCTAAAACAGCAAGGTGGTGCACTTCCAAGAGCTAGTGAAAATTCAGGTATGCAATCACATTTAGTAATAGAAAAAATTCTTACAAAAGAGAATTCCAGTGCTTATCTTTACAACTTCTTCATCACAAGAGTATGCTGAATCACAGAGAATAATTTACTACTAGGTACCCAGGCACAGGACACCCATCAGAATGCTGATCTGAGAAGTGTCTGAAGTTGAAATCTCAGGACTAATGAAATTTATTCAAGTTTCACAACAGAGATGTTATTTTACTCAATGTTTGTAGATCAAAAGTCTCACTACCTCTCAGCCTCAAAATCTATCACCCAAGCCTCACTGCTCAGTTAATTTTGCTGCCCAGCATTTGAATAATTAGAAGAGCAACCTTCTTGTTCACATGAAATAATTGCTACCCATCACCTGAAAATCACATTTCATTTGAAATTGACTTTAACACTGTCTTTACATCTAAGAAAATTAGTAACTCCTTCTAAATAAGCACTACAGCACACTGAGTACTTTAAGCTGGCAACTTTCTAAGACTGGTAAAATCCTGTTTGTCTCTTTTATGGAGCACCACCTGGAGAGTTTTGGTCAAGTGAAGACTCAAATAGTTAACACTAACTAAATACTCCAGTTGAGTTCTGTCTGTAGTGAAGTCTACCTAAATTACTTTTTCCCATGCTTATTTTTAAAATTATTTTTAATAAAATATACCAAACTAGCTGGTAAAATCTTGTATCGGCCACCATTGCAGACTCAACTGGATATCCAGGAACGGGAGATTTTTCCAAAAGCGTTTATGCAGTCTGACTCTACTTGTACAAACAAACTGCATTCGGAACAGCAACATGGATTGAAATAAAACTTCTTAGAGAGAATTACTGTAAAATCAGAACAGCACTTCCATGAAATAGAAGTATTATTAAATTAAGTTAAATGTTCTTTTTTTTAAAAAAAAAAGAATCCAACTTCCTTCATTATTTTATTTTCCTACTGGATACAAGTTTACAGATATTCTCAGGTCCTCATTCTTTTTCTTTGGTTAATCAGAGAGTTCCTGAAGCTCCACTGCTAAAATGCTTTACATTTTCTTGAAATATGCTTGATGAAAATTTCTAAGTTTCGAGAGAACTGTGTTTCCCCCCCCATTAACACAATGAGCAATATCCTTGATTACACAGAAGGAGTAATAGAGTGACATTCATTTCACAGGCTAGCATAACCTGCTTTGCAAGATTATTATTTAGAAATAACAATTAACTAGCCATTAATCTCAGTGAAGAAAACTCAGATCCTAGACAGCAAGAAGATTTCAGAATTGGTGTCAGCCACACACACAGCTGTTTTATAAAACAAACTAGTCTAGATAGGTTTTCAGTGAAAATTTAACATCTGCTTACTGTAATTTATTCCTTCTTCTTCAAGTTCAATTGTTCCTGGTACACAAAACCAAACATGCAAGTCTTAGCAAAATAAGGTGAATACTCAATAAAAGCTGCATGTTGAGTTACAGGATATAGCTTGTATTTCCAAAGTTCCACTCAGAATTGTTATTTATGCTGGTATGATGGACAAAATAAAGGTTAAATGAAAAGAAACCAATGCTAAAACCCGTGTGGTGAAGAAAGAATTAGTTATGTTTGTGATAGTTATGGAAATCAAATCAACCACTCCAAGAAAAAAAAAATCAGCCAGTTATTTTAACTGCACATATTTTTCAGTATCTAGTAAAAATAAATTACTTCAGCATACATTACTTCCTGGGACTTAAAGACCAGCTAATTGTCTCTATTAACACTACTAAAGATCACAGACTCCACCCAACCATTCAGTTAGAAATATTCAATGTGACATTTCTGCTGTGTCATTTACAAAGCTTTCCTTTTTTAAAAAATTTTATTAAAGTGTGATACTTAAAAGTCACCTTCTCAGTGATGAACAAAACAAAAGCAAAATATTTTGATATTTTCAAAGGAAAGTGAAAAAAGAGGAATACATTTTAGAAGTTAAAAAAAATCAAGGTCAAAATCTAGTGGCTGAATGAGGGAAGCTCTCCAAACTTGGAACAACTTCTGTTCCCATCTCGATCAACCAATCTGATCATTCCGAAACAGACAACAGCTGGTACTCACTATCTGCAAGATCAGTGCTTTTAGACAGTTGTTCTAGTTCCCAGCCTAGGTGTGCAGACTCATTCATGCTCTGTTTCTGTGCAATCTCCAAGACCATGTTCTCCTCCAGCAGCTCTTCAATTCTCTTCTTGTCTGTGTCCCGGTCCTGTGCAAGACACATGTGAATGAAAGTGTGTTCAGCTCATCTGTAAGATTCTAAGCTGAGCTGCTACAAGCACAGTGTATGTTGAGGGTAGAAGAATCTCCTTAAACACTGTGGTTTTATAATGAAATACATCTTCAGCATTAAATGTTTGCTGTGGGCTACCTATATAAGCCCCAGAAAGCAAAGCCCAACTGGCAGGGTTTAGCACCAGCTCTGGTCCATTATACACTTGGAGAGAGGGGGGGATGGCAGTGAGAACTTACTGGGTGATGACAGGGCCACTACAAGCCAGGACTAGTATGGCAGAATGGATTCAAGATGTCTCCAGAGCTAAGCGCTTCAAAAACATGTAGCATCATGCTCTGATACACTGGAAATTCTTCAGAGAGAACCTTGAATTCTGCGGAGCTTCAACTCATCACATTGAACTTGGACACAGTCACATGGATCAGCGAGTAACACCTGCCTCATAATTTGAATTCTAACTCCTGAAAACAGATCTGGAGAATGAATCTATTGTTGCCTCTTGTGTGATTATTTGGGCCATTTGCTTTTGTGGGAATTGAAATACTGCCTCAGTGATTCTCAACTTTTCAGAAACCATAACTCAAAAATTCATCAAGTCACCCAGAAAGCATGTAAAATTTCCAGCAACTTTGGGAAAATTGAGCAGGACATGATCTTTATAATACCCTAAATCACAGAATCATAAAATAGTTTGGGATGGAAGAGACACTAAAGATTATGCAGTTCTTGCCACAGGGTGACACTTCCCACTAAGACCACACTGCCCAAAGCCCTGTCCAACCCAGCCTTGAAGCACCCAACAACTTCCCTGGGAAACCTCTTTCAGTGCCTCAACTGAAGTAAAAGTATCTTCTTCATACTATCTAATTTAAACCTACTCTCTTTTAGTTTGAAGCTATTCCCTATCACTACATACCCTTGTAAAAAGTCTCTCACCATCTTTCTTTTAGGCTCCCTCCAGATACTGCAAAACACCAATTAGATCACCCTGGAGCCCCCTCTTTTCCAGACTGGGAAAAACCCAATTCTCTCAGCCTCTGCTCACAGGAGAGATGCCCCATCCCTCTGATCATGTTGGAGACCCTCCTCTGGACTCGCTCCAACATGTCCATGTCCTTTCTGTGCTGAGGACCCCAGAGCTGGATGCAGCACTCCAAGTGGGGTCTCACCAGAGGGAAGCGGAGGGGTAGAATCCTCTCCCTTGCCCTCCTGCTCACACTGCTTTGGATGCAGCCCAGGACACATTTGGCTCTCTGGGCTGTGAGTGCACATGGCTGGGTCATGTGCAGCCTCTCATCCATCAGCACCCCAAAGTCCTTCTCAGCAGGGCTGCTCTGATCTGTTCATCCCCTGCCTGTGTTGATACCAGGGGTTGCCCTCACCCAAGTGCAGCACCTTGCACTTATTCAGGCACATGAGACTCCCATGGGCCCATTGCTTGAGCTTGTCCATGTCCCTCTGGATGGCCATCCCATCCTTCAGTGTGCTTGGTGTCATCTGCAAATCCACTGACAGTGCACCTGACCCTTTTGACATTGTTATAAATCAAGATATTAAGTATCACTGGTCCTAATATGGATCCCTAAGGGACACCCGACCCCTTGTCACTGATGTACATCGAGATTCTGTCATCCTATACAGCATCCACATTTTTATTTCCAACAGAACCTGTTGAAAACCCTGTATAGATAAACCCATTAGAATTCAAATCATGGTGGGCATAAGAGGAAGACCATTAAGTAAAATACAAGAGATAAAAGTGTATTTATTACTTCTAGTGGGTTTATTAAGTCCAGTGTTACTTTTTGTTTGTAGACAACAGTCTCCCACTCATTACTTTTCCTTATTTTGGAATTTTGTGTCTTTTACAGTGGCAATGGATTCTTAAAGACTCTGTAATGGCTGGGGATTTTGTTTCCAACAAGAAAGACTATTTACTAGAGTAGATTTAATTTCCTACATCGAAGAGATTTCTACGTAAACAGATTTTAGTATCCCCATTAACAAAATGTATGAAAGCAGTCTGTATTTTAAAATTGTGATATACCTTCTGCATAAAATAAAACTCAGTTTCATACAAAGTAGCATTGGCCATATCTATGCTGTTAACATCACACTATTTCAAGAATTCATGTACAGAAAGATCAATCTAAAAACCTCTTCAAAACGCACTACTGATTTATTTGTCTGTCTCCACCAGTCTCTGTGACTTGATTTTGTAACGTAAGTACAAAAATGAAAGTTCAAAATATTAGCATAATGAACAAGAAGGTGCATACCAGCTCTACATCATGAAGTTTAGATTTCAACTGCAAATTTTCCTTCTCCAATTCATGCAGCTTATCACCACGAGCTCTTGCCATGGTTAGCTGTTCTTCTAGCATGGCCTTTGTTTCAATTAATACAATGTTATCCTCTCTTAATTCCTAGGAAAAAAAAAAGTCACAGTGTTAATTTCTTACTAACTTTTCACAGAGCAAGTGATTTTCATAAAGTGACATTGCAAAACACAAGTAGGAAATCTGACATGTTTGTTTCAGAAAAAGACTTTTACCTAACATTTTAATATGAGATGATAGGTTTTTTTACCTTTGAGTCATTATGCAAGTGAATGTAATATTTTTAGGGTTTTTTCCTGAATTTTACAAGCTTAATGGAGTTTCTTTTGCTTTATATGAGGCTAGATCAAGAAGTGCACACAGAAGAGCAACTGTTCAATTCCAATTCCACTGTTATAATACCAATTCCTTTGCCAATTCATCACAGTCCCTTGTTTTCCCAGCTTCGAAATAGATTACTTACTTTCAAGGGATGGGGAACAGTATCCATGAATACATTCAAGATCCACATTCCTGTTTCAGTACACTCACGTGCAAATGTCTGTTTAATAAAGTTTCTCTCTCATGAACAGAATTCTAATTCACTTGAACAGTAGAAGCTGTTTTATACTTACCACTTAACACTCCCTGCCACTTCCCCACTAACTCATGAGCATGAACTGCACAAGCCACGTCACTCACTCATTAGAGCTTTTGGATCTGGTTTAACTAAGTAGAAGTTTAATTTATTACTTTGCTGTAGCCACAGCAATAGAAACAGGTTAACTATGCTGCACTGCAACTGTTCCTTAAAAATAACAAATGAAACTCTGTGCATTCAAGTATCTTATTCTGGAAACATGAAATATTCAAAGCTTGAAATCTGGCCATGAAATGCCAGTCATGTTTTAAACACATTTATCAAATATGTCTCACTTTAAGCTATAACACCTCACTGCTAGCTTTTACTTTTGTTGATCCTGACGTAAGTCTTGAGTCCAAGACAAATGTTTTATGGCAAGAATGCATGGGCACTTCAAAGATTAAATGGATACCGTAAGGAATTTTCCCCAGATGAGCTATGACTGGGCAAGAAACAGATTGATTCTCTACAGAAACTTCATAATTCTCTGATTTCCTTTGTCTCTCCCCATCCATTCCGCTGTTCCAATAAAATATGCAAAACCAGAAAATGTGCAAAGAGGAGAAAATGCTAGACAAGTTTATTCCTGAATAACAGAATTCAAATGTGATGTCTCTGCTGACAGTGTGTTCATGTCTGGTCTCAGACCACAAACAGCTAAACCAAGTAGATTCCTGAAAGACCACCAGGCATGAGCAAATCACCCTCATAGCTTAATCAGCAACTACCTTCTCATTTTTTGGGGCAGAATCAGTCTTAAGAAGCCTTATATGGATCTCTTATTTAAAAAGCAAACAAAAAAGAAAAAGAAAAAAAAAAGAAGAAGAAAAAGAAAGAAGATAGATGTAAAGAATGAGTTAACAGTGTCTGAGGACAGCCATTCCCCTCCTGCCTTTTGATACTACAGGGGGCCATAATTTAAAAACCTTTCATAGTCATAGTTGTTTGTTGCAGCTTGACTGCATATGGCATAATATGGAAAGTCTACCTTATGCAGTACCATACTGTCCTTGATCTCTCAGTGGGTCAGCTACCAACTTGCAAATAATGAGAGAAAAAATTTCCCTACTACAGTAGCATTAAAAGGACAAGCATGTCGGTGTTTGTAAAGAGATTCATCTTCAATTAAAATGTCTGAGTATGCAAGAAACTAGAAGAAAAGTAATACTGAAACACTAAGGTTACAGAACCTGCATTTTGGGCCAAGTGTGATCTAACAGGGTCACTTCAGGATGGGCAAACTTAAAAGGCTGACACTAAACAGATGACAGACCAGAAGAAGCACATGGCATAAAAACTGCTGGGTGTCATAGAAGCTGCCAAAATATCTGTAATGAAATAGCAACATGCCAAGAGTTTACCTTGCTAGATCACCACACTCCATCTGGACCACAGCCCTAAGAACTAAAGTGGTGTCTGACCTCAAAGACATGGCCTCATAACTATCCTTAAAACTGCCTACCAAGCAAGAGCTAGTTATTTTAGTGTCTCATCAAGAGTCAAACTATGTGCCAAGCACATACACATATGCAGGCTCTGGTACAAACCACACATCAGTGGGAGCTGCAGTATATGGAAAATTGAAGGACTTTCCATTGAGCACCCAGGATGAGCAGTCATGCCAGTTCAAAGTAGTCCTGATGAAATATTAAATTAATAACCAGGTGGAAATGCTTGCTGTGATGAGGTAGACATTGCTCACTCTCAGATCACCATGGTCTGAGGTTGTCTTAATATTGAAAAGTTCATATAATTTAAATAATTAGTCCATGGGAGCTTTGTAGAGTTACATCTCCAGGCCTGGGAAGCAAAGCCGTCCTAACTAAAATGTGTCAGCACTAACACCTCCCAGAAGTTGCTGGAATAACACAGCTGACTTAAAAATCTATCTGGCTACAAATCACACTTGTTAGACAGTCAGCAGGTGGTGGTCATGGGTGGTGCTTCAAAGCAGTGGAAAGCTTCAAAGCTTCCAGTGGTGCTTCCACTGGAATTTCAGTTCATTTTTAATTGAATTAACAAATTCACCAACATTATTTTATAAGTTTATTTTAAAATCAGCCACAAAAACAGTTGGCTGTGGATTTTTTTTTTTGTTTAATACACTGAGTATAACTCAGCATTTGCAATTTCTAAAATGAATTGCATATTGTGGTTTGATGCCCTTTCAACTATAACTTGAAATAGCTTTAAGAATGTGCACTGTGCATTCAGATACTTACAATTAACTCTGGGGATAAGTGGTTGCACAATCTGGGTGTGTTGCCACTGGGAAACACTTTCAGAAACTAAAGTAGCAATGAGATTGTTTAAATCCCAAAAGAGAGAATTTGCACATGCATCCAGACCCAGTTCAAACCCTTCCCTTCAGGCAGTTCAGAAGCTGTTGCTACTGAGCCGTAACACAGTTAACATCTTGTGACAATCAAACACTGAACACTCATATGACAACATACAAGAGATGTTTTTGCTTTTATTTTTATTTAATTGACAAGATATTCCTCCCATAATCTGCATAGAAATTTGATTATGGTGAGAAGGAGGAAAACTGGGCAAAGTGTACTCCTTGGCCTTAGAAAATTATCTCATCTTGTGGAACAGCAAAAGGTTCAGTGGAGATGAATCCTGGAAGGGAGCTTTGCACTGCATAGAAGCACCTCCATAAAAGAAGCCCTGCACTGAGCTGCTCCCTCACATTCACAGTTGTGACCTTGTTAAGCCACTCCAGCAGGAAGGCTCCAGAGGAAACTCATATTCCTTAAACGATAGTTCAACTAAAATGTCACACCTGAACAATTTGTCAAGACATACAGAGCAGGAAAACTCCACACAAGCCCTAAATATGTTACGTTGATGTACAGATAAGAACTTTTTGCACTCCTGCAATACCAGGAAGGAAAAGATTTTAAGGGCTCATTTAATAGCTTTCTGCATTGATGCACAACATTAAATCCTCTTCTTCTTCTCACCTACCAATCTGGCACTGCTTATTAACAACCCTGTCAAGACCCTGAGCCTTAAGATATCATATTACCACAGAAAAGTGGTTGATGCTGAACACACCTACATTTTTACTGCATGCTCTGGATGATTTGTTCAGAGCAAATCTAACCCTTGCTAAGCTCTAAGGGTTAGAGCTTAGCAAGCCATTGGCAACCAATAAATGCCATTAAATGAATAATCACTGTACTATCTAGTGGTAAAAATTTCTACCATGTTACATCCCTGAACAAATCTAAGCAGAGACTGTACTGTCCCCAGACATTAATTATTCTTTCAGAGGGGCAGAGGACTCGAGTCAGATTTGACAGAGAACTGAGGCCCCATGGAAAGCTGGATACTTGCTAGTAAGCACAGCCTTTGTGCTACTCTATGACCATAAAAACACAGAATAGGGCCCTGTGGAATCCTCTGAATGCACCAGCCCGAGACCAACAGAGTTTGCCTGTGGCTCAGTGCTGTCAGTCCATGGCTGAGTCAAAACTTGATCAATAACGGGAGAGGGAGTGGTGAGAATGTGAAACTTGCTGTCTATTCTAAACCACACAGCACCCTGCAGACAGCTGTGCAATCCTGTTGCCCATTAGAAAAGCTCAGCTCCTACAATAGTGACTTTTGAAAAAGGCCAAACTATGGCTCCCAATTTGGTATGTTCCAGATAGATGAGAAATATTCCTGGTCCCACTACTGTATTTGTGCTGGTTTTGGCTGAGGTAGGCCAAATGGCTAGTATGGGGCTGTGTTTTGGATTTGGCTGAACACAGTGTTAATAATACAGAGATGTTTTTGTTATTGCAGAGTAGCATTCCCACAGAGCCAAGGCCTTTTCTGCTTTCTGTGCTGCCATGCTGGTGAGGAAGTTGCGAGTGCATTGGAAGCTGGCAGGAGACACAGCCAGGACAGGGGGCCCAAACTGACCAAAGGGATATTTCAGACTATATGGCATCATGCTCAGTATATAAAGTGGGGAGAAGAAGAAGGAAAGGGAGGACATTTGGAATGATGGTGTTTCACTTTCCAAGTCACCATTAAATGTGGTGGGGCTCTGCTGTCCTGGAGACGGCTGAGCACCTGCCTGCCCATGGGAAGCAGTGAATTAATTCCTTGGCGTGCTTTGGTTGTGCATGTAGCTTTTGCTTTCCCTATTACACTGTCTTTATCTCAACCCATGAGTTTTCCAGCTCTTACCCTTCCAATTTGCTGTCTAATCTCTAACGGGGAGTGAGTGAGTGGCTGTGAGGGGCTTGGCTGCTGGCTGGAGTTTAACCATGACAGTATTGCAGGGAGATATCCCTGGAGAGCCAGCATTCATCTCTGACATTCCACAGTTCCACCAAAAACTGACAGGGTGGAAGACAGAGAAAGGAGAGTTAGAAGGAATTTTAAACTAACGTGAAGGTCTCTTAACTGAATGCTACGTTAAGCAACATTACCAGTGCAGGAAAATGCTGCCTCTAGGACAAGCAAGGAGGCTACTCCCTTGATCTCGAATGCAGGGGACACAAAACCTCCTCTCTGAACTCCAGGTAAATAATCTGAGCGAGAGGTAAAGCTAAGCACCTCCAGTGCACAGTCAGAAGGGGAATGCCAGGACGGCTCACTGATAGCCAGTGTGCCAGGGTAGAACACGACTGATTTGCCAGCTTGAGGGAGGAAAACAGAAAGAGGCAGAGCTTTGTACTTCCTAATGCAAACTGGGAACTACAAAGAGGCAAGACAGGCTTTTGTAGTCTGTTACTACATTTAATAACCATCCATTTTAGTGAACCTATTCATAAGAAGCAGGAGCTAGTTGCCCCCTTAGGTTAAAGAAGGGAAAAAAATCACCTACAAAGTAGAGTTTATAGAGCAGAAAAATAAGATCTGTGCTCTCAGCCAGAGGCCTGGCAACATCACTCTTCTACCTCAAACTTGCGATTTTATCTAATTATAGTGAGGCTGCCAATTACTGAACCTCCATTGTTGAACAGTCTGGATATCTATTTGACTTCGGCTGAAGTGTTACGTATGTGGATTATTGGGAGTTTTGGTGGAAATTCCTCAAAGAACTGAAAGAATAGAAAGTAAGAGTAGTCCTACCTAAATTTAACATTAGCCATGCTGGGCCAGTGAGTTTGGCCAGACAATCTCTAGGGTCTTTTGCAACTTAATTCAATTAATAATTCCAGGATGGGCACAGCTGCAGGTGACTAAGCTGAGTAAATGACATTACTACTGGAACAAAGCCACACACTTCTCATTGACATAGCCCACTCATGACACCAGAGACGATCCAAATTTTTTCTCCTTTCTACTACAAGTAACAGCTGCTAAAAGGGTGGCTAGAATTTGTCATTTGAGGTCATTCTTAAAAAACGCCATTTTAACAACAGTTGCATCTGCTACAAAACCCTAAGGAAAAACATCCAGGCATTCACTTAACAAATTTATAGACGATATTTAATACGTTGGTCCAAGGAACAACTCCGGAACAGAGGGAATTTACCTAAAGCTAAACTAAAGATCTGGACTCTAGAAAAAGCATCCAGAAAAGCATCTGTCCTGTTTAACCATATAATGCTGAACTAAGCAGAGTTCTTTAAAACTAATGGGCATTTATTTTGTGGGCACCAAGTACTTCCTCTACTGAAAAAAGGTTTAATGAGGCTTCGTCAATAGCTATGACGTATGTTATGAAACTTCCAGTTGCTTTGATGTTCTGCTATGGTCAGCTCAATGACAAATGACACATGAACTAGTAAAGCTAAACAACAAAAGTCAAACATTAAGGATTACTCAGCAAATTGTTCTCCTAATTTTCACTTGCCTCCATGCGAGCTTTGTAAAACTCCACATCGTGAAGTTTCTCTTTGCACCGAACCAGCTCCATCTCGAGTCTCTCCACGCGGTTCGCCCTCTCTCTCAGGGAATCGAGCTCATCTCTGTACGCTCGGGCAGAGCGAGCATCTGAGGCAAGGTGCATGTTCTGTGAGGGATAAGCAGGGAGAAAAATCTAAATTAATACTTTTAAGCATGTACTTTAAAGTTTTTTTTTTTGTTTTTTTTTTTTTGTATTGACTTACTGATTGTAAGCTCGGACAAATAGTATTCCCCTGGTTAAGGAATAAGAATTCTCCTAGTAGCCAGTAAATTCTCTACAAGACAGAGAGGTCCTTCAGCCAGTTAGACCTCTGACATTACTAATGCCTGATGCTGTATAAGCTTCAGGCACTACTAGGCTATTTGCAAGCTGAGCAGATGAGACTGCTCTCAACAGTTAAGTGGCAGGCATAGCACTGCTATGCCACAACCACAATCTTTAAACAACTTGCTGGACTAAGTTGATTTCTTCATTATAAAAAAGGCATAATAGTAATTTTAGCCTCACATTAAAACAGGACTTTTTTTCAAAAATAGGGAAGATTGTCACAGTAAAATGAGCCCATCTCACCTCTTGCTTTATTTTCTGCAGCTCTAGGGTGAGTTGCTCAACTTCATGTTTAGAATCTGCAAGCTGCTCAGACTTCTCTTCCCTGGAAAAGATTAGAAAAATTTTAATAATTATTTTGTCTTTCCTGAAACAATATTGTTTACATGGACACTGCCAGAAATCCGTAAAGGAAGACAAAAACCTCCCAGCATATTCTTTGCCATGACAGCTTCATCACTTTCTCATGATATCATACACATAACATGGATCCAAGTTCACAACCCTATTTTTATACTATTCCTGTGTTTAAATCTCATTGGTGCAGCTGCTGTCAAAGATAGCTTCACTTTAACTTAAAAAGCAGAGCTAGCAGTTGGTATTTCGAAGGCAGAAAGAGAGAGACGAGACACAAAAAGAAGAATCCATCATGCTACATTTAAAGTCCAGTTATGAAAGAAGAAAAGATGGAACACACAGTAGCTTCCTACTGCTCTGATTTGAAAGGTGTGATTCTGAGAGCTGCTATGGAAGCCACTGTATTGGAGCTAACAGGCTCCTGCATTTTCAGGATGTATGTGACTGAATACGCAAGTCTCTCTAGAAGAGCAAAATAATGGTGACTTACAGGTCCTGACGGATTCTTCTCAATTTAGCCTTTGTGTCAGCCAGCTCAACTGCAAGGTGCTGCTTTTCTTCATTAGAAAGAGGGTTGGCAGGATTTGGTGAAGAATCTGGACTTGGTACTTTCAGAGGGCTTGGTGGTTGCTGAGACTGCAGATAATCTCTCTCTTGAGTGAGATCTACAATGACCTGGAAATACAGAAGATTATGTAGTGCCAAGAGATAAAAAGTGTATTTATACATTGTTTTAAAAATACCTAAAAATTATTTTTAGATTTAGGAAATTATTAGTCTGGCATGATACAGAATTCAAGTGACAGCCAGGAGTGGAGGTTAAACAGAAAAGGAAAGGAATCTCTACTATGCTCCAACCACTAAAGCATTCCCCTTGCAATGCTCAAAATAAGTAGTCTGTTTTCCTTGAAGAATTCATAAAAACCTGTGACAACTAACAGTTTTAACTAACACAGTCGCAGTCAAAAACATGACAGAAAATTAACAGGCTAAAGAAGGGGAGAAGGCTTCTCCAGAGATCTACAGGGAAAGGAATTGATGAATCAAAAAACTTAGAGAGGACAATGGAGCCCAGGAGGGTAGATGCCAATAGAGAGACTAACAAGCACTGCCTGAACGACTGGACAGACATGCAAAGACATTTTGTCTCCACTTCATGGAGAGACTGCTCAACTCCTCTTCACCAATCATTTCAACACATCTTAGTGCTTACACAAGAATCAATGAAAAAGTCAAAATCTTGCTACAGATTTTCAGAGGTGTAGTAGAAAGATGCAGAAGAAATAGAAACCTAGCACACAAACAAGACGCAAGAGAAGGAATGGAGCCCACATCTGCTGTTTCTCGTGAGCTCTATACAGGAGAGATATGCCCTCATACTTCTGTGCATTCATCTCTCTCATCAATGAGCCTCCTGAGGTGGAAAACCATATTCCTGGAGAGAGACTCTAGCTCTTCTGGGGCCATATCTGGGAGCTCCAGCCACTGCAAGTCAAAGACATTCTCTTGATTGTGAGTCACCTAGGAATACGAATGAAAAAGTATGTCTTTACACTGGTTGAGTTGAAAATTTTTTCACCATATATGCAGCATCCCCCTGTTTCTTCTATTCATAAATTAAAAAACATATCCATTTTACCAAACCCTGGCTGAAAATAATAAATGCAACTACTTTAACTGTAACATTACCTAGAAATTTTTCATATTTACATTTTTAATAATAATAAAGTCTATTGTTTAATAAAATACTAAGTCTGATTTTTAAAAGTGATCAGATAAATATTACAATCAATAGCATGCACACTTGCATATTAGAAGTGTGCAGCTGTCTTAATGACCCTGAAGTGATTCCCACAGACAAGGGATTAATCCCATACTGAACATTACTAAGAAGAATCCCTGATTTCAATGATTTCACAATTTCCAGCTGATACAGCTGGAAGAAGCTGTAACAGCTGCAGAAATACCTCTGGTTGATGCTACAGTGTATCTTTCAACTGTTACCCTACCTAAATTGATTTACTCTGAATAATTTAGCAGAAACATCAGGCAAGTCTCTCAAGCTCAGTTAATGACTTTTCCAGCTTTTCTTAAAACCATGTGCTTAGCTCATTATGATTTTTTTCTTTCCTTAAATGAACTATTTTTTAAATGTTAAGAAAGAAGTTCCTGTCTTAAGACTTTCCCTATTTGTTTCTCAAATTTGATTGTATCAGGCTTTCTACACCTGCATGCACTGACACCTCGGCACAGTCAGCACCCATTTCCAGTGAGGGTCACTTCCACTTGGCTCTCCAAAGCAAGAGATTTTCTGCATTCTCTGGTAAGCCTATCCATACTCTTTCCTTCTTTTGAAGCCTTAGAAATCCAAGAATGTTTGTCATTGGATCAAACACCTTTTTAAACAGAGCACATGTCCAATTTCAGCTCTTCAAGACCATCTAGCTCAGAGGATGCTGTCTGAAGTGAGTTACTGGGCAGGCTGTGTCACCTACTACAGGGCTTGGGGACTAAGTGCTCATACCATTGGTACAAGGGGCTCTGCAGCTTCTAAGACACAAACGGATTTTGTCAATATTGCACATGGATCCTTTACCACAATTACTCCTACATAACCTATAAGTAGCAAGCAAGGCATTTACCACTCTTTAAAAGACCACTGAGCCAAGTAATCCCAGCAACTATAATTTTTATTTTATAATTCGAGTGTAGTAGCATACTCAATTTTCTTTTTGCAAAGTTCATGAATCCATGATGAAATTCTAAGCATTAATATTTTATAGCAAAAAAATCCTGCTAAGTCAAGGAAGGAAGAGATACAAGATCAAAATAGACAATACTAAGACTCTTACCTCCTGAATGTGTGACACAATGGCAGCTTGGGTTTCGATATCCAGTTGTTTTATTCTGTCAATAAACTCTTCTTTTCTTTCACACTGTTAAAACAAAGCACACCCTGAAACAGTGCTACATACCATAAAACTTACTGCTCTATTTTCCATTTAAATAAACAAACAAACAAACAAAAACCCAAAACAAGCTCAAACAACCTACACTGCTAATAAAAAACTGTTCAAGATCTACATTTTGACACACTACAAGGTATAACACTTCACTGCTCCATATGGAACATGAACCAAATTATGCATTAAATTATTTAAATCTTTTAGTCAGTACAATTAAGGTTAAGTTAAATGGCTGGTTTTGCTCTTAAAAAACACGTTCAACGTGCAATGTGATCAAGAAGTGGGGAAACAGCCAGAGGAAATCATCACAGCTTCATTATTGGAGCTGCACAAATGTAAACCTTCATTTACACTGCATCATTTAACCTGTTTGCTCTGCTGTTTGCATTTTGTTTGGTTTTGGCAATGAAAAGAGATGCATCACTTTAGATACTGTTTACATCAATGCTCGATGTTGTTTTTTGGACTAAATCAACATATGCTTTAGATAAAAAACGGGAAACATTCTGGATAAAAATGAGTGACATTTCAGACAAACAGATTTTAGTAAATCTTTTACTTAAGGCTTTAGAAGAGACAGACATCTGCTATCTGTATATCTGTGATTGTGCACTAAGGACGTTATTGCCTTCTTGTAACAACACCATACTGTGAAGAATTCAAGCAGTATTTAAAAGGGTTTTTTAAACGCATTTACAGTGTCCTTCTGGGGCCTGGTTCTGAGTCTCAACCATTTACTTCCTCGGAAAGAACCTCAAACCAGCAAAGGAGAACTGAGGATGCACAACAGCCAAAACAATTCTTTGTGCTACAATGCAACACTAACATAGTTCAGAGGCACAGTATGTAGACAGCTTTACCCTGACATAATTGAGCTGACATAGCTGAGCAGGGTAAGTGTCCTAAGGCAGGACAAAAACACAAGGCAGACCTACAAACAAGGTCAATTATCAGCAAAGGCCCGCCTGCAACGAGGCCATTGTTTACTGCCTCAGAGGTTTGGTGGGCAGAACACTGATTTCTTTATCTGGTAACTGCTGTGCATTTCTCCAGAGTTTCACATATACATTATCACTCTATTTCTTTAAACAAATGTCACACAAAGATCCCCACACTAACATACAAAGTATCTATTTATCTGCTATTTTTGACACATAATATTAAATCAAAATATTGTGTAAATAAAATCATTATTCATTAAACAAATATTTAGATTTGTTAAACTATTTGTTTGGCATTAACATGTACTGTTCCACTTTGTACCTTAAAACAGTAAGAAAATAAACCAACAACAATCTTGGTATCAAGAATGCTGTTCAAAACTTATCTCATCCCACTGTGTTATCGAAGTTAAAAAGTACACATCCTGTGTCTGATTAAGCACTGGCAACAAATTGAGGCTACTGCTATCACACAATGTGCTTCCCCTCCCTTGCATTTCTTTCATTCACTTATTGTGTTTCTCACAATTCAGCTCATAAGCTGTCTTGAGCTCAAGATTCGTTCATACGGCACTGATCTTTGGGTAGATTTTCTCATTCCAAGAAAAAAAAAAAACAGATTTAAAAAAACCTTATTTTTCATAAATGATACCTGCACAGCACATCCCAGAACCAACAACAGCAGCTTCTTGATTTCATCCATACTTTTACCTAGAGAGGAAAAAAGGTCATCAGTACATGTGTATAACATATAAGTACTTGCAAGTGATCCTCTCCAAAATATGTTCCTAAAATGAGAAGACCTCTGAACAAGTGCCTGAACAATATCTATATACCTATTATAAAGTCACCACATTTTCATATTTTCAGTTCTTATGGATTAGTTTAAAATCCCAAATCCAGCAAGACATTTTTCCCTTGATGTGCTATACTCATCTATAATTTTCTAAGGCTTTTCTTATCAATAACATCACAAAAAAAAAAAAAGTCCCTTAAATAGTTCAATGCATAGGACCAATGCTTGTCTCTTCTGTTGTGATTAACAAGAGTGCAAAAAAGCCTAAGGACCCCACCAAAATAAAACAAAAACACCATGGGCAGAAGAAAAGGAGGGTTACTCACAAAGAACTTGCCCTAAATTCTCCTGTAAAACAGTTGCTACTCAGACTTCCCAAAGCTGAATACCATTCTGTGCATATAAATTCTCTCCGAGAGATAGATGCTTTAGCAAAAAAAAAAACAACAAACCATTCTTCCCATTCTGCATCAAAGGCTGTTCACACTTTGAAGTGTAAACCCCATGTGGTAAGAGGGCAGAGACTGAGGGATGTGTAAGGGATACTGAGGAGCTGACCATATGCTGAGAGCTGTGGGCAAAGGGGACACATCCCCAGTGCTGCTGCAGGGAATCCTGCTGTGACCAGCAGCCCTGCTGGCCATTTCCTAGGGTTAGGAGAGGGAAAGCTTCAAGTTCCTCAAGGGGAACTGGTGCAGCTTAGAACCACCTTGTTTCAACAAAATTAATGTGGATTGTTGGATGGTAAAGGAAATAATGTATATCAAAGTTAGACAAAGGGCAAGGCAAAGAGGGCAAAAAGAACCTAAGGATTTTCAATGAGAAAAAAAAAAAAAAACACATCTTTACAGAGCTAGGTTCAGGAAAAGCCTGTCCTCATCCATACTGGGGGAAGACAAGGAAAGAGAAACAAAGAAACAAAACAGGCCACATATAGTTTTCTCTCATCCCTACATGTGCTTTCTTCTTGAGTGTGTAATTGTGGGACTAACGCTTTCATTTTATACCTTGATCTACTTGGGTGTTCAATTGCTGCTATCACTAAATAGATACTAATTTCTGAGTGCAACTGTGCTCCTCCACCAACACCATGCCGTTGTGAGGCTGCCCTGGCAGAAAGTCAGAGGCATGTGCAGGACCCAAGGCCAGGGAAGGGGAGTTAATCTGACTCATCAGTTAAGCTGCCACAGCCCCACAGCTGCACAAAGGCGCTGACCTAAATTACCACGGGGTTCCTGCCATTCCCACAACCTTGCAAGCCAGCACCACCATGTGCAGGCAGCTTAGGAAGTAACTTGTTTCCTGATTTCTGGGCACACAAATGTCCCAAACCAGTCTTTAAACATACCAACAAAATTTTCTACAACTTTTAGGTATATTCATCTTTATAATGACTCAAGAATGCCCTAAAAAAACATCAATAGATTTTATGAATGGTCACTACAATTCTCAATATCTAGATTCTGCAATAGTAACCATGAAGATTTTGCAAACAGAAATTCTTCTCTTCAACAGGAACAGCCATCTTTAAAACACGCTAGTTCATACTTCACCCTATAAATACAAGCTTATTTCCCTGCAGAATATTTAAAAACTGGTTTTGAAAGACATATAATCATGCTTACTCTTCTCCCTGTATGCAGCACACAAAGCTTCCTCTTTCCTGAAAAGTTACAATTTAATATAAATTCCATTTCAGTCTGTGAAAGTCTGCTTGTTCTGTACAAATCTCAAATAACAATCTCTTCTTAAGCATAGACAATGACACAAAATCCTTCACAAACAGAAAAAAAATCTGTTACTTCATGAACAGTTCCTTTGAGGGCATTACTGGGAGACCCAGTTTGGTCAGAAGGTATTTTTTCAAGAAACTGAGTTCTCATTAGTTTCAGCACTGGGTTTCATTCTACATCAGCTTCAAAGCAATACAGACCAGGTACTAAATGCAGAGCATGCCTGTGGGACACAAAAGCAAGTCATTAAGTTACGGAGAGCAAGTGACTTGAGTGTGTCATTTAGGTCTCATTGACCTAAACTTACTCAGGCAGAACATCTCCATGGAGAGACTGAAGGAGTCAGGCTGCTTGCTCTGGATCATGCCAGACACGAGATCTAACCCTTGCATGCTCTGGGCACCTTCATCTGTCAACCATAAATTCCAATCTGTGCACCATGGCATCCCAATTATTCTTGAGGTGAGCACAGTGGCTTGAAATCACTCATTTTAGAAAACACCAGGGCTATTTCCCAATTGTGACAGCATCTATATCATCCTAAAGACATGTGAGCAACTTAAAGCCATTCAAACCACACCCTACTTCTCTGCACCAAGGCTTTGCTGTTTTCTCAGTGAGGTAACAGATGGGCATTGGTGTTGCTGCACGACCCTGTGAGGTGAAACACCTTTGGCCACTACAGCAAAGTAACTTACCAAGGTCAACCCTGGTCTCCCAACAGGAACTGACCTTGTCTGGAAATAGCCCTTGGAGTGAGACCTTACCCCACACTCCAGTCCTCATATGAGGAAGTGGAGTGGTAGCAGACATGGCAAGCCATGGCAGGGATGGACAAGCTAGTTTATAGAAAGGAGTGAGAAATTAAGACTTGAGATAATAATGAATTATTACTTTCTTAATGTTTTAAACATAACATTTGGCAGTCTGCTCTCCCCTGGCAGCTTGCAGTGAAAATTTAGCTGTCAGGATTATTCTGAGGTTTCCTTTTCAATAAATTTTTCTATGCTTGCAGATATGCTACATCATGTAATGAAAGTGAAACTGTACTACCCACGAGAAACACTTTTACAGCTTAAAGGTCCACTGAGCAGATATACCAGCCACACAAGTGTTTCAGAAGATCCTGTGTGATTAAAGAGTTCCATTCCATGGTCTTTCATTCAGAAGTTGTTTCCCATGGGGAGGAGACAGTTTGTTGACACAAAGGTACTCCCAGATCACTAATTCTAAAGTTAAGTTTGAGTAACATTTTAAAGCCTTGTAGAATAACACTATATATTGGAGATTTTTAGAAAAAATATGGTAAGAGTATGAAAAACCTCTCTATCAATCTGAAGTGCTTTAGAGAGAGTTTTCAATTAAACCTCAAAACAAGCCAGAAAGGGATTAATTAGCCCTCTCCCCTTTTAACTCACTCACAGGAGAGCTGAGCCACCACACACTTCAGTGGAATGCCCAAGGTGACAAAGTAAATCAGGAGCATTTCTAGGACTATTACAGAGTGCCACAGTGAAGTCCTACACTCCAGACAGTGCCTCTGTCCTGCAATGCATGCTGAAGAAAAGCAAGTGACCTTCATCCCCGATTGAATCATGCCTTCTGAACAGTCCCCATATTTTTCAAAAAGCTTGATTTGCGCCCATTTATAAGGCGCTAAAGTTCCTTGTGCAACTTCATGAGCAGGAATGTGCCAGCTCTTCTACACTGGCTTGCTGGGATGACACAAGCTCTCCCCAAACAGCTGGAAAGGAA